>SJYX01011115.1:56922-124665 GCA_006410675.1 Oreotragus oreotragus
CGTCCAGGCCGCCCCCCCGCCCTGCTCACCTGGATCAGCCGCCCCCCGCCCTGCTCACCTGGATCAGCGTCTCCAGCTCCTGGGGGCTCACACAGACGTGGCCCCGCAGGAATTCCGCCTTCTCCGCGGCGATAGTGTTCTTCTGGCTGCTCTCAAAGGGCTGCTCCAGCGCCCGGAAGACGAGACCGCCCGTGACGAGGTAGACCACCACGACCACGAAGACGGCAGCCACCGTCTTCCACTTCATGACGGTCTGCAGGCCGCCCGGGGCCGCGCCTTCCATCCTGGCTACGGCCGCGGCTCGGGAGGACGCGGCGAGGCGAGGCGCCGGCGGGGCCCCGTTAGCGGCGGCCTTGGGCGGGCACGCCGGGGGCGCTGCTGCAGGGACGGCCACTGCGAAACGGGGCGGGCGAGAGGGAGAAGAGAGTTCGTTTATAAACACGCACCCCACACCATGCACCGCGCAGAGGCCTCTCAAGCCGGCTGTCAAATGGGAGGGCTCAACATGGGTTCCCCAAGCCCGCAGTGAGGGAATTCAACATGTTGCTAGGTGTCTGCTTCAATGATAAAAGCCGAGCACCAGGGGTTCCAGTTTTCAGTAATAATAACTGAGTCTGAAATGTGCATAGTTCTCTACAAGGGTCCGAATCTGAACGCCATGTCTGTTATGTGACATTCAGCTCCTCCCTCAGTTTTCTTGTTAAGCAACGTGTGAGATAGACTAGGGCTTCCCTGACGGCTCAGATGGTCAAGAATCCGCCTGCAATGCAGGAGACCCCAGTTCGATTCCCGGGTGGGGGAGATCCGCTGGAGATGGATAGGCTACCCTCTCCAGTGTTCTTGGGCTTCCCCTGTGGCTCAGCTGGTAAAGAATCCACCTACAATGCAGGAGACCTGGGTGTGATCCCTGGGTTGGGAAGATCCCCTGGTGAAGGAAACAGCTACCCACTCCAGCATTCGGGCCTGGGGAATCGCGAAGAGTCGGACACGACTGAGTGACTTTCAGTTTCAAGATAGACAACAAACCACCGTATTTTAAAAAGACGTGTACTGTTCAATCTGAACAGGAAATAAGTAGGAAAAGGATACCCAGCAGATTTGTCCAAGCACTGAGGACCAGGTGATACCAAGCGTATAGAAGGCATGAGCATCTGGCAAGTTTAAAAGTTCTTTTCTTGAGGTCTACGGCCATGAAAGAAGGGTGAGCTTCCTATACGTGCTGCTGCTGCTGCTAAGTCGCTTCAGTCGTGTCCGACTCTGTGTGACCCCACAGACGGCAGCCCACCAGGCTCCCCCGTCCCTGGGATTCTCCAGGCAGCATCTGGCAAGTTTAAAAGTTCTTTTCTTGAGGTCTACGGCCATGAAAGAAGGGTGAGCTTCCTATACGTGCTGCTGCTGCTGCTAAGTCGCTTCAGTCGTGTCCGACTCTGTGTGACCCCACAGACGGCAGCCCACCAGGCTCCCCCGTCCCTGGGATTCTCCAGGCAAGAACACTGGAGTGGGTTGCCATTTCCTTCTCCAATGCAAGAAAGTGATAGTGAAGTCGCTCAGGGTTGGACTCTTCACGACCCCATGGACTGCAGCCCACCAGGCTCCTCTGTCCACGCGATTTTCCAGGCAAGAGTACTGGAGTGGGGCGCCATGACACGGCAGAAGGGTCCAAATTCAAACACAGCACCTCTCAGATCAAGATGCAAGAATAGGAGGAGGACATGGAACTCACTTCCCCTCTGAGCTGTGCCCCTGGGGAGGGATCTCAGAGGAGAACGGAGATGGAACTGGGAGAAGATTCTCCCTGGGAAGTGAGTGGTTCAAACCCCATAGTGGGGGCCCTACCCCTGGAGTTCTACAGAAAAATGAGCTCCCCTGGAGGGCTGGCGGGACAAACAGGAGGCCCTGGGAAGCCGGGACTGCACTCAAGAGGAGCACGCTGGGGCCAGCTGTCCTCAAGCAGCGCAGAGAGGCGCCAGTGGCCAGCTGGTCTACCACCGCTCCTTCAGTGTGTGTGCCAGCCTGAGCCGGGGGAGCATCCCAGCCCGCATGCCTCATGCCACAGCTCCGCGGTGGGGTGGGAGCTGCTGTGACCAAGGACGACCTCAGCTGTGCGACTGCGAGGTGCCTCGAACCTGCAGCAGCACCTGAGCAGGGCGGAGGCAGCCGTGGCTCTCACTGCCACGGGTCACACCCAGACCCCTGACTGCAGCCCGACCCCCGCAGGCTGTACCCCAGCCCTCACCAAGCGCCCGGACAGCCCCTCGCGCTCCCCCGGAGTGAGGGTGCCAGTGCGAGGAGGGAGAGGCACACCTGAAGCCAGCCAAGCTAGCCCGGAAGCTCAGCCCGCAGCGACTCTGCTTTAAGAACCCGGGGGCTGACCCTGCCCCCCACCACCCACCGCGGAGTGATGCTGGGCACCGGCTCGGGAGCCCCAGGGCACACCTGTTCCGGCCAGCCCCTCTGGCCCCACTCCCGCCTCCTGCCAAGGCGGTAGCTGTCAGCACAACCCGAGGAAAGGTGCCACTGGTGTTCCCATCACCCAAGCCACTGGGCAGACACAGATCCAACAGGAATGCTCCAACACAAGGAGCAATGGGTAACTACCTTCCCTGATTTCATAAAGACAGAGAGAGAAGGAAAGTGAGAGGACAGGGGAGCTTGTCTCCACTGGAAGAGCAAGAGCAAAACCCCTGAAAAAATAATTGCTGAAACCAAAATAAATGATTTACCAGATGAAAAATTCAAAGCATGAGTAATAAGAATAAGAACTGAATTAGGGAAAAGAATAGATGAACACAATGAGAATTTTAACAGGGAACGACAAAATGTGAAAAGGAACCACTCAGAACCAAAGAAAACAATAACTGAAATAAAGACACGCTAGGAAGGCTTAACAGAAAAATGGTGGCACAGAAAAATGCGTAAGGGATCTGGAAGACAGAAGAGTGGGAGTCATCCAGGAGAGCTGACAGAAAAGTGCGTCCTAAAGTGAGAGTGGTGTGGGAGACCTCCAGGGTAACGCCAAGCACACCAACGCTCACATTATAAAGGACCCAGAAGAGACACAGAGAAGGGGGCTGAAAATACATTGTATGAGATTCTCACTGAGAACTCTCCAAATCTAAAGAAGGAAACATACATCCAACTGCAGGAAGAACAGAGGGTCTCAAACAAGATGAGCCCAAACAGACAGACATCAAGATATAACCTAGTCAAAACAGCAAAACAAAGACAGAATTCTGAAGACAGCAAGCAAAAAAAAAAAAAAACAGTCATATACAAGGGATCCCCCAGAAGCCTATCGGCTGATTTTTCCGCAGAAACTTTGTAGGAAGGAAGGGAGTGTCATGGCATATTCAAAGTGCAGGAAGGGAAAAACCTGCAACCTAGAACACTCTACCCAGCAAGATTATCGATCAGAATTGAAGGAGAGACAAACAACTTCTCAGATAAACAAAAACGGAAAGAGCTCATCAATACTAAGCCAACCCTAAAAGGAGGGTTAAAGGGCCTTCTCTAAGCAGAAAAGAAAAGACTAAGTCATATACAAGGGATCCCCCAGAAGCCTATCGGCTGATTTTTCCGCAGAAACTTTGTAGGAAGGAAGGGAGTGTCATGGCATATTCAAAGTGCAGGAAGGGAAAAACCTGCAACCTAGAACACTCTACCCAGCAAGATTATCGATCAGAATTGAAGGAGAGACAAACAACTTCTCAGATAAACAAAAACGGAAAGAGCTCATCAATACTAAGCCAACCCTAAAAGGAGGGTTAAAGGGCCTTCTCTAAGCAGAAAAGAAAAGACTGCAACAAGAAGTATCTATAGATAAGGGGGGAGGGGGGCAGAATCTCCTTAGGAAAGTACACAATAAAGTGTGAGGATCAACCACCTAAGTAAGCTAGTATGAAGAGTAAAGGACAAAAAACATAAAATCAAGTATACCTACAATAATCAGTAGAGGGATGAACATGAAAATGCAAAATATTACATCAAAAACAAAAAAAATGTGTGAAAGAGAAGTAAACGTAGATTTTTAAGGATGTGTTTGAACTTAGAGGACTACCTAGTAGACACAGCTGCAGGTCAACATATAAGAATCCCATGGTAACCACAAGGCAAAACTTACACAAAAACAAGAGAGAAAAGAACACAGGCGTACCAGGAAAGAAACTCTTCAAACAGGCAAGGGAACTAAAAGAACAAGAAAGAACTGTCCAAGCAACCAGAAAGCAAGCAATACATGGCAATGAGTACATACACATCGTTACTATAAATGTCCGTGAACTAAGTGCTCCAATTGAAAGATACAGGGTGGCTGATGGAATAAGAAAACAAGACCTATTTATATGCTGCTTACGAGGGACTTACTTACTGCAGAGCTAAAGACAGACAGAGACTGAAAGTGAGGGAATGAAAGAAAAATGTCACGCTAATCACAACAAGAAAGTAGAGGCAGCAATACCCACGTCAGATGAAGTATACTTTAAAACAAAGTCGTAGGAAAAGGCAAGGAAGGGCATTACAGAATAAATGAATCAATACAAGAAGAGGATATTACACTCATGAACATACAGGTACCCACTACAAGAGCATCTAAATATATAAAGCAAATATTAATGCACATGACAAGAGAAACTGACAATACGATAGTAGTAAGGTACTTTAACCTACACTGATATACAGATCGTATAGGTAGAAAATCAATAAGGCAACACTGGTCTTAAATGAGGGGCTTCTCAGGTGGCCCAGTGGTAAAGAATCCACCTGCCACGGCAGGAGATGCAAGAGATGCGGCTTTGATCCCTGGGTCAGGAAGATCCCCTGGCATAGGAAATGGCAACCCACTCCAGTATTCTTGCCTGGGAAATCCCTTGGACAGAGGAGCCCGGTGGGCTGCAGTCCATGGGGTCGCAAAGAGTGCGACATGACTGAATCAAATTAGCGCACAGGCAACCTTCCCTAAAGAGATTACACTCAGATTTGCACCTGCCCTTGTTGCCACAGAGACGCCTGGCCTCGTCCGGGGCCGCTTTCCTTCCATTCGGCCCTCATCTCCCATTCACTCGTCCTCCTCGCTGCGTCTCAGTCCCTGGCACCTCTCCCCATCGCCGCGGCCACAGCCTCGCCCAGGCCACTGCCACACCCCGCTTGGTCCAATCCAAACGCCTCACCAGTGACCTCCTTGCTTCCACTTCCACCCACCTCCTGACCCATAAGGCTGGTGAAAAGGAAGAAAGAGGAATGAGCTTTGCTTTCAGAAATGAGATTTTCTTTCTTTTCTTTCCCTTTATTTAGGACAAAGAACATAAAGATAATAGGCCTCATCACTCCTAGATTTTACTTCGTTCCTAATCTGTAGTCTATGGCTAAGTTGCTGCAGCTGCTCTTAAGTCGCTTCAGTTGTGTCCGATTCTGTGTGACCCCATAGACTGCAGCCTACCAGGCTCCCCCGTCCCTGAGATTCTCCAGGCAAGAACACTGGAGTGGGTTGCCATTGCCTTCTCCAATGCATGAAAGTGAAAAGTGAAAGCGAAGTCGCTCAGTCGTGTCTGAATTCACGACCCCGTGGACTGCAGCCCACCAGGCTCCCCCGTCCATGGGTTTTCCAGGCAAGAGCACTGGAGCGGGTGCCGTTGCCTTAACTAGCCTAACTCTGTGTTGGGCTGCATCCTGCACCGACCACCACCTATCTCCATGCTGATTGCATCCTGTGCCTTGCCTGCGCTCCCTTTGCAGACCACTCTTTGTAGCTTTTTGCATTTCAGAAAGAAGGCCACAGGACAATAAACCAGAGACAAATGAACCCAACTAGCTGACACCAGCTGTGATTTTTTTAAACAAAGCAAGCAGAAGAAGAAGGGGTTTCCCTGGTGGCTCAGCAGTAAAGAATCTGCCTGCAATTCGGGAGCCTCAAGAGCCATGAGTTCGATCCCTGGGTCGGGAAGATCCCCTGGAGGGAGGCACAGCAACCCACTCCAGTGTCTTGCCTGGAGAACCGTGAGCAGAGGAGCCTGGTGGACTACAGTCCGTGGGGTTGCAAAGAGTCAGACACGACCCAAACAGCTTGGCACGCACACAAGAGGGTAAGCCCTTCATTACTCTCAGCCTTATCATTTTCCCCGAAACCATGAGACCCAGGCTATATACAGTGTCTCAGTTCCCCCGGGGGGCGGTGGGGGGGGTCACAGTTCTTGAGCCACTAGCCTGCTGTGTTTCCCCCTCTGCCAGCTGAGGCCTAAAGTCATCTTTCTACTTCTTCCAAATTCTGTATCAGTAATTTTTATCCAGGACTGATGGGCAGAGAAAGCCAACATTTCGGGGGTAACAATATCACTTCTTGAAGCACCTCCTCTATTTCTCCCCTGCTTGTTCTGTGGTCAGTAAAATAATAGCCCCCAAAGATGCCTCTGTTCTCATCCCCGGGAGCAATGCATCCAGTACTTTACACAAAGATGCCTGTGTTCTCATCCCCGGGAGCAATGAATCCCGTACTTTACAACTTTGCAGATATGATTAAGCTAAAGATCTCAAGTTGGAAAGACTCTTGCTGTTGTTCAGTCACTCGGTCGTGTCCAGCTCTGCGTGTCCAATCCATGAACTGCAGCACACCACACTTTCCTGTCCATCACCATCTCCCGGAATTTGTTCAAACTCATGTCCATCAAGTCGGTGATGCCACCCAACCATCTCATCCTCTGCCGTCCCCTTCTCCCCCTGCCCTCAATCTTTCCCAACATCAGTCTTTTCCAATGAGTCAGCTCTTCGCATCAGGTGGTCAAAGTATTGGAGTTTCAGCTTCAGTATCAGTCCTTTCAATGAATATTCAGGACTGATCTTCTTTAGGATGGACTGGCTGAATCTCCTTGCAGTCCAAGGGACTCTCAAGAGTCTTCTCCAACACCACAGTTCAAAAGCTTCAGTTCTTCAGCGCTCAGCCTTCTTCATAGTCCTACTCTCACATCCATACACGACTACTGGAAAATCATGGCCTTGCATATGGACTACATATGTGTGCATGCTAAGTCGCTGCAGTCGTGTCTGGCTCTGTGTGGCCCCATGCACTGTAGCCCGCCAGGCTCCTCTGTCCTTGGGATTCTCCAGGAAAGAGTACTGGAGTGGGTTGCTGTGCCCTCCTCCAGGGGATCTTCCTGACCCAGGGCTCGAACCCGCATCTCAGGTCTGCAGCATTGGCAGGCGGGTTCTTTCCCACTAGTGCCACCTGGGAAGCCCTGGGCTGTATATACGTACACCCACAAAGGATGTTGTAATTAACCCACCTGTTCTGCTCAGAAACCAGAGCTGCTCTCACTCTAAGTTGCCTTGTGAGCTGCAACCCACCCCTGGAGCTCTCTGTGCCCGGAGCCACCAAAGAAGCAAAGCTGGCCAGATGTGGGCGACGGCGGCGGCGGTGGCACAGGCGATAAGCGCCCCTGCCCCTCCCTGCACGCTGGCTCTGCGCCTGTCGCTCCGATGAACACTGCTTACATCGTCCCATTCGGTCCTCACCACGTGGTACTCTCACCCTGCGTGAGCCCAGGTCCTCCCAGAAGCAGATGCCAAGCGGAGATTACATAGGAGTGGATTTTATTAAGGGAAACAGTCAGGAGGCGAGGAGGGCCGGCAGACACACTGTGAGTCTGATCCCGCTGAGGCAGAGTGGGAAGGAAGGGTGGGCGAGGGAGTTCTGGACCACCCGAGGCCTAAGGAAGGCTCAGCACGGCTGACAAGGAGTTCTTGAGCTCGAGTCAGCCATCCTCAGGGTCCTGCATCCTGAGAAGAGACCTCCATTAGGGTCCCTGCTGTCCTGACCCCTGGCTGGAAGCGGTCCAGCGGAGGCGGGCCCACAGCGTGTGTGAGAGCATCTGGGCCCTCGCTCAATAATATGCCCTCCAGCTGGAGGCCTGCATGGGGTCTCACGGTCATAAGGCATGCCCATTTCACAGAAAATGGAACTGAGACCCAGACATCTTAAAGAGCGGAGCCCAGGTCAGGTGGCTAGACAGTGGCGGAGCCAGGATTCAAATCAGAATAACCTGACCTCAAGGTCAGTTCTCCTCTGGAGTGTAGGGACGGAAAGCTAGGAGAAAAGGAAATTCCAGGGGAAAAGTAAAAAAAAAAAAAAAGNGGGCCCACAGCGTGTGTGAGAGCATCTGGGCCCTCGCTCAATAATATGCCCTCCAGCTGGAGGCCTGCATGGGGTCTCACGGTCATAAGGCATGCCCATTTCACAGAAAATGGAACTGAGACCCAGACATCTTAAAGAGCGGAGCCCAGGTCAGGTGGCTAGACAGTGGCGGAGCCAGGATTCAAATCAGAATAACCTGACCTCAAGGTCAGTTCTCCTCTGGAGTGTAGGGACGGAAAGCTAGGAGAAAAGGAAATTCCAGGGGAAAAGTAAAAAAAAAAAAAAAGAACTTCAGAGACTTCACTTTGAAACATGTAAACAGTTTACATAATTCTAAAACAAAATTGTCACCCTACTTATTTAACTTACATGCAGAGTACATCATGAGAAACGCTGGGCTGGAAGAAGCACAAGCTGGAATCAGGATTGCCGGGAGAAATATCAATCACCTCAGATATGCTGATGACACCACCCTTATGGCAGAAAGTGAAGAGGAGCTAAAAAGCCTCTTGATGAAAGTGAAGGAGGAGAGTGAAAAAGTTGGCTTAAAGCTCAACATTCAGAAAATGAAGNAGAAACACAAGCTGGAATCAAGATTGCCAGGAGAAATATCAATAACCTCAGATATGCTGATGACACCACCCTTATGGCAGAAAGTGAGGAGGAGCTAAAAAGCCTCTTGATGAAAGTGAAGGAGGAGAGTGAAAAAGTTGGCTTAAAGCTCAACATTCAGAAAACGAAGATCATGGCATCCGGTCCCATCACTTCATGGGAAATAGATGGGGAAACAGTGGAAACAGTGTCAGACTTTATTTTCTGGGGCTCCAAAATCACTGCAGATGGTGACTGCAGCCATGAAATTAAAAGACGCTTACTCCTTAGAAGAAAAGTTATGACCAACCTAGATAGCATATTGAATAGCAGAGACATTACTTTGCCAACAAGGGTCCATCTAGTCAAGGCTATTGTTTTTCCTGTGGTCATGTATGGATGTAAGAGTTGGACTGTGAAGAAAGCTGAGTACCGAAGAATTGATGCTTTTGAACTGTGGTGTTGGAGAAGACTCTTGAGAGTCCCTTGGACTGCAAGGAGGTCCAACCAGTCCGTCCTAAAGGAGATCAGTCCTGGGTGTTCATTGGAAGGACTGATGCTAAAGCTGAAACTCCAATACTTTGGCCACCTCATGCGAAGAGTTGACTCATTGGAGAAGACTCTGATGCTGGGAGGGATTGGGGTCAGGAGGAAAAAGGGATGACAGAGGATGAGATGGCTGGATGGCATCACTGACTCAATGGACGTGAGTTTGAGTAAACTCTGGGAGTTGGTGATGGACAGGGAGGCCTGGTGTGCTGTGATTCATGGGGTCACAAAGAGATGGACACAACTGAGTGACTGGACTGAACTGATGCATTTTTATTATAAATATGTGTGTGATTGTACACGTACAGTCGTTGAAAAGCACAATAAGGCCGGAGACAACATATGTTCATCAACTAGATATAGTTACCCTTCCGTTTCAGAGTCTCATTGATTTTGAAATCCAGCACAGTGTTCTTCCATTAACATTGGCAGAGAAGAAATAAATGATGGCATGGTAGTGGACTGCCTTAGAAACACACACCCCAAAGATACACAAACTGTGCCCAAAAGGAAGCAACACCCAATGCCGAGTCTTTCCAGGAAAGAAGGAGGACTGGAGAATCTTAGTGGAGCTGAGAGTTCAGACGGTGAGAGCACACTCCACCTGAAGTAGGCCGGAGACAACATATGTTCATCAACTAGATGTAGTTACTCTTCCATTTCAGAGTCTCATCGATTTTGAAATCCTGCACAGTGTTCTTCCATTAACATTGGCAGAGAAGAAATAAATGATGGCACGGTAGTGGACTGCCTTAGAAACACACACCCCAAAGATACACAAACTGTGCCCAAAAGGAAGCAACACCCGATGCCGAATCTTTCCAGAAAAGAAGGAGGACTGGAGAATCTTAGTGGAGCTGAGAGTTCAGACGGTGAGAGCACACTCCGCCTGAAGACCGTGGTGCTGGTTAAGCCCTCTCCCCAAAGTCGTCATATCCACAAACAGCCACAGAAACATGGTTGAAACCACATGTCAATCATATCACGGATGAGAAGGAGGAGCAGGACCGCTACTGGCGTCGGGGATGAACACACAGCCTTGGTTGAGACCTGGAGAGGCCTGGGCGTGGGAACGCGCCTTTCAACCGGCACACGCCTCCTTTGAGGTCTGAGATGCACCCACCTCCCTGGGAATTCTGATTCGTTTTCAGTGTGTGTGTGTGCTGTCTCTTATACACATCTAGATGTGTATAAGAGACAGGCCTAATCTCTGCTTCTCGTTATTTCTGTTCAGCGTAACACCACCTCTGCGCAGAAGCAATGAAATGGGGTTTAGGGGGGCAAAAAAAGAAAGCAAATCCCGTATTACATCGTCCTCTGGGGAGCGTGATGGTTTCTGTTGTGTTAATTTACACTAAAATCCATGACCCGCGAGCCTGATTGATTGCCAAGGGCAGAAACCCAGCCCCCGGCCTAGCTTATTTTGTGAACTGTAGCCTCAGATAGCGCTGCGAGCCGCGTTCATATTGATTTGATATACTCTAGATGGCTCTTTATGCTCTCTGGGAAATTTATTGTGCCGAGTCAGAACCCCAGCGGCCGGGCAGAAGCGGCTCTCTAAATTGAAGGGGGCTCTCGCGGTCTGACCCCTGGGCCGCTCGGGTTACCGAGTGGCCTGGGCGAGGCTGGGTCGGAGCAGGCCCCCGGGACCAGCGCTCATCAGTTCTGAATGTCAGATCCCTTCAGAGGACCTGAGTTATTGCTAATAGGAACTTGCTGGGGTCTGTGACATTTGGATGCCCTATAAGTTAAACATCATAACACTTTCTTCTTGTCAGAGGCTTTTAAATGATGGCTGAGTGCAGCACCTCTGCTCGGGCCGCTTAGCGCTTGGCAGCCGCCCTATGCAAGGCGACCCGCCCCGGAGCGGGCAGGCCGGTACGGCTATTATCAGCCACCGAGCCCCGCGCTCCACGCACTTATAAATTAGGAGGCTTGTCACGGGAGCTCTGATTGCAAGAACATTGTTGCCATCTTGTTTCTGCACAATCAAAACCTGGTGGCCTCTGGCAGCCCGCACAATAAAACTTAGGAAGCAATTCTGATCTCGAGAGACTTTTCCTGTTTTTCTGGGGGGGAAGGTAGGCTTATGCGAGATAAAAGATGGGCAGCTAGAGAAAGTCCTCCTGCAGAGGCCTCTAACGCTTGGGATAGAAAAGAAATCAGTTTTTAAAACAATTTGCAAGAAGCCTCCACTTCAGTTCAGTTCAGTTCAGTTCAGTTGCTCAGTCGTGTCCGACTCTTTGCGACCCCATGAATCGCAGGGAGCCATTATGTGAATAATGTCTAATTTCTGCAGAAAGCTATACCAGAATGGACCATTGTCACATTGCTTAATGGATGATTCAACTCATCTCCTTGGCTTGTGATGGCAAATGCTAACTTTGAAATACACGTGGGCATCATTCTTACTTACCTTCTGGAAACGGATTCTTGACTCTGGCAAATCACCCTGCGAGGATACAGCTTTATGAAGACAACCCAGATTGTCTGTTGGAAATTCCCTGCTGCTGGGGACTGTGGACACTAAAATTTATAGTTGTGCTGAATTTTCCCTAATAAATGGCAAACTGCATTTTATGGGAAACCAGTGCGATCTTCTATATCGAAGGGGACATGTAGACTAGCTTGATAGCAGTGTCACAAGAAAATGGCAACCTACGGAAAAAACAAAACCATTCCAACCAAGACTCCATCTGGCTTGTCCTTAATCTGCTTGTACACGCATGTTCAGTCACTTCAGTCATGTCTGAGTCTTTGAGACCCCGTGGACTGTAGCCTGCCAGGCTCCTCTGTCCATGGGGCTTCTCCAGGCAAGAATACTGGAGTGGGTTGCCATGCCCTCCTCCAGGGGATCTTCCTGATCCAGGGATCAAACCAGAGTATCTTACGTCTCTTACATTGGCAGGCAAATTCTTTACCGCTAGCTTTAATCTGCTTACATATTATTATTTTAAATGTCTTCAAAAAAATCCTCCTAAGCACTTTTAATATTGTACTGCCAAGGTACCTGAAAAAAAAAGTCCTGTAATTAAGTTTTCTCCTGGATATAATGAGGAGGTACAAATATCTTAATTAGGTAGAAGAAGAGAGAGCTTAAACATAAAAACACTGAAACTCAAGTAAGAAGGTATTAAAGTCAGCAATAGCATTAGCTGGGATGGGATATCAAAAATTAATTTGATAGAGAAGGAAGCTCCATGCAAGCATGTGGTACAGGCAGGAGCTGCCTTCCAGAGCCAGGCGATACAGCTGAGAGATCCAGGGCTTTGATCCTTGTGATGGAAGGGAGCAGTCTTGTTGAGTTTGCCTTGAATGTCTCAGTGTCCTTAGCTGTAAAATGAAATTAATAATAAACTTCAAAAGGGTTGATGTGTACATGGAACAGGGTAAAATATAGAAAGGTGTCTTGCTCATGCTTAGCTATTAAGTTGTGTCTGACTCTTTGTGGCCCCGTGGACTGTGGCCCACCAGTTTCCTCCCTTCACGAGATTTTCCAGGGAAGAATCCTGGAGTGGGTTGCCATGTCCCTCTCCAGGGGAGAAGGACCCTCATCCCTTAGCATCTCCTGCACTGGCAGGCAGGCTCTTTACCACGAGGACCACATCTAGTATAGACCTGTCACTGGAACTCAGGAGGGCAGCCCTGAATGACTTTGCCTTAGCCGTGCACCCACCGGTGAGTCACTTAAAGAACAAATATGCATGTCTTCCCCATTCTGGAGCCTGGAAGCCCCAGATCGAGATGTGCACAGGCTTCGTTTCCTCTAGGGCCCTTCTGGTTGACTCTTCTCTTTGTGTCTTCCCAAGGCCTTTCTTCTGTGTGGGTCTGTGTTCTGACCTCTTCTCGTTCGGACCTCAGTGGTAGTGGGCCCACCCAAATGGCCTTGCTCTGTCTCAACTACCTCTTTTAAAGACTTTCTATAAACTCATTTTGGAGTTCTGGGGGCGGAGCCCTCAGTGTCTGAATTTGCGGAATGGGGGGCACAGCTCAGTCTATAAACTGCCCTTTATTATAAGCTACCACGTGGCCAATGGGCCTCATATGTGTTATTTATCATTTTTGTTTTAGTCCCTCTTCTTGCTGTTCATGTTATTTTTTTTTTCAGATTACTCCACTGGCTCATACATTTATAGAAGACACTGAAAATACACATGGGAAAAAAACAGAAAATGGGACAAATAACATCTATAATCCTATCGCCCAGAGAAAAATACTGCATTAAAGCTCTGATGCATATCCTTCCCTTGGCATGTATACATGTGTAAATAGACTTTTAATAATACCAGAATCATGCCATTTTGGACCTGTTTCTTTTTTCACTTAACAAATAATTAACATTGTTCAGTGCCACCGCAAACAGAACCACCTCAGAATTTATAATAACGGCAAAACGTTTCACTGTAGAGAGAAATCATAATTTATTTCTCGAACCTCGTGCGTTTGAACATTTAGAACGGTTCCTGGGTCCCGCTCTCATCAGCAGTGCTGCCAGGCACATGTTCGGTCTTACAAGCTTGCGAATGTGTTCCGGTCTGCCCCATGTTGCTCCAGGCAGTAACCCTGTGAATGCCCGGACAGCAAGGCCGCTCGTGCTGCAGGACACTTTGCGTCTTGTGTCTGGGAAGCGGGTGCTGCTCTATCAGGCGCTAATAAGTGTGAAGCATGCCGCACACACACTGTAGGAATCTATGACCAAGAAGGAAAAATAACACAAGGGGAAAGCCATCGTCCAGCCCCACTAAAGGCTAGACAGGGACCACCTGAAGTGCCATCAGAACACCTGGTAGAGGCCTGGCAGAACTGAGCTGCTGATCCCAGCCCGGGTCGATGTGTCCCCAGACCCAGCGCTATGTATGCGCCTGTGTGATCACTCATGTCCCGTTCTTTGTGACCCCGTGGACCGTAGCCTGCCAGGCTCCTCTGTCCATGGGATTCCTGGAGTGGGGTGTTTGCCATTCCCTTCTCCAGGGCATCGTCCAGACCCAGGGATTGAACCCGAGTCTCTTATGTCTCTTGCCTTGGCAGGTGGGTTCTTTATCACTGGCACCATATTGGACTCCCAACTCTCCAACAACTTTATGTGGAGAAAAGCAAAGGCCCCCCACTTCCCTGTGGTCATGTGCATGTGCCCCCACGTTCCGTGGAGGACGTGGAGTCCGAGTGCTGGGACGTCACTAGGCGAGCAGCGGCGCTGAGACGCTGGAGCACTTGCTCTGAAACACCCTCATACTTGAAGGTAGTGATTGAGATGTTTGATAATAGCTGAGATGTTTAGAAAGGGTCAAATATCACCTGTTTTCCCAGAGCTTAAATGTTTATAAAGGAGTGTGGTTGGTTAACCTCTGGAAACACATTGAACAGTTTCCCCATCTGAGTGTCCTGACTTGCAATATATTTTTTCATAAAATTTCAATGGAATGACTCTTCTTAATTTAGTGGGCACATATCTTTTTCTTTTCCCCTCCAGTCAAATTAATAGTGTGGCCTATTTACAGCTTCATGAGGAACCAATGGCTTAACAGGGGCAAGTCAGTATCCAAAATCTGAGGCAAACTCAGAAATCCCCCTTCTCATCCAAACTAACGCTCACGGTGCAAAGCCCTGAAGCTGCCACCACGGATGGTGGTTGATTCAATCTGATGCACAGCAAGTGCTCTGGTTCCATTCAAAGTCTCTCAAAAGGAAGCAGTCAGACGTCACCATGAGCCCCTAAGAAGTATTTACCCCGTAAGAGCCTTCGTTTTTATTTTTTATTGAAGTGTAGCTGAATTACACCACTGTGTTAGGTTCAGTGTACAGTAGAGAGATTCAGATATGTATGTATCTGAAAGTGAAACTGTTAGTTGATCAGTCATGTGTGACTCTCTGTGACCGCATAGACTGTGTGTAGCCCACCAGGCTCCTCTGTCCATGGAATTCTCCAGGCAAGAATACTAGCGTGAGGTGGCATTTCCTTCTCCAGGAGATCTTCCCGACCCAGGGATCGAACCCATGTCTCTTTCATTGAAGGCAGATTCTGTACCACCTGAGCCACCAAGGATATATATATATATAAATACACCCACACACATACATATATATATAATTTAGATTATCTTTCATCATAGGTTATCACAATATAGTGAATATAGTTCCCTGTGCTATACAATAGATCCTGGCTGCTTATCCATTCTATATACTGTAATGTGCCTCTTAACTCAAAACTCCTAACTTATCCCTCTCTCTTTCCCCCTTTGGAAACCATACAGTTGTTTTCTATGTCTGTGAGTCAATGTCTGTTGTGCCAGTAAGTTCATCTGTGTCTTTTTTAGATTCCACGTATAAGGAATCTCTGACAGTTGTCTGAGTTTTCACGTCAATGTATGCCAAAACCAATACAGTATTGTAAAGTAAAATAAAGTAAAAATAAAAATTAAAAAAAATAAATAAAGTGCTTTCTGATATCCGTTATTTTTATTCATGTTTTTCTGGACAGAATTAATAAGCGTGAAATATTTTCCAACGTTTTCCACTTGAGAGCATGTTTAAAATTAAGCTATATAATTAACAATGGAGTTTGGATGGCAGGTGTCCACAGACAACTGCTCCTTGGTCCTCAGTGAGCACTGGCCTAGACTGGAGGTCCATCATGGGGAGAAATACCCACAGGTCTCACCCTACTTTAACTAAACAGACCTGGGCTTCTCTGCTATCTCTGCTGTGCGGGTGCTGGGGCATTTCCATGCATTTCCCAGAATCCTTGTTTCTTCATCTGTAACCTTCTCACCTACCACCTATCATCTAGAATTAAAAGAGTCATCCTAGATTTGGTCTTCTGCACACAACCCAGTCTGTTCCTATTCTCCCTTTCCCCACATCCCCAAGAACTGTGAGCTAAAATATAGAGTTTATATAACTTGAAAAATTCCAGTTCAAGCACTCATTGCATATAAATATNAAAAAATTAAAAGAAATTCCAGTTGGAAAAAGCACTTTCATCTAAAAGGTGTCAATAACGGATGCTTCCCTGGTGGCTCGGTGGTAAAGCTTCCACTTGCAATGCAGGAGGCCCGGGTTCAATGCCTGGGTCGGGAAGATGCCCTGCAGAAGGAACTGGCAACCCACTCCAGTATTCTGGCCTGGAGAATCCCAAGGACAGAGGGCTGGTGGGCTACAGTCCATGGGGCCACAAAGAGTCAGACACCAATGGGCCACCAAAGCACTTTCATCTAAAAGGTGTCAATAACGGATGCTTCCCTGGTGGCTCGGTGGTAAAGCTTCCACTTGCAATGCAGGAGGCCCGGGTTCAATGCCTGGGTCGGGAAGATGCCCTGCAGAAGGAACTGGCAACCCACTCCAGTATTCTGGCCTGGAGAATCCCAAGGACAGAGGGCTGGTGGGCTACCGTCCATGGGGCCACAAAGAGTCAGACACCAATGGGCCACCAACACTTAACACATAAAGTAATCGCCAATCATATGTCACCGCTTCAACAGAAAGGGATTTGGCAACAAAAGTGCCGTCTAGACTTGATGAGACAGAACATGGTAGAAGACAATGTCCCTTCATATTAAAATGTTTCCTCACAAATGGTAGCTCATCCGTCTTTCTAACCTAACTGTGGGAGGATGCGGGGGCACATGTGGGAGTCTCCTCGTTTGAATAAGCTCTTAGTAATTTTGTTTTATTCAGGCTTCCTTGCCCCATACACTTAACTGCATAATCCATTCATAGGTTCAGTCGGCAAACACGTGAGTCTGCCGGGCCCCACGCTTGGCACTGGGGATGGATAAATGAATAAGACACCCCCTTGCTTTCAGATCTACTGGGAGAGCGGACAGAGATCTGACGCCCGTGTGAACTGAGTGCAGCTTCACAAAACCTATGCAGGGCAGGGGTCACGATCTATCCCCCAAGGACAGGTGAGGAACTGAGGCCAGGAGAGGTGACACCAACGAGCCTGTCACAAGCTGGTAAGCAGGGATCCAGCTTCAGACCCCTAACCCCCAGTGCCTGCACCCTTCCACAGCACCTGGGCCAAATGGCACCCAAGGAATCAAAAAAAAAAAAACACAGCCACCTGAGAGGTACCCCTGTCACGCAGCAACAGGACTATGCCTGGCAACCCACGGAAAGTGCAGCTCTGATCGCAACACGCGGGCAGCAGGCCAGGGACACCCGCTTCCCCTCTACAACCACGACCCCCGCCAGGCCTGTCTCTGCTCCAGGGCAACCAGCACAAGCAGCTTGGAGCTTCCAAAGAGCCCCGGGGAAAGCTGAGCCTCGAGTCCCCAAAAGGCTTCCCTGGCTGCACCAGAGGGGAGAGACGGGCAGAGGGGAGGAGAGAAGAGGAGAAGCTGTCACAGCAGCCGGTGACCTGCCTCTGAGAAGAGCCAGCAGGATGCGTGTGCTGCCTCTAATCTCAGGCACCCTGGCAGCCAAGCCTGGCTTTTCCTGTTCCCACGTGACAGCTCCACCTTAAACATGATCCAGCTGGCCCTGGTGAGAATGCAGCCATGATCACTCTAACAGTCTTGATTTTAAAGTCTAGTTATGAGAGAGGAAAAGGTAATGGCACCCCACTCCAGTACTCTTGCCTGGAAAATCCCATGGACGGAAGAGCCTGGCAAGCTGCGGTCCATGGGGTCACTAAGAGTCAGACATGACTGAGCGACTTCACTTTCTTTTTTCACTTTCATGCACTGGAGAAGGACATGGCAACCCACTCCAGTGCTCTTGCCTGGAGAGTCCCAGGGACAGCAGAGCCTGGTGGGCTGCCGTCTATGGGTTTGCACAGAGTTGGACACGACTGAAGCGACTTAGCAGTTACGAGAGAAATGCAGATCAAAACTACAGTGAGGTGTAACCTCACCCCAGTCACAATGGCCATCACCAAAAAAATCAAAGAGCAAATACTGGAGGGGGTATGGAGAAAAGGGAACCCTCCTACACTGCTGGTGGGGATGTAAGTTGGTACAGCCACTATGGAGAACAGTGTGGAGATTCCTTTAAAAAAACTAAACAGAGATCCAGCAATTCCACTGCTGGACATATGTGTGGAGAAAACCATCATTTGAAAAGATACATGCCATCTCAATGTTCATTGCAGTGCTGTTTACAATAGTCAGAAAACGGAAGCAACCTAAATGTTCATCAGCAGAGGAACAGAGATAAGATAAGAAGATATACACACATGCAGTGGAATATTAGTCATAAAGCAAGAATGAAATAACGCCTTCTGCAGCAACACCGATGGACCCAGAGATTGTCGTACTGAGCGCAGTAAGTCAGACAGAGAAAGACAGATATCGCATGATATCACCTATATGTGGAGTCTTTAAAAGGGTACAAACGAACTTATCTGCAAAACAGAAATAGAGGTGCAGATGTAGAAAACACACTTATAATTCCCAGGGGTAAGAAGGGGGACAGGATAAACTGGGAGATGGGGACTGACACACAGATACTGCTCTATATAGAAGAGAGAACTAAGAAGAACCTACTCTAGAGCACAGGGAACTCTGCTCAGTGCTCTATAATGACCCATATGGAGAAAGAAGCTTAAAGAAAAAGTTGATATATGTATATGTAAAACTGATTCACTTTGCTGTACGGCAGAAATGAACACAACGCTGTAAATCAACTATACTCCAACAAAACATTAAAAAAAAAAAAAAAAGAAGAAGAAGGCAGTGATGCTCAGCCCAGACACACTAAAGAACCAAGCCATGTCTCCAAAACCCTGCCGCAGACAGGGGTCTCGCTTCAGGTCTAATCACTGCCCTCTCCTTCTAGTCCTCCTGGAAAACTCCAGTGTGTGTCATCAGATGGAAGGGACCAAGGTGTGCCGACACTGGGATCCTTTGGAGACAGGAGCCAAGACAAGGGGAAGAAGGTGTAAAAGCGGAGGCGGAAGGAGGGAAGGACCCGCGGCCGCCCTGACTCGGCTCTGCCCCTGCCTCCTCTCACCTGAATCCCAGCGGCAGCCTCCAGTTCTCCAGGGGGCGCTCTGATCACGTCCACCGCACACCCAAGCTCCTCACCAGGCACCACGGAGCTTCAGAAGCATATGCAGGCCCTGTGGCTTGCAGGAAGACTCCCTCCCGGGACCTGGTGCTTGCCTGTCTCCCTGGACTCTCTGGCTACCACACCCTACACACAACCTTTCCCCCAGTCAAATCCAGCAGCACCCAGGCCCCTGCATGCCAAGCCCAGAGGAACAGGTCTTGCTTCTTGATCCCTTTCTCTCCCCGACTCTTTATCTGGCCAACGGCTCCTCACACTTCAAAACTCACTTCATGCATCACCACCTCCAAGAAGTCCTCCCTGACTGCCCAGCCCCAATACAAACAGATGCCCTTCCTCTTGAGACTTTCTCTGTATCTCAATGTGGAGTTTAGCACCACACCTACAGCTGGAAGGCTCCACGTTACAGTTTGCTCATTCCTGAATTCATTCATCCATTCATCGGTAAATCTGCCTCACATCAACATTTATGACATCAAGTTCACACACGTGCCCAAAAGAAAGTTAAACCGTGGAGTGCGTTGAATTTGGTGCGCCCGGTGGTGGTGGTGGTGGTATTCCCACAGACAGACATTCTGAGTCAAGTTTTCCAAGTCCTCAGAAGGCAAGGCGTCCCAGGAGAGCTCTTCAAGGTTCGTGCAGTTGCCAAGGGAGGACTAGCAGGGAGACAGAGTATTCACTTCGCCGCGCTCCAAATGCTCAGTTCTGAGCTTTCTTGTTCACTGAGGGCTAGAAGGTTCTCTTCTATTCATGCGTGTTTCTGGGGTTAAAAACAACAAACCCTGTTGAATGCCATGAATCACCCTTGGTGAGTCACCTCTCCGGCACCGGGCAGGCAGAATTTCTCTCCAGTCAGCCCTCCTGTGGGTCCTCTGACTAGGACCAAACAGCACACACTCAGGTTTCAGGACTCAAAGACTGACCCCTGCCCCCGCAGTGCACTCCCAGCCTGAGAAGAAAACAAAGGTTGCCGAACTCATTTGGGGCTCAAAGACCACTGACTTTCTTCTCAGGGCCAGTAAGCAAATCCTTTCTCCCCAGGCAGTTCAGATCAATTCAGTCACTCAGTCGTATCCGACTCTTTACGACCCCATGGACTGCAGCACACCAGGCTTCCCTGTCAACCACCAACTCCCTGAGCTTGCTCAAACTCATGTCCATCGAGTTGGTGATTTCATCCAACCATCTCATCCTCTGTCATCCCCTTCTCCTCCCACCTTCCCAGCATCAGGGTCTTTTTCAATGAGTTAGTTTTTTTGCATCAAGTGGCCAAAGTATTGGAGTTTCAATTTCAGCATCAGTCCTTCCAACGAATATTCAGGACTGATTTCCTTTAGGATGGACTGGTTGGATCTCCTTGCAGTCCAAGGGTCTTCTCCAACACCACAGTTCAAAAGCATCAAATCTGCGGCATTTAGCTTTCTTTATGGTCCAACTCTCACATCCATACATGTGACTATTGGAAAAGCTATAGCTTTGACTGGATGGACCTTTGTCACCAAAGTGATCTCCCCATTTTTTAATATGCTTTCTAGGTTGTTCATAGCTTTTCTTCCAAGAAGCAAGCGTCTTTGTAGCGTCTTCATGGCTGCAGTCACCATCTGCAGTGATTTTGGAGCCCAAAAAAATTAAGTCTGCCACTGTTTCCATTGTTTCCCCATCTATTTGCCATGAAGTGATGGGACCAGATGCCATGATCTTAGTTTTCTGAATGTTGAGCTTTAAGCCAATTTTTTCACTTTTCTCTTTCACTTTCATCAAGAGGGTCTTTAGTTCTTCTTCACTTTCTGCCATAAGGGTGGCGT
Source organism: Oreotragus oreotragus (assembly GCA_006410675.1). Lineage (NCBI taxonomy): Eukaryota > Metazoa > Chordata > Mammalia > Artiodactyla > Bovidae > Oreotragus > Oreotragus oreotragus. Next base: position 77,995 of record SJYX01011115.1, read on the forward strand.
CATCTGCATGTCTGAGGTGACTGATATTTCTCCCAGCAATCTTGACGCCAGCTTGCGCTTCATCCAGCCCAGCTTTTCTCATGATGTACTCTGCATAGAAGTTAAATAAGCAGGGTGACAATATACAGCCTTGACGTACTCCTTTCCCGATTTGAAACCAGTCTGTTGTTCCATGTCCAGTTCTAACTGTTGCTTCTTGACCTGTATACAGATTTTTCAGGGGGAAGGTCAGGTGGTCTGGTATTTCCATCTCTTTCAGAATTTTCCACAGTTTATTGTGATCCACATAGTCAAAGGCTTTGGCGTAGTCAATAAAGCAGAAGTAGATGCTTTTCTGGAACTCTCTTGCTTTTTCAATGATCCAGCGGATGTTGGCAATTTGATCTCTGGTTTCTCTGCCTTTTCTAAATCCAGCTTGAATACCTGGAAGTTCACAGTTTATGTAGTGTTGAAGCCTGGCTTGGAGAATTTTGAGCATTAGTTTACTAGTGTGTGAGATGAGTGCAATTGTGCAATAGTTAGAGCATTCTTTGGCATTGCTTTTCTTCGGGACTGGAAGGAAAACTGATATTTTCCAGTCCTGTGGCCACTGCTGAGTTTTCCAGATTTGCTGGCATACTGAGTGCAGCACTTTCACAGAATCATCGTTTAGGATTTGAAGCAGCTCAACTGGAATTCCATCACCTCCACTAGTTTTGTTTGTAGTGATGCTTCCTAAGGCCCACTTGACTTCACATTCCAGGATGTCTGGTTCTAGGTGGGTGATCACACCATCGTGGTTATCTGGGTCATGATCTTTTTTTGTATGGTTCTTCTGTGTATTCTTTCACCTCTTCTTAATACCTTCTGCTTCTGTTAGGTCCCTACTATTTCTTTCCTTATTGGACCCATCTTTGCATGAAATGTTCCCTTGGGATCTCTAATTTTCCTGAAGAGCTCTCTAGTCTTTCCTGTTCTATTGCTTTCTACTCATCTTCCCCAAATCTCTGGTTGTATTTATAAGCAGGAGTGGCACAAGTCAGGGGACTTCGCCAGCAAACAGGTGTGAAGACTGAGGCTCTTAGCACTGAGGTCTCAACTCAGGCAGGAGCAGAAGGGACGGCGGGCAGGGCTCAGAGACAAGCAAGTAAAATCTATGGGTCCTAGTGATTGACAGAGATTGTGGAGATGCGGGGTTGAGGATAATACCCGGGCACCTGGTTTTAAGAGTGCGGTGTTCTCCAGCACAGAAAAGGCAGAAGGCCTGTCTGCAGCTTCTGCGGCATATCCAAGTTACCANTCCTAGTGATTGACAGAGATTGTGGAGATGCGGGGTTGAGGATAATACCCGGGCACCTGGTTTTAAGAGTGCGGTGTTCTCCAGCACAGAAAAGGCAGAAGGCCTGTCTGCAGCTTCTGCGGCATATCCAAGTTACCATATCCAGTAGACATTAGGCTAAAGAGCCTGGAACTCAGGGGCAAAATCTAGCTGGAAGCCTAGGTTTGAGAGTGATGAGAACAGAGGTGGGATTGAAGACACAGACCTGGATGCAATGGTCCAGAGGGAGACCCAGAATGAGAAGAGAACAAAAGATGGTACTCGAGGGAGTCGAAACCGCAAAGAAATCCAAAACCATCTCCTGCAGGTGGCGACCGCAGCCAGGAAATTAAAAGACATTGCTCCTTGAAAGAAAAGCTATGACCAACCTAGACAGCGTACTAAAAAGCAGAGACATCACTTTGCCAGCAAAGGTTCGAACAGTCAAAGCTGTGGTTTCTCCAGTCATCATGTCTGGATGTGAGAGTTGAACCATAGACNCCGACTAAGGTCCGCCTAGTCAAGGCTATGGTTTTTCCTGTGGTCATGTATGAATGTGAAAGTTGGACTGTGAAGAAAGCTGAGCGCCGAAGAATCGATGCTTTTGAACTGTGGTGTTGGAGAAGACTCTTGAGAGTCCCTTGGACTGCAAGGAGATCCAATCAGTCCATTCTGAAGGAGATCAACCCTGGGATTTCTTTGGAAGGAATGATGCTAAAGCTGAAACTCCAGTACTTTGGCCACCTCATGTGAAGAGTTGACTCATTGGAAAAGACTGTGATGCTGGGAGGGATTGGGGGCAGGAGGAGAAGGGGACGACCGAGGATGAGATGGCTGGATGGCATCACGGACTCGATGGACGTGAGTCTGTGTGAACTCTGGGAGATGGTGATGGATAGGGAGGCCTGGCGTGCTGCGATTCATGGGGTCGCAAAGAGTCGGACACGACTGAGCGACTGAACTGAACCGATCTATATCATATGAAGATTTTTGTGCAGGGGGGATAATACAAAATCTGTACCTTAGTCTGTTTGTAATGTGCTAGAGATTAATATGCCTCTTGGTTATTATAATATCGCTAAAGCATAGACATATAAATTAGATATTTGAGATTCAAAATATACAAACATCATAGTAGGATATAATCAAACCTAGGTCTTCAGATGTTATTTCCTATTATAGAAAATCATTATAGAAAGTTGTCTTATTAAGGACTAAGAAAAACTAAAGAGCCAGCTTTTTATTTTGTCCCCCTTTCTCGCTAATCTGATTTAAAAATTAAGTTCAGATATCAAGGCCATTTTTGAGATAAAATAAGGAGTTCGATTTGATCCTGTCATCAATAATGGAGCAAACCTTTAACCTTTTTTGAAATTTCCATTCACTATGTCCAAAAGGACTTTATCATGAGGTTAATACGATTGTGTCTGTGGAGTATTTTAAACTCTTTTATTTTTAGAATGATAAGCAAATGTGAGGTTTTATTATCATTATCATTAGCTTCAAAGGGAATTTGGATTTCACAGCTCAGTGGGATGAAAAAAGATAACAACCTGGCTACTGGAGTTCAGATAACATCAGGGTTAAAAATTCAAGGAGAAGGTGAAGAGACAGAGGGAGAAAAACCTCATTTCATTGATACATCAATGATGAGAGCCAGTGTGAGCAAGACTGAATCCTAAATAAACTATCAGGGCTAAATATGCGTACCTCTTTCTCTCTATCTCTACACATACATACGCACGAACTGGCTTAATCATTTAAATTAATTCCTCTGTTTTTCAGTCTAATATGTTACTCGTCTGTGTGTGTGCACGCGCATGCGTGCTCAGTCATCTGACTCTTTGCGACCCTAGGGACTGTAGCCCACCAGGCTCCTCTGTCATGGAATTTTTCAGGCAAAGAATACTGGAGTGGGTTGCCATTTCCAACTCCAGCGAATCTTCCCAACCCAGGGAACGAACCCGTGTCTCTTGAATCTCCTGCACTGGCAGGCAGATTCTTTACCACTGTGCAACCTAGGAAGTCATATTACTCATGTTCCTATGTTAAAGTAAAAATGTAATTAAAATTAAAGGTATTCCTGACCACTTTTATTAATGCATATGTTCATGGAATTTCCCTCCATGTTTAACGCTGCATGTGATAAATGATAAATAAAGCAGACCACTTCTATTAGATTAGCTCACAACAATTTGGTCCAAAGAAGTAACACCTGAGATCTTCCAGTCTGAAATGGATAGTAATATTGAGAGGAAAATCTTTAACATTCTATAGTTGTTGGTTCTCCCATGGTCATGAAATCGAAAGTGACATATTTTCAAAAGAGTTTAACATCTGCACTTTTTTAGTTCAACTGAGAGCAACTCATCGAAATGTAAATCACGGAAAAGTATACACACAGAAACGAATGGGTAAACAGCAGAAAAAATAAAAATGTATTACCTCTATGCAGCCATTTGTCTTCTGAAAGCATGAGTAAAGCTTAAGTCAGATACAATTAAATGGACTGAAGCTTTAACAGTGACTTTTGAACTGCTTGAATTAACAAAATCAATCCTCATAAATTAAGCTATCAGTGATCTATGATACAATTAAGTTCCATAATCAAAAAATGCTACAGTGCATGCAGTGTCACTTGTGCTATATCTAACACTGAATTTTAACTACTGCTGGCTAACTATTCCTGCAGGGTTGTGTAAAACTCCATCTGGCACACTAGACACTAACACTCTGATACACGGTTTCTTTTCCATTCTTCAATTTAGGCTGACATCTGGTGGTCTAGGGAAACGACAAGTAATGCTTCTGAATGTAAACCAATTCACAAATGTGGCATTTTTCAGTTTTCCCTTTGTGTATCTGAAGTCCTTGAAATTGCTACCAAACCAGTTAATTACATGGAGATTCATATAGAATAACTATTTAAATGGCAGAACAATAAGGTGAAGAAAATGACCTTCGTATGATGAATTATATACATTTAAGTACGTTGAACTCTTTAGTGACTAAAAAGCACCAATAGAAAGCACCATGTATTGGCCGATTAGACCCACTCAGAAGGGCACTGTTTAATGGCACCACACTGGGGATCATAATAGGAGTGTAGAACATGTGAGATTTCCTTCTTTCCTTCTCCTTTGTCAGAAGAGTTGGAGGGAGGCAAATGAAAAGAGCAAGGGGGAGGGGTAGAATAAGCTACTGTGTATAGGCAGAAACTGATGTTTAAACAGGCATAAGGTGGTGTTCAAAAGCATTTATCTCTCATTTTTTCTTTGGGAGGAAGGGGGCACTTCCGGCGGTTCGTGGCCTTCCAGATGGTGAAACACAGTGGGCCAGAAGCAGGAGCAATTCAACTCTCCCCATGCCAAGGATTAAACAAAAATATCCCAATTAATTTATTGTCATGTATTCCAGTAATTAGCAGATCATGGAGGAACAGAATGACACAGTCAGCCCTATGATACTCATTCTACTTAAGAAAAAAACGCCCCTGACTTTTCTTGCATAAAGAGTCGGACACGACTGAGCGACTGAACTGAACTGAACAGTGCTTAGCTATATCATTTGTAGTGTTTTGACCATGAAGAGACTTATGAATGGGCATTTTTGTGTTCAAATTTTGATCACTAAATATTTTTCTCTGTGGCTCTTACAGTGATTGTTACTAGTACAGGAAATAAATGTAATGACAGATTTACTTTGTTTTATCTCCACATTTAAAAAAGGTTCTAGATTGACAGAATTATGAGTGCAGCTCCCTCTTACGAAAAACACCCACACAATAAAACAAAGCAACAAAAATCAAGCAAAAAAAGACTTTGACCTTGCCCAATAAAGACCATTTTGAATGTTTAGCTTGCTCTGTTTTCATTTACTCTTGGGACTCTAAAAAGGTTATTGGAAGGAGTGCCAATTATGCTGGTGCTTTTGAAAGATGGCCATTTCCTCTATGAGGTACCTTAAGCTGCCAATACACAATCTCAGAAAGGTCATCGAGAAGGTCAAATGAAATTGCTTTTAGTTACTAAAAAACTCACCTGAGTTGAATTGAGTACACAAAAGGTGAAGTGCTTCCACCAGCTTTTACCAATCCTTTCTTCCCTTTATGAGTAAAGTTTAGTTCCAATCAGTAGCTGTAAGATATTTTGAGAAAGGAGGATTTTATTTTCTTTTAATAACTTTAAAACTGTTAAATAAACTTTCAAACAGGGAGAAGAATGAATCAGTTCAGTTCAGTTCATTCGCTCAGTCGTGTCCGATTCTTCGCGACCCCATGGACTGCAGGACACCGGGCCTCCCTCTCCATTATCAACTCCCAGAGTTTACTCAAACTCAAATCCATTGTGTTAGTGATGCTATTCAACCATCTTATCCTCTGTCGTCCCCTTCTCCTCCTGCTCTCAATCTTTCCCAGCATCAGGGTCTTTTCAAATGAGTCAGCTCTTCACATCAGGTGGCCAAAGTATTGGAGTTTCAGCTTCAGCATCAGGCCTTCTAATGAATATTCAGGAAGGATTTCCTTTAGGATGGACTGGTTAGATCTCCTTGCTGTCCAAGGGACTCTCAGAATCTTTTCCAATACCACAGTTCAAAAGCATCAATTCTTCACCACTCACCTTTCCTTATAGTCCAACTCTCACATTCATACATGATTACTGGAAAAACCATAGCTTTGACTAGATGGACATTTGTTGGCAAAGTAATGTCTCTGCTTTTTAATATGCCGTCTAGGTTGTCATAACTTTTCTCGCAAGGAGCAAGCATCTTTTAATTTCATGGCTGCAGTCACCATCTGCAGTGATTTTGGAGCTTAAAAAGATAAAGTCTGACACTGTTTCCACTGTTTCCCCATCTATTTGCCATGAAGTGATGGGACCAGATGCCATGATCTTCGTTTTCTGAATGTTGAGCTTTAAGCCAACTTTTTCACTCTCCTCTTTCACTTTCATCAAGAGGCTCTTTAGTTTTTTTTTCGCCTTCTACATAAGGGTGGTGTCATCTGCATATCTGAGGTTATTGATATTTCTCCCGGCAATCTTGATTCCAGCTAGAGCGTCATCCAGCCCAGCGTTTCTCATGATGTACTCTGTATATAAGTTAAATAAGCAGGGTTACAATATACAGCCTTGACGTACTCCTTTTCCTATTTGAAACCAGTCTGTCTTTCCATGTCCAGTTCTGTGTTGCTTCCTGACCTGCATACAGATTTCTCAAGAGGCAAGTCCGTATAATTTCTGTCCTTCACTGTGCCCATCTTTGCATGAAATAGTCCTTTTGTAGCTCTAATTTTCTTGAAGAGATCTCCAGTCTTTCCCATTCTTTTGTTTTCCTCTATTTCTTTGCACTGATCACTGAGGAAGGCTTTCTTTTCTCTCCTTGCTGTTCTTTGGAACGCTGCATTGAAATGGGCATATCTTTCCTTTTCTCCTTTGCCTTCCACTTCTCTTCTTTTCACAGCTACTTGTAAGGCCTACTCAGAATTCCATTTTGCTTTTTTGCATTTCTTTTTCTTGGGGATGGTCTTGACTCCTGTCTCCTGTACAATGTCACGAACCTCTGTCCATAGTTCTTCAGGCATTCTATCAGATCTAATCCCTTGAATCTATTTCTCTTTTCCACTGTATAATCATAAAGGATTTGATTTAGGTCATACCTAAATGGTCTAGTGATTTTCCCTACTTTCTTCAATTTAAGTCTGAATTTGACAATAAGGAGTTCATGATCTGAGCCAGGTCAGCTCCTTGTCTTGTTTTCACTGACTATACAGATCTTCTCCATAAAGAAAAGTCTACAACAAATTGTCAACTGGAAAAGCCATGCCATTTAGTAGACTTCATGTGACTATTACCTCTAAGAAGGGTTGGGGCAGAGGAAATTGAGACTGATTTTAAGAGCAATCAAAGAATCTTTGTGTCTCTCACAAATATCTTACACTGACTATTAATAAAAGTGACCTCAAGACCTGACCTTTTTTTTTCCTTTGGCTTTAGATTTTGTGGTCTCCTTAAATAAATACTTTTTTTAAAAAATCACTTTCAGACTTATGTCTCATTTTTATCAGTCTAATTTCCTCTCGAAAAAAAAAATGCAACTTATATTTCTACTAGCTACTCCAGTTTACATATAAATATGCAGTCACATTCAGTATAAGCAAAACTATTTCTTTGAAAACACAGTATCTATATCTTCTTCAAACACTTTTTTGCATACAAGGCAGAGTCCCAAGAAGTGGCTTGCGTGTGCTCTGGGATAAGCCATGTGTCTGAGACCTCCATTACTGAGTAACCCTTATGAAACCCGCTCATCACCTCTACCAGCCCCACTCCTCACTGCCACCTACTAACACCTCTATCACCTCTGCTGCTTGCTGAGGCTGACCTGTCTGGTGCCTGCAAAACCCATAAATGCCAGCACTAGAGCTCACAATGAGAAAATTTCTGCTGTCGTCCACTGAAGATGGTGTGGCTTTGGCTTTGGAGCATAATGGCAAATCTTCTTATTGCAGATTGAGTTTTACTTCCTCCCTCCCTCCCTTCCTTTCTTCTTCCTTTATCAAGGAAACTGTTGCTCAACTAATATGTTTAGATGCTAAGCTATTTACACAGAATGGAAATATAGTTACCATGTAATTTTATAATAGGATCACAAACGTTTAAAAATACAGAATACTCTCAGAAGAACATCAATTCAGTTCAGTTCAGTCGCTCAGTTGTGTCCGACTCTTTGCGACCCCATGGATCACAGCACGCCAGGCCGCCCTGTCCATCACCAACTCCCGGAGTTCACTCAGACTCACGTCCATGACATAGGGTTCTTTAAATGTTGAGGACAAAGCCAAGAATGTATCTTTCTCTTCCTAGTGGAGTAGAGCTAGATGAATTTTAGATAAATAGATTCCTTAATTGCTGCTACTTTTGTTGGGTGATATTCTGGTAATCCTATTTTAGAATCTATTTCTAAACAGACCCATTTTCCAAAACATAAACAAATGATAGCATAATAAAACACAAGGCAGGCAAAATTTAAAGATCAAATAATACAGTTATGTTTATGCATATGAATTATTTTAGTGTCCCCCTTGTTTTCAAATCTTATATGAAACATGATTTATAGATGTTGCCAGGAAGAGAAAAGAGAGAGGGAATCACTGAATCAATAATCATTGAATATTTTGTTTTTCATATTGTCCTCAAATTCTCATGAGATTGTGAGGAAGGGAGGGACACATGTAACATTTTTTCAATAGTACTGTTAATGAAATGGCTTAGTTGTTTCTCTACTATAAGGCATAGAAACAATGTTAAAGGTATATCACTTTACATAAAAATAGTAATCAAAAGGGAGCTAGTAATATGGAATTTGCTTTTGAAAAGTAGATTTACTGTACATTTCTAGTTTGGTTTTATGTAAAAATACTGAGAATATGCTTAAATGTTAAAGAGCATCTATAATACATATATACATTAATGTTTAAATGTCATTATTTCAAATTATAAAACAATTATCATTTCATTTGTTTAATGAAACCTGACCCCTTAAATGAAATGCAGCCCAATATTAGTTCATAGGTATCAGGGATTCATTCCAAAACTTAAAACATTTTCTGTAACTCTAGCAGTTGGACCCATTATATGCTTCTAGGTTTAAGACACAGGAATACTAGATTTTAATTAGGGCTACTGTGCCAGTGTGTCTGGATGTATATACACAAGGTGGCTCATCTTAGCGTGAAGGTTCATTTCCAAATGGTTAGCTTGAATAGACAGTGAGATTTGATAACTCTTTTGTCAGGCAGCCAAGAATTCCTGGGATGGTCCAGTATTTGTGTTCTAGAATGCAATAGCTGGATGAAGGCATCTGTCATGGCTACTGAAATTTCCTTTGTTACAGAGGGAGCCAAGTACCTCTTTTTTTTGAGGGGCTATGTTTTTGCTGTTTTATTGTTTTTTACCTGCATAGTCACAGCAAGGATTTAAATGGTTGGCATTTGTGTATATCCTTTGGGAGCCAGTGCTTTTCCTGCCCAGCTGTCTATAATTCCAGAAGTCATTAGAAGCCAAGTTGCAGTTTCCTTGATTCTTTCCTGAAAACTTTTCCTTTTCTCTTCTTTCATTTCTAGATGTCCACAAGGCCTTATTATGGGAGCCAGAATCCAGAGAATGACTCAGTCAAAGGCAGATTTCAAGTGTGTGTGCTAAGTTATGTCCAACTCTTTGCGATTCTATGGACTGTGGCCCACCAGGATCCTCTGTCCATGGGCTTCTCCAAGCAAGAATAGTAAAGAGGGTTACCATGCCCTACTCCAGGGGATCTTCCTGACCTAGGGATTGAACCCACGTCTCTTGAGGCTCCAGCATTACAAGCAGATTCTTTACCACTGAGGCACAGGGAAAGCCCCAAAGGCAGATTAAGGTTTCTAAGGGTAGTGGTTGAATAGCAGTGATTAAGCCCACCTTGAACTTATGTGGCACAGTTTAAAAGACATTTCCTTTCTTTTTCACTTATGTAAACTGAAATTTCCATCATTAGAATCATCATTTGATTGAAAGTATTATCACTGTAAAAACAAATTATGTACCAATCACTATGTTAGACATTGGAGATAAAAGATGACCAAGGAATTGCATACCATTACCGAAAGAATAGTCAGTAAAAATACATGAAGGAGGAGTCTTGCTAGGCAAGAGAAGAGATTCAGTGAAACTAAAACAAGGAATGAGAACACTTAGCAGGTAGAGAGAGCAGCATGGTGAAAAGAATGAAAAAGCACAACCTGTGAAAGTAATGGGAAATGAGAAAGTTAGTAGTATGATCATATTTTCAGCAACATGGCAAGTAAATTTGAATCCTGAGGGCTGAGGAGACAGTTTTGACCTGGATGCAAAGAGCTTATCGGATGGAGAAGTACTGTGAGGGGAAGAAGAAGGGCCAGAGTGAGAGGCATCCAGGAAGGGAAGTCTATGTGCTTTGCAGTGGGGACCTCCTTTGGAAGAAAATTCATGAACACTGTATAAGGGATATATGCACTGGGCCAGTTGCATATCCAATTGCAGAAACTGAAGGAATATAGTACTATCAAGATTGGTAAATTAAAGGTCAAGATTGGAATCTAGGATTTGTTCAAGGAAGAGAAGGGACATCTGCCTTGGGCCTGTTAGGAACAGAGCAGAAAGGACATCAAATTCACAGCATGTGAAAAGAAATTCAAGAGTGAAGAGCATCTCCCCAGTTGCTGAATTGCATTGCAGTACTAACAATTCCTCAAATAACAGCAGCTAACATTTGTATTATTCAATTTCTGATTATTACTATATTAGCTCATGATTCACCATGTATTCTGGCCCCTTTGGAATGATTTGAGAAAATGAAAATAATTCTTTACCATTGTGTCTTCAAAATTGAGTATCTAGCATGGTACTGGAGGTTTATAAAGATAGCATCAATATTCTTAAATAATTTTCCATGAGAATTTAACCAATGGATAATTTAAAGTATTATTTTCTACCAAAGTTACACAGATAAGTTATCGATGATAACACAAAATGCACAAAAAACATAAGACTTAGAATTAACTTAGTGTGAGAAGTCAGTTCTCAAGATTACGTGTTTATTTCTCTCTGCTGCAGGGAACAATATTCAGTGAAACATTTCAAATAATTTCCATTAAGATACTTTCCAAATAATGTTACTTTAATTATTTAGCTGAAAGTGAAAATATTTAAATATATTCATGGCTAATTAAATCAAAAGAGTAAAACTGGTCAGTAATGTGTTATTTCTTCTTACTCCAGTCCCTGTAATGAGACTAATCAAATAATGCCCACCATCTTTCTCACAATCAAAAACACTCACAAGGGCCTTAGTAGGCAGAGAGAAAAGATGACCTGTGGATTAAAGTTGAAATTGGTTGTGGCATTATGGTGAAAGATTTCTCTGTTTAATGTAGTGAGGTTGTCTCAGCCCATAGCACCTTACTATTTGAAGTTTTGTTTAGTTTTAAAAAGGAATATATTTTTCTTACTATGATACTTGATTTCCATTTCAGCAATGCTATCACTGTAACATAGTAGCCATTACTGCTGATATTTGCACATAATGAGATTGAATATTTCTTTTCTTTCCCCTAAACCATGCTTTCAGCTCAAGACCTCATTAATTTTTGTTTTACTTACTACAATAATCTCCTGACTGGTCTCTTTGCCTTTAATCTATCCTTACTTGAATCCATCATTCTATCTGCTTAATTTTCCTTTAGTACCATTCTTTTATTTCTCCCCTTCTTAAAAAGCTTCAGTACCTCTCACCTCTCCATTTCAAAAAATATTTTAAATTCTTTAGATCAATTCTTTTGTAGCATTTTGGTTTTTCTGCTCTAAGTAATCTGTTAATCTTCTAAAAGTCATGGACCTTCTCCCAATAAAACTGCAATTATATCTACAGTTACACCAAAGTTCTATAAAATGTCCAGATAATCCACAGACACTGAAACACCTAGGAACAAGAACACTTGTCTTTCATTTATTTGTTATTAGCAGGCTTTTATTATATGTCAATCACTGTTCTAAGTACTATGAATAAAGTAGCAAACTTTTAGATAAAATCTCTATCCTATTTTGGCTATATTCTAGTGTGTGGAGGTAATGATAAAGAAAATAAATAAGTAAAACATATAGTATTTGATACAGTGATGAATGTTAAGGAGAAAATTGAAATCAGAGAAGTGGGATAAATCTGAGACATCTTGAAAAGATGTTGAGACATTAAATAGGACAACCAAGGAAGTTTTTGTTGATAAAGTGGTTATTAAGCCAAAACCTGAAGAAAGTGAGTGAGCGAACCATATGACTATTTGGAAAAAGCACCCAGGCATTGGAATTAGTAAGTGCAAAGGCCCTGAGGTAAACATGTTTGGCAAGTTTGAAGAACAAAAAGACCATCAGAGCTGTAGTGGAGAGAACAAGGAGGTAATTAGAAATGAAATCAGAGAGTAACCTAGAACAGTATAGGTAGGGCCTCATAAGTCACAATAATTGTTGTAAGGACTGTGGTATTTATTCTAAGTGATATATCAGTCTTCAAGTTTTATTCAAATTTCTCCACAGCTGGTCTTAGCCAACTCTTTCTCTCAACTGTGACTGCTCTCCAAGCCATATAATTTTATTTAATCCCCCCAATGTAGAATTCAACAGCTTGCATCCATATATGTGTCATTGTTCAGTCGCTAAGTTGTGTCCAACTACTTGCGACCTCACGGACTGCAGCATGTCAGGCTTTTCTGTCATTCACTATTTCCTGGAATTTGCTCAAACTCATGTCCATATATATACATACACACATATGCATACACACACACATATATGTACCTTTATATATAAATGTACTTTTAAGTGCATACTTAGATATGTATGTAAAATATTTTCCTGACATTCATAATTAATTAATTCATGCCAACTAAAATTTCACAATTAACACAGAACCAAAATGATATTTGATCTTTATGGCTTATAAATCACACAAAAGTTTAAGAAAATAATATTGCAACACTGTTACCAAGGCAGAAAAATTCGTATCAGAGAACTCATGTTATAGTAACTACTGAAGAAAAGTTGTTTTTTATTCAAAACACTAACTTTTAACAATTGATCCAATCACATATTGTTTTAAGGTCATTAAATAAAGATTCAGACTTCTTGGAGTATTTACTGATCATCCACTATGTTCCAGGCATCTTGCTAGGGACTGGAGATACATTGATGTGTCAATCAAATGATTTTTGCTGCATAATAAATTACTCAAAATCTTAGTAGCCCAAATCAAGAAACTTTTAGTCTTTCTCCCAAGCTACAAGACCTACTGGGCAATTCCACTGGTCTAAATCAGTTTGGGTGATCTCTGTGGTCAGGTAGTATATCTCAACTGGGGCTGTTTAGTCTAGGATGACCTCATAAAAATGATCACTTGCACTCTGCTTGAGCTTGGGGGCTACAGCTGAGATAGCTCATCTCAGTTCTATGTGGTCACTCATCCTCCAGGAGGCTAGAGTGTACTTCTTGACAGAGGACAGTCACAGTGAATGCAGGAGCCCCAAAGACGGAAGTCCCACAGTGGGAGTGCTTTTCAAGCCTTTGCTTAAGTCATATTTGCTATTGCATTGGTCAGAATCAATCATACGGCCAAGCCAGTGTCAAGGAGGGAGGAGACAATTAGAGGCTGTTGCTACTACATTTGCCATACATAGAGCATTTCTGAAGGTGACAATTATAGTAGATGTTCTGTTTTATAGTAGTAGCAACAAGACATTTAATATTGCAACATTCGTAAGTGACAATTTGAAGAAAAGCCAAAACGCAGAACAAACCTTATAAAACAGGTTTTTTTTCCCTAAAGAAAGTTATTCTACAGAGAAAGATGCTATTAAGAACAGCTTCTATTTGTTGACTACCAGGTGCTTGCCCTACATTTTCTAATTTAATATTTACAGAAAGTCTGNTTGAAGAAAAGCCAAAACGCAGAACAAACCTTATAAAACAGGTTTTTTTTCCCTAAAGAAAGTTATTCTACAGAGAAAGATGCTATTAAGAACAGCTTCTATTTGTTGACTACCAGGTGCTTGCCCTACATTTTCTAATTTAATATTTACAGAAAGTCTGCCAGGAAGCATGTCACTTTGTGCATAGACAGTAATTTGAGGGTTTCAGGGGTTGTTACTTGTCCAGAGTCACTTAGTATGTTTTGAAATCAGAATTTATGCTGAGATCCTACTAAAAATAAAATCCATGCTCTTTTCTCTCTTTCTCTCTAATAGAAAGAACATGGGAGGAATCATGAAAAAGGATGCATTCTTGGCTACACAAACTTTCTTCGTGTAACCAACATTTTACCTCCTAAATTTCGGTTGACTCCATGTTTTGCTTTCCATCTTGCCCTCTGTCACCCTAACCTACGCTTTTACCTGGATTACTACAGAAGCTATTACCAGGGGTACTTTTTCAAAATTTAGATCAACTCACATTCCCCTGTTCCCCTTCTTAAAATCTTTTAATGGCCCCTCTCTTCTCCTCTCTCTCTCTCTCCCACTCAATTGCAAAGCATCACAAGATTGCCAGGTCTGGCCCCTACCTCTCTAAAATAAACTTCATGTTCCAGACATAAGCCTTCCTTCAGCAATCAGTAAGTCAGTTCCCCCAATACGTATTTTTTGAACCGCTACTATGTATCTGTCTGTGGTATTTGGTATACATTAGACAAACACAAAGAAGACAATGGGCACCCCACTCCAGTACTCTCGCCTGGAAAATCCCAGGACAGAGGAGCCTGGTAGGCTACAGTCCATGGGGTCGTGAAGAGTCGGACACGACTGAGTGACTTCACTTTCACTTTTCACTTTCACGTTTTGGAGAAGGAAATGGCAACCCACTCCAGTGCCTGGAGAATCCCAGGGACGGGGGAGCCTGGTGGGCTGCCATCTATGGGGTCCCACAGAATTGGACACGACTGAAGTGCACTCAACAGATCCTGTGTTCTAGCTGAAGAATCAATCGCAATACATATTACATATTACATATAAATTATAAACTGTGTGACAAAGCAATACAAGGNGGGGAGCCTGGTGGGCTGCCATCTATGGGGTCCCACAGAATTGGACACGACTGAAGTGCACTCAACAGATCCTGTGTTCTAGCTGAAGAATCAATCGCAATACATATTACATATTACATATAAATTATAAACTGTGTGACAAAGCAATACAAGGAGAAAAGAAAGATTAATCAAGCCACATAATACTGGAGGACATAACGGAGCAGACTTTAGTGTTATGGAAAATAAGATGGTCAGGAGAGGCTTCACTGGGAATGTTAAGGAGCTAGCTGAGAAGATACCGCGTGACTGAGGAGATATCGTGTGGATGAGGGCTAGAGTGTTAAGCAAAAGCTCTGCCTGCTCAGAGGCTAGCATGACTGATGCTGAGTGGGGAGGGTGAGCAGAGGAGAGATGTCAAAGAGATAATGGAGGCTACACACAAGATAGGGTTTTGTAGACCACTGCCATGGGACCTTCCTACTTTAAAAGTTCTCTCCCTTTTTTGTTTGGCAATTCCTCCTCAAAATCCAGCCCTTAGCTCAAGTTTATTTCTGCTGGGAAATCATCCTAATTAACTCAAATAAGTCACCCTATTGTTGATTCTTACCATACTATGAAATTCTCTTGTAGTATTTGTCACAGGTGTGCTCTATATTTTTGGCATGATTATTTTGTAATACTAGTACTTTCTCTGTGTCTGTAAGCTCCATAGGACCAGAACTATTTCTTCCTGTGTCTGCCGTAAACTCCACAGTGCTGTCACAGTGTTGGAAATCCAATATGTGCACTAAATTGCATTGAGATAATGAGTAATGAAGTATGGTGGTGGTGGTTTAGTCGCTAAGTTGCGTCTGACTCTTGAGACCCCATGGACTGTAGCCTGTCGGGCTCCTCTGTTCATGGGGACTCTCCAGGCAAGAATACTGGAGTGGGTTGCCATCTCCTTCCCCGGGGGATCCTCCCAGCCCAGGAATCGAATCCAGATATCCTGCACTGCTGGCAGATTCTTTACCAACTCAGCTACAAGGGAAGCACAGTAATGAAGTAGACTAAGCACTTATTATGGGCTGCCCTGGTAGCTCAGCTGGTAAAGAACCCACCTGCAATGCAGGAGACCCTAGTTTGATACCTGGGTTGGGAAGATCCCCTGTAGAAAAGAATAGGCTACTCACTCCAGTATTCTTGGGCTTCCCTGGGGACTCAGATGGTAAAGAATCCACCTGCAATTCAGGAGACCTGGGTTCAATCTCTGGGTTGGGAAAATCCACTGGAGGAGGGTGTGGCAACCTTTTCCAGTAATCCTGCCTGGAGAATCCCCATGGACAGAAGAGTCTGGAGGGCTATAGTCCATGGGGTCACAAAGAGTCAGAAGGACTGAGCAACTAAGCCCAGCACAAGCACTTATTATGGAGTGACACAGCGGAGTGAATTTGAGCAAATCATTTCTTCCACGTTAAATGGGGAGTTATCTCCAGATCACACGAGTTTATATAATTCGTTGATTCTGTGAGAAAGATTTAATATATTGCCTTATAATGTATTAAAGAGTTAATATAGTCCTAGTTCTAATGCTTTTAAAAGAGATGTCGTTACCGAAAACACAAGTCCTTGTGCCCTATGCCCAGTGAGGCCAAACAGTAACACTAGAGTTTGAAACAGAAAAAGGTTTATTACAGGGCCCTGCAAGGAGATGCCTTAAAAATCCAACGCCCTGAAAGCTTGCAGCAAAGCCCTTTGCTAGGAAAGGTGAGGAAGGGGCACGGAGAGTTGTTACAGACTTTTTGGTGTCCGATCCTTTGTTCTTGAGGTCAGGTCAAAGTCAGGTAATGAAGTCACTGTAAATCTCTACCAAAGGTTACTCTGTTCTGACAAGAAAGGGCAAGGTCCAATGTCGTTACCGAAAACACAAGTCCTTGTGCCCTATGCCCAGTGAGGCCAAACAGTAACACTAGAGTTTGAAACAGAAAAAGGTTTATTACAGGGCCCTGCAAGGAGATGCCTTAAAAATCCAACGCCCTGAAAGCTTGCAGCAAAGCCCTTTGCTAGGAAAGGTGAGGAAGGGGCACGGAGAGTTGTTACAGACTTTTTGGTGTCCGATCCTTTGTTCTTGAGGTCAGGTCATAGTCAGGTAATGAAGTCACTGTAAATCTCTACCAAAGGTTACTCTGTTCTGACAAGAAAGGGCAAGGTCCCAAGGCACAACATTCCTCTCTGAGGTACCAGCCCGTGTGGTCCGTGCTAAGCGGAGTCAGATCTTCCTCAGGGGCAGGTCCCTAGACCTGCCCAGCTGTCATCGCTGGGGGACCCCGGTGCCCACCCAATTGACCCTCAGGCTCCTCAGGCCTCCCAAAGGATGGAGGGGAGGGGGCAGGTCCTGCAGACTGCAACCCAGGCCAACTGCTGCTTCCACCTCAAGGGCAGTGATAAGGCAAGGGCTCTGGAGCTGCATGGGACCCAGCCCCTAGCTTGTTCCCTGGGCCCCCCAGCTCACCGCGGGCCCAGGGCCAGGTGAGCTGGGGGGCCTCTGGGAGAGGCCTGACTCTCTCTTACCTCACGCTCCACCTGACGACCCTTGGCTGAATCGCTTCACTAATCCTTCCTCATTGACGGTTCCTCACACTGCAGCACTGACCAGCTAACAGAGCAGTACTAATGTCACTCAGTGACAGTTGGTTGCTTGTGGGCAGGGCCAACTGAGGCACCAGCCAATGGCTGAGCAGGACCTGTTGCCTGGTAACAGGGTGCAGAGTAACGATGCACAGCGATGGCTGTGTGTTAAGGGCTGTGATCACTGTGCTCTGTTACAGTATTATTCTAAATAAAATTTGCTATGGGCCAAATTGGGAAGTTTCCAAAATATATATGTTGACTTCCTAAAACAAAGACAAATTGGGGCTTAGCCCGGGGGAAAGTGTGATCAAGTTGCTGTATGGAAACTGTCAATGAAATATGGTAGGGAATAAGGCAATGGCACCCGACTCCAGTACTCTTGCCTGGAAAATACCATGGACGGAGGAGCCTAGTAAGCTGCAGTCCATGGGGTCGCTAAGAGTCGGGCACGACTGAGCGACTTCACTTTCACTTTTCACTTTCATGCACTGGAGAAGGAAAGGCAACCCACTCCAGTGTTCTTGCCTGGAGAATCCCAGAGATGGGGGAGCCTGGTGGGCTGCCGTCTATGGGGTCGCACAGAGTCGGACACGACTGAAGCGACTCAGCAGCAGGAGCAGCAGCAGCAGCAATGCAGGAACAAATCGGAGATCTTTGAAACAACTAGTGCTGATAATCAAAATTTACAGAACTTCAGTTCTAAAGTTTTCTGTACCTCCAGTATGTATCTTTCAAGGAAAATTATATGATAAAGATAGACTGCTTAAATACACAAGGCCATGGTTTTTTCCAATTATGAATGGCTGTTTGATAGAATTAGCTTTTTAAATAACATGTATTTTTGACTGCACTGGGTCTTTGGTGCCGCGCAGGCTTTTCTCTAGTTTCAGAGAGCAAGGGCTGCCTCTGGTTGTAGGTGCTTGGGTTTCTCATTGAAGTGGTTTATCTTGTGGAGCAAGGGCTCTGAAGTGTGTGGGTTTCAGTAGCTTTGGCTCCTGGGCTATAGAGCACAGGCTCAATAACTGTGGTGCATGGACTTAGTTGCTCTACAGCAAGTGGAGTATTCCTGATTAGGGATTAAACCCATGTCTCCTGCAGTGGCAGGCAGATTCTTTACCACTGAACCACCAGAGAAGCTTGATAAAATTAATTTTTAAAGATTAAAAAAATCACTTCTGATTATAGATGCTTATCTTATTTGAACATTATAATTTATTTTTAAATAAATATGAAAATCACTATCAATATATATTATGATAACTAACTATACTGTACCATCGAATTTCATAGAAAGCCAAAATAACCTAGACCAAAAAAGGAGGGGAGGGGAATAAAACCCAGAATCCTTTCTCTTAATAAAGCATGGAACTGCCTATAGTATTCTGATGTGGACGGCCAACTGTGGCTCCCCAGAGTGGTTCTTGGATATTTAAAGAGAGATTAGAAAGCAGTCACATTGTCTTAACACAGAAAACTAGAAAGGCCCTCTAAAACTGGCCACTAGCAACATTTACACTGGCAGTAAGACTTGTCAGCTTCCTCTTTTTGAAAAATATACTACTCCAGAGCATGCCTTTCATCCATATCCCTCGTAAAAAAATGACTGTCCCAAGAAGAAGTCCAGCTATATTAAAAGTTCAGCTCTGTATATAGTATTAAGTGGAAGACTGTGTTTTTGTTTCTCATTCCCACATAACAGCCATTATTTCCCTTCATCTCCGTGTTATTGGATTTTACCACAGTTTATGTTTCATTGCAAATGGAGTGGATAACCTGCAAGTGTGAAAATCTGATCATGCCTCAGTTAGGCACTCTCTGCTGCTTAACTGGCAGATTGTACAGCACCCCACCCCAGTACTCTTGCCTGGAAAATCCAATAGACTAGCCTGGTGGGCTGCAGTCCATGAGGTTGATAACAGTCGGACAGACTGAGTGACTTCACTTTCACTTTTCTCTTTCATGCATTGGAGAAGGAAATGGCAACCCACTCCAGTGTTCTTGCCTGGAGAATCTCAGGGACGGGGGAGCCTGGTGGGCTGCCGTCTGTGGGGTCACACAGAGTCGGACACAACTGAAGTGACTTAGCAGCAGCAGCTGCCTAACTGGCAGATTGTACACATTGTACACATTAGTAGATTGTACACATTGTTTCAAATTTGGCTTTCAGCCTCTCCAACATCTGCACAAAGAATGTGAATACCAATGGTTATATCTATAATTTTCTTTTTTGTGCTTTTTGCCATCTAATGCTAAGTTGTTACTCCATAAGCTCCATTTCCTTTATATGGTACACAGCTTGACCGTATTTTGTTATATTCGTCAGAACTTGGCCTC
This sequence comes from Oreotragus oreotragus, assembly GCA_006410675.1. NCBI lineage: Eukaryota > Metazoa > Chordata > Mammalia > Artiodactyla > Bovidae > Oreotragus > Oreotragus oreotragus. Next base: position 97,820 of record SJYX01011115.1, read on the forward strand.
CATCTGCATGGTCTTTTTTCTGATCCAACTTGCTGTAATTCCTCGTCTCATGACACTTTTACATCTTGCAGTATTACCCTTCCATCTGGCAAATGGTCCTTTATGATATTTTACTTATCAAGAAAGGCATGCTCCTTTGTTGAGAAGATTTTATTACATATATATATTTCCATATGTATTCAAATCATTGACTGTCCCTTCAACATTACTCTTTGGTAGATAGCATTTTTTTTGAGGAAATATAAACATGAAACCTGAATAAGCTTGCTGTCTGTTAAAGATGTTAGACCAATAAGAAAATTCACTGATGAACATATGTGTTACTGTCTGCTGCACTGTGATTCACTACTGCTGCTGCTGCTGCTAAGTCATTTCAGTCGTGTCCTACTCTGTGAGACCCCACAGATGGCAGCCTACCAGGCTCCCCCGTCCCTGAGATTCTCCAGGCAAGAACACTGGAGTGAGTTACCATTTCCTTCTGCAGTGCATGAAAGTGAAAAGTGAAGTCGCCCAGTTGAGTCCGACTCTTAGCGACCCCATGGACTGCAGCCCACCAGGCTCCTCCATCCACGGGATTTTCCAGGCAAGAGTACTGGAGTGGGTTGCTATTGCCTTCAGTGGCTATATGGTAAACTCAGTATACTTCTATAAAATAGAATCTAGTACGCTGTCAGAAAATTTTATTTAATATTCACAATTTAATTTCCAGTAATAAATACCCAATGCCATTATGAAAATATGCATTATGAAAATAATTAAAATATAAGAAATAGATTGTCAATTTCCATCTATTATCCAGACTGTTAGATGCTAGACATGAACGTATAGGTTTTTAACTTACAGGTAGAGAGAATGCTTTGGAATTAAGTTCTTTATTCTTCAACCCTATCATCCTAACCACAGTAAAGGAGTACAGCTTGTTACTCTGTTAGGGGCAATGTATGATTTAGACTCAGACTATACTTCTCTGTCATGTGTTAACTTTTAACTATAATTATATCATTTAATTTTCTCATCCCCTATTTCTTTATATTTAAAATGAAAGAATTGTAGCGTTTGATGCCCTAGATATACAGCCCTGTGATGGCATGACTACTCCACATTTCTCCTCTTCTGTTTCCTCTCCTTTAACCCTGAAAGTGAAACTGAAAGTCGCTCAGTCCTTTATATATTTTTTGCTACACATTACCCTCCATTCTGAATTCCCTCCAGTCTGTTAATAGTGTTGGGTTAGAATTTTTTAAACAAAAAATTTTACACTGTACTCTCAGACTAATGCTTCATGGTCAGCTTGTTATGAACTATGATCGTAAGCCATTTTTCTGCCAGACTTATAGGATATTTTGTTTTCCCTCCTAATGCACAGCTCCACTATTGTCTTTATTGAACTACATTCTGTATCTGATTATTTCTTTACTAAACTATTGTTTCTTCCAATCTTTATGATTTTACATAATCTTACTGGGCCTCAATTTCTTCATTAGCAAAATAAAGGACTTTGAATGGATTAACTCCTGAGATACTGTTTACCTTCAAAGCACCAAATTTTCCGAATTGGAACTGAATCTATCTTCAACTCCTTAATGTCACTTTCAGATCTTAAAAATATGTTCTGTAGTTTATCATCCAGACACTTGATGAGAAGACAACACCAGGCCCCAAATCAACTCTTCTAAGACACCATTTGTCACATTCTGCTGAGTTGACACTAATGCATTGATCCCATCCCCATTACTCATTTATATTCTTTGCAAGTGTTTTCAGTTTGGGCGGGGGGATATTTGTCTGTCAATGTTTACAAAATTCCTGAGGCAGATTAATTTTATTTTCTGTATCTTTACATTTTGTAAAAAATTTTTCCTTGTTCAAACTGATGAGCTTATACAAATTTATTCTTTACATTATTTTCAAGACTTTAAAAAGAAAGAAATGTTAGATCAGTTCAATTCAGGTTTTTTAAAAATCAATATTCTATTGATTCTACAAATACCAAATTTATCAAGTTTTAAGACTGAGAGACAAATGGACTATAATTAGTTTCAGAAGCTTAAAAAGCTTAAATTAATCTTATAAAATAATTTAGCTTTATTTTGTCTCCTAGAAATTTTATGGAATTAGCCGAATTAGGTGTATAAGCTTCATTGTTTTTCAACAAATTAATATATTAATAAAAATTTGAAGAGTAAAAAATATTATGTTATTTTCCAATAACTTCACTTAACCTTGCTATAAACTGCAATACCAAACTTGCTTGTAGTTCTTCCAAGACATTTACTTAATTAATTCAAATATGTTTTGCTCCTTCTGTAAAATGGCTTTGAATATAATGTGGTGTTCTGCTTCCAGGATTTTGTTTCTATTGTCTCTAGAAAGAGATTCTGATCTTCGCTTTGCCAGCAGAGGGCACATACACATATCCTTCTTTGTTTCTTCTAATCTACAAAAAGGAAATTTTTAAGATGCCTCATTTAAGGCTCTATAACACATTACCATATTCAAACTGAGTCTAATTGAAAACACAAAACAGCACATTAAGATTTACTCTTAAAAGTTTGATGCCTCAATGAAAACTAAAAGACACTGGAGTACTATTGCCACTGAAACAGAATATCAGTTTAATTAGGTATCTAGTTTTGCCCTGTGAAATTTGGTTGGTGATTTTACTGCTCATTTTGTTTGGGTCCTATTTTGATCTGGCCCTTTTGCTTTTAGTATTTGATTTTGGCCTTAGAATTGACACAGAAGCAGTCAACTAATATCTATTTATGTGTTCATTTATTTGTAGAATTAGCAGAAATTTAACAAACCAATAATCTGTGTTTTAGCCTAAAGTTGCTATAATAAACACGTATGCAGACTATTGAATTTAATTGGACAGTTATTTAAATGTTTCTGAGAGGAGGAGTGATACAAATCAGTCTGTTGACCATTTTGGTTAATGGCTTAAGAACCCTCAGGAACATTTTAATCTTCTGGTTGCTTACAATGAACGGATAAAATGGTAGCACTTTTACACTGACAGCTATGTGAGCACAGTGGAGCATCTGTAATTTCAACATTATGCATATGCNACTACTCCACATTTCTCCTCTTCTGTTTCCTCTCCTTTAACCCTGAAAGTGAAACTGAAAGTCGCTCAGTCCTTTATATATTTTTTGCTACACATTACCCTCCATTCTGAATTCCCTCCAGTCTGTTAATAGTGTTGGGTTAGAATTTTTTAAACAAAAAATTTTACACTGTACTCTCAGACTAATGCTTCATGGTCAGCTTGTTATGAACTATGATCGTAAGCCATTTTTCTGCCAGACTTAGAGGATATTTTGTTTTCCCTCCTAATGCACAGCTCCACTATTGTCTTTATTGAACTACATTCTGTATCTGATTATTTCTTTACTAAACTATTGTTTCTTCCAATCTTTATGATTTTACATAATCTTACTGGGCCTCAATTTCTTCATTAGCAAAATAAAGGACTTTGAATGGATTAACTCCTGAGATACTGTTTACCTTCAAAGCACCAAATTTTCCGAATTGGAACTGAATCTATCTTCAACTCCTTAATGTCACTTTCAGATCTTAAAAATATGTTCTGTAGTTTATCATCCAGACACTTGATGAGAAGACAACACCAGGCCCCAAATCAACTCTTCTAAGACACCATTTGTCACATTCTGCTGAGTTGACACTAATGCATTGATCCCATCCCCATTACTCATTTATATTCTTTGCAAGTGTTTTCAGTTTGGGCGGGGGGATATTTGTCTGTCAATGTTTACAAAATTCCTGAGGCAGATTAATTTTATTTTCTGTATCTTTACATTTTGTAAAAAATTTTTCCTTCTTCAAACTGATGAGCTTATACAAATTTATTCTTTACATTATTTTCAAGACTTTAAAAAGAAAGAAATGTTAGATCAGTTCAATTCAGGTTTTTTAAAAATCAATATTCTATTGATTCTACAAATACCAAATTTATCAAGTTTTAAGACTGAGAGACAAATGGACTATAATTAGTTTCAGAAGCTTAAAAAGCTTAAATTAATCTTATAAAATAATTTAGCTTTATTTTGTCTCCTAGAAATTTTATGGAATTAGCCGAATTAGGTGTATAAGCTTCATTGTTTTTCAACAAATTAATATATTAATAAAAATTTGAAGAGTAAAAAATATTATGTTATTTTCCAATAACTTCACTTAACCTTGCTATAAACTGCAATACCAAACTTGCTTGTAGTTCTTCCAAGACATTTACTTAATTAATTCAAATATGTTTTGCTCCTTCTGTAAAATGGCTTTGAATATAACGTGGTGTTCTGCTTCCAGGATTTTGTTTCTATTGTCTCTAGAAAGAGATTCTGATCTTCGCTTTGCCAGCAGAGGGCACATACACATATCCTTCTTTGTTTCTTCTAATCTACAAAAAGGAAATTTTTAAGATGCCTCATTTAAGGCTCTATAACACATTACCATATTCAAACTGAGTCTAATTGAAAACACAAAACAGCACATTAAGATTTACTCTTAAAAGTTTGATGCCTCAATGAAAACTAAAAGACACTGGAGTACTATTGCCACTGAAACAGAATATCAGTTTAATTAGGTATCTAGTTTTGCCCTGTGAAATTTGGTTGGTGATTTTACTGCTCATTTTGTTTGGGTCCTATTTTGATCTGGCCCTTTTGCTTTTAGTATTTGATTTTGGCCTTAGAATTGACACAGAAGCAGTCAACTAATATCTATTTATGTGTTCATTTATTTGTAGAATTAGCAGAAATTTAACAACCAATAATCTGTGTTTTAGCCTAAAGTTGCTATAATAAACACGTATGCAGACTATTGAATTTAATTGGACAGTTATTTAAATGTTTCTGAGAGGAGGAGGGATACAAATCAGTCTGTTGACCATTTTGGTTAATGGCTTAAGAACCCTCAGGAACATTTTAATCTTCTGGTTGCTTACAATGAACGGATAAAATGGTAGCACTTTTACACTGACAGCTATGTGAGCACAGTGGAGCATCTGTAATTTCAACATTATGCATATGCATCATGTAATTATATAATTGCAGATATGTTGCATCAAAAGGTTACGCTTTTAAAATGGAAAAGAAATATTGAAAAGCAGAAGTCAGAGGCTCATGTGCTCACTTTTATCTGCAGCAGCATAAATTTTAAGGATTTTGTATAAGCCACTCTACAGCCTGACTTGCACCAAAACCTATCCAAGAACTCAGAAATGAAGGTTCAAATGCTACATTAACTTTTACAAAATTCTAATGCTTTAGATGAAAATGATTAATAACCTTTACAGGCTAGTCTAAACTTTAGTTTATGTGGACCAAAACCAACTGTGATTTTTTTTTGTTTTTCTGAGACGTCTGTATCAGGACACTTTATATTTAATTTTAAAAAATAAGTTATTTGAAACTTAAATACAGAAAAATACTAATGATAACATAAGACTTCTGTTCAAAGCTTAGATTCTGCTGTTTTAAGTTTTTCTAGCAAAAGATAATTAAAAGTGATTGTTGTAGAAGAAGAGTTTGTCTGGAACATGTCAGACAAAGGAAACAAAAGCACTCTGAGAATATAAGGCTATTTCCATTCATAAGGAGGGCTTTTTCCAAATAAAGACTTCCAGTAGAGTCCAATACCAATGGTAACCCCAATTGTAAGGCCACTGGGGCTACTATTAATGATAGTAAACATTTTGCCAGGGCTGAAATTCTTAAGCAATTAATAATGATTGCCATTCCTTTCTGGTCTGAAGAGTTTCTATTGAAAGATCAGCTATTATCCTTATGGAAATCCCCTTTTGTGTTATTTGTTGCTTTTCCCTTGCTGCTTTTAATATTTGCTCTTTGTGGTTGATCTTCATCAGTTTGATTAATATGTGTCTTGGGGCTGTCTCTTATACACATCTAGTAAACATTTTGCCAGGGCTGAAATTCTTAAGCAATTAATAATGTGGACGGTTATAAATTTTACATATTTATGTATAGCTTTAGTTAACATCTACATATATAATTACAAGTCGTTGTTGCTGTCTAGAGAGTAAGTCGTGTCTGACTCTTTTGCAGAGACTGTAGCTGACCAGATTTCCCAGGCACGAATACTGGAGTGGGCTGCCATTTTCTTCTCCAGGGGATCTTCCCGACCCAGGGATCAAACCTGCGTTTCTTACACTGGCAGGTGTATTCTTTACAATTGTAAGTAATAATGATTAATTATGATTTTTAAAGAAAAACTGGTGTCTGTAGCCCATAATATTTTAGTCTCTGTGTTTTTGATAAAATTAGAGACTCTACACAGTATTAAACATTGACTCTGTCTGACATACAGAAACTGGAATGCTGAATATAAAAGAGAGAGATAAACAGAATAATCAGAAAGGTTGTGTCTCACAAAGAAACAGATTGTACACAGATTGTTTCCTCTATAGCTAACAAATATCAAGTTCAAAACAATGCTTCTCTGGTACCATTGTTTTTTCTCTCTCTGTCCTCATTTCTTTCTACTTTTTCCTGTCTTTTTTTCTTTCTCCTTTTGCTAAACTGGATTATAGTATCATTGTTTGCTAAATTTACAGCTAATATCTTAGGTGTTGCTCATTTTTACTTTAAAATATGAAGTGTATCATGGAAAATTAATATGCTAATAAAAATGGAATATATGAGGCACCAAAGCCTAATGGAAGAGGTATCAGACCAGAACTCAATTCTGTTAGTTTTTTGTAATTTACACTATGCAGGTGGACCAACCAATCATCTTTCTTTTAAAAGTCTGTTTACTTTGTTACTGAAGCAAAAGAACAGAACAACAACAAAACATGCTTCATATTTCTACAACATACTTAAACTGATACTGTAATATAAATTATTTAAGATTTGTACTACTCCAGTTCATATAGACATTTTCAAATGTGCAGCAATTGACTTCTTCTTTATCAATAAGGAAGTGGGAAGAAATAGAAACTTGTGGTGAGTCCTTAAGGTATGAACATACTGGGGTTTTCCATTACATGATTCATTGTGAAATAAAGAAAGAGAACTAGAACATAAACATTCATACTGCCCCACTTAAACCAATGCATTTACCATTCTAACCAATAAACTTGTTTTTAAATTATTATTGTTCACATTTTGTTTTTAACCTCTCAGGTTGTATGAACCAACAACAATCCAAAGTGGATAACTCGAGTTAATTAATACCTTCACCTGAAAGAGCTAAAAAAAGAGAATATTGTCTTTAGTTAACTGGAAAGCTTTTTATTATTCATATTATTTTGAGGTATTGTTCCTTTCAGAAGAGGGTGAATACTATGGACACATATCTATTTCTGTCCTATCTCAAATCTGCCTTGATGAAAACTAAACCTGTTATACAGAAGTGGGTATTCAGTTGCCTCTATGGGAATTACTTTGTGTTAATGGTTAAACACTACAATATATGTGTTATAGTTACAGTGTGATAAAATCTTTAAAGAGATAACATGAATTAATAAAATTAGTTTAATACTTTCTAAAAATGGTCAAATGAGAAAATATAGGTTAGAATTGGTTTATGATAGATATGTAAATAAATACTGAATTCCAGAGTACTTTGCATACACATGGAGGAGGAAGTATTGCATCTTTGCCAATTTTTTAAAAAAATTCAGTTTATTAGAGTTACAGAAATAGATCTGGCTGAAGGCACAGAAAGCATTGTGGAGATCCCCAGCTATAGGTGAACTTTCTCCTGGCCAGCGGAAGTTTGCAGGTTCATGGAAGTCTGTTATTTAAAAGATGGAAAGTATACGTTGAGGCTGATAGAAGGGCATTTTTAGCAGTAATGATGGGAGGTGTGATGTTAGAATCTAATTAGGTGGTTGCTAGAAAGTTGGAAACAAAAGGAAGATCACTTACAGAAACTAAAATGTATTAATACCAAATTAGATGCTTAGTCACTATAACCATGACAGCATGTGGTAAATGCTTATACCTCATAGAAGCAGTTAATTCTCTTTCTTCAGTTTACTAGTCTCCACTTGAAATCCAACTTCAGCCATATATTTAATGCCATAGTTGAGGAAGATGTAGGTTCCCCCCACCACATATGAAACAGAATCAATCTATTTCTTCCCCAGAGATTGACATTTAATCACACGTGTGTTACTAGGCTTATGATTGGGATTATGATTATTATTCTCATTAGCCTTGGAAGCTTTGTGCTTTCAAAGACTTTATAGCAAATCACATACCCACACAGAGATGTCCACTGATCACCAGTTCTCCAGCGCCCTTTATCAAGTGGCTCCTGAAGAAACTTCTTAATATTTCCCAGTGCACGGTTTTAAGTTGTTTTTATTCTATATGGAATAGATGCAGACCACACACAAACACACTTAAATTTTAATTGTACATCTGAATCGACATTATAAATTCGACATATAGAAATAATACTTTGGTCAACATTATTGGTTTTTTAAATACCCTCTTAATTTTATATGCTTTAAAAATGGATGAAAATTATTTGAAAAGGATAAATAATATTGCCTGATGTCTAAGAATTTATGTATACTTTAAGGAAATCCAAGAGCTTTATATGTAATATAAATGTCGATATTCTAAGATCCCTGTTGTGTTCCATCACTAAGTTATGTCCAACTCTTTGCAAACGCTTGGACTGCAGCACGTCAGCCTCCTCTGTCCTTCACCATCTCCTGGAGTTTGCTCGAATTCTTGTCCATTGAGTCGGTGATGCTATCTCATCATCTCAGCCTCCTTATTTACTGAGTCACTATTGAAAGACTAATGTATCAAATGAAACATAGTATAAAATGCATTATTTAATTCTGTCAGTAAAAAGTTTTTCTTGCATGTCTTTTAAGATTTTTTTTATTTGACAATTCAATTAATATTTATTTTAGCATCTACAAAGCACTGTAGTAGTGAATTTAGGCATTTGGGAATAAAAATATCTCAGTAGTAAGCCCTTACTCTTTGGCAAACATTACACTAAGTGTTTTACATCTCATTTTTTCTTAAATAACCTCAGAAAGTAAATATTACTATTATCTGTATTCCTTGATGGGAAAATTGAGACACAGAGGATTTACCCAGTCACACAGATTATAAATGATTAATCCTGTCTTTGGACATAAGTAGTATAACTCCAGAAGTTTACTATTTTTACTTTTGAAAATGAATCTACCCTCTTCTATTATCTATCTAAATTCAGTTTTTCCTATTTCTGCTTTTTAAAAGAAGATCTGAAATTGTAATAAACCAATACAAAATAAACACAAAAACTGAAACATTCACTGCTGGCATAATTTAACTATTTGCTATGTTTTCTTTGGTAATTGATTTTAAAAGACATTTACTTGTTCAAAAAACAACATACACACACAGATACACACATGTTCCATTGTTTTGGGATAATATAATATAGGGCAAACATATACTGTCAGCTACATTAATTTGTAGTGCCCAGTGAGAAATGAAACTATGAAGTTCCTTGTTCAAAAATGAAGAATTTTAAGATAAAGACAGATAAGTATTAAACCAAAAGACACTGCATAGGTCATATGCCCATGATGCTGGCTTTGGCAAGAAACCATAGGAGTGTATATATATATATATATATNCTGAAAATTAGAGATACCAAGGGAACATTTCATGCAAAGATGGGCTCGATAAAGGACAGAAATGGTATGGACCTAACAGAAGCAGAAGATATTAAGAAGAGGTGGCAAGAATACACAGAACTGTACAGAAAAGATCTTCACGACCTGTCTCTTATACACATCTAGATGTGTATAAGAGACAGTATATATATAGATACAAATATACACACATGCATACATATATATCTATGTATATACACACATGCATACATATATATATGTATGCATGTGTGTATATTTGTATCCTATGTGGTGCTAGTGTTAAGAATCTGCCTACAAGAGATGCGGTTCAATCCCTGGGTTGAGAAGACCCCCTGGAGTAGGACTTGGCAACCCACTTTAGTATTCTAGCTTGGGAAATCCCATGGACAGAGAAACCTGTTGGGCTACAGTCCATGGGACCACAAAAGTAGGACGTGACTGAGGACACACACGTGTGAAAAATGAAACTTAGTCACTCAATCATGTCTGACTCTGTGACCCCATGGATTGTAGCCCACCAAGCTCCTCTGTCCATGGAATTCTCCAAGCAAGAATACTGGAGTGGGTAGCCATTCCCACATCCTGTGGATCTTCCTGACCCAGAGATTGAACTCGTATCTTCTACATTTCAAGCAGATTCTTTAAAATCTTGAGCATAATGTGTAGGACATATGGCCACAGAGAGTGTTTTTTTGTTAATAATTTTTACTAAGCTGATGCAAATATTTAACTGATAGTCGAGTGCATTCCAAAGAGATTCTTTTTTTTTTTTTGGATGTATATGTCTAGTTGCTCCAACACCACTTGTTAAAAGACTAATTATCCATTGTATTGCTTTTCTCCTTGGTAAAAAATCAACTGGGATTATTATAACCAAACTTTATGATAAAAAAGTCTGAAAACAAAATTTTAAAACCAAATATCTCATTGCCACTCCAGTTCCAAAGTCTTGAGATCTCATCTTTCACTGAATGTCATTTGCATTTTCTGATTTGCTTTTATCAGGTTTATCCTGTCAATAGGTAAACTGTATATATATACATATATATATGTCAGCATGAAAGTCTAAAATGTTATCTTCCTCATGAGATTTGTTTTGATTGACTTTCTTTAACTAAATAATCAAATATACAATTCTAGTTGATTCTAGAACATATTAAGATAATTTTCAAAATTTTTATTAAAATGTTTACATGACTATAATTTCTAAGGCTTTTCCCCAATAATTTAGGAAACATTTTTATTTCATGCCCAGATTCTAGTTAAATGTGCAAAACAGCAAGGAATTGCTTGAATATATATTAAAATGTAAAATCCTAGAAGTGTAAAATTAATAAGTATTTATCAGGATATGTGCCTGAATTAAACACTATAGTAAATAATAAGTACATAATAAATTTATATTCAATTTAAAACTAGAAACTTACGCTGCTGCTGCTAAGTCGCTTCAGTCGTGTCCGACTCTGTGCGACCGCATAGATGGCAGCCCACCAGGCTCCGCCGCCCCTGGGATTCTCCAGGCAAGAACTCTGAAGTGGGTTGCCATTTCCTTCTCCAATGCATGCAAGTGAAAAGTGAAAGTGAAGTCAGTGAGTCGTGTCCAACTCTCAACGACCCCACGGACTGCAGCCTACCAGGCTCCTCCGTCCATGGGATTTTCCAGGCAAGAGTACTGGAATGGGGTGCCATTGCCTTCTCCAAGAAACTTATGAATTACATAAAATTTAGACAATCAAAGTAACCCATACACAGGGTATGTTACACTGTTACTTTTACCAGGGAAAAAGTGCTTGCAAGAGACAAAAAATTTAAGGATATTTGTTCTTGTTTTATCACAAAGAAAACAGTGGTGTTTCCTGCTCTCATTCATATATAGTTATGCACATGAATGCACACAGCCAATAAAGCAGCAGTTTTCTGTTTTCTATCTTCATTTATTACTAACTACATAGTCTTCATTTAAAGGCACTCTTTTGTGTTAAGAGGATTGGTCAGGTGTGTTTAGGTATTTCAGTAACATTTTTCAGCACCACATATTTCTTTGGAGGGGAGGAAGGCAGGGAACTGGACAGTACAAGCATGAGACACATAAAGAAGAGAATGTCATCACCATCATGAAAAACCTCTTTGAATGGCAATGACATGAGCCTATAATATCTGAGCAAAGCAGCCAGAGTTCCTATTCTCTAGTAATGTAGCAATAAATAACAGAGGTTGTGCTTTAGAAATATCCTTGATGAGTGATCTGGAATTCTTAACACAAATTCAAGTGTCTGATAGCTCTTAATGGTTCATGTGACATAATGAGAAAGCTGTAATTTCATTATCCTGGGAAAATCCTGTTTAAATTAAGTAGAACATTGTGCTTTGCTTTATCCTTTACTCAATCATTTTTAGCTTCTGAAGGGTGAGGGAAAGGGTAGGATGGCAAAAGAGGTATAAAAATATATTGGCCTAATTGTCCACATCTCATTGGTCCTTCAAGGTGTTCATGATAATGCATTTATATCTTTGTCCTTGGCTCCATATGCACCCACAGACACTCTAAGTCTTTCTGGTAACCTTAATCAGAGACTCCTCAGAAATAATCCCTATCTTAATATCCATCCAACTGAATGAAGCTTCTGCTGATGAGTATGCAAACAAAAAATTTACCTAAGAACGTATCTCTGTATATGAAAGGAGAAACATAGTTTGTAAAGGGAAAGATGAATACTCCTTATTTCTTGATAGGAGGAAGTTTTATACAAGATATATTAAGACAGAAATTTTAACATATTTGCAATGACTTAGAAAATTACTCCATGGAATGATTTGAAGTTGAGTTGAATATGAAACTAAGCAAATAAAAATAGACCAAAATATTATTTGTTTTTGGAAAAGGCAAAGAAGAAATATAAAATATTGCAGACAAGTATAAATTAAAATCAAAATTTTAACATATTTAGATTTTTCATTTTAGGTAAAAAAAATGAAAATATTGGTAATAGAAGGATAGAAAAATAGATAAACAGATATACAGATAGGCAGGTGGGTAGGTAGAATGTAGCATGGTCAGTCATAGCCAAATGTCCTGCAATAAAAAAAAGGAAAACAATTTAGAGGTTTCTTATTGATGACCTACACATATATCTATATTACTTTCTCAGAAGGAAGATAACTATTAGTTTGTACTACTTCTAAGGTGATAATACTGAGTATAACCACTTTGCTGAAGTTAAAGTGTCTACCTTTCTCTGATTCAAAACAATGGATAAATTACTAAGACTTTTTGCCACATGATTTCCCCATTGTAAAAGTTAATAATATTGACTTTCTCAAAGGGACCATGAATATTAATGAGGTAATAATGTGATTCTAAGGTTGAAATAGATGTCCAACAAATGCCATGTTACTTACCATAATGGGAAGTAAAATGGTTGTGCTATAAAACAAGATCATCTTTGTTCAACTCAATGCAAGACAACTGAACTATCATCTAAAAATTTCCTCCAATTTCACACAAAGGTGGACTTTTATTTTGAAGAGTAATTTCCTATATAATATATTTAATTTCCTTAAAAGATAAAGTAAATTAGAACCAAAGCACATGCAAAGTTATTTAACGGCTAACTACAAACCTTCAACTAAGCATTCCTTATCACAAGGAGACATTATTGTGTTACTACTTGTAATCTCCCATGTGCCTGATTGCTCTAGCACTGTTTAATACACTGCTGCCAATGATTATTGATAAGGAAATGATCACAGCGTCATTTTCTTTTGAATAAATAAATATGTAATGATAAACAGCTAACACTTACCTTCCTTTCACATAACAAACACTCCCAAAGTGACTGTTATTATACTTGCAAGATACTGTTCTGAGTCATCCATTAATTTGTAAGAATGATTTACATATACTTTCTTATTGAAATCCTTCAATAACTCTATATGGAAGGTGTTTTTTGAGTACCATTTTATAGATGAGTAAACCAAGACATAGAGAGGTTAAGTAACTTGACCAAGGTAATAGTCAAGGTTCTCTAGGGAAACAGAACTAATAGGAAACACAAATATATGGAGATTTATTACGAGGAATTTGGCTCACATGATTATGGAAGCTGAGAAGTCTCACAATCTGTTGTCTTCAAGCTGGAGACCTAGGAAAGGTGGTATGTAACTCAGTCCAAGTCCAAAGGCCTGAGAACGAGGGGAGCCAATGGTACAAATCCCTGTCCAAGGGCAAAAGAAGAAGAAATGTTCCAAGTGATGCAGTGAAGCAGAAAAGTAAGGGGTAATTTTTCTTCTTTCTTTACTTTTTGTTCTATTCAGGCCCTCAACAGATTGGATGATGCCCACCCACATTGGAGAGGGCAATTTACTGAGTCCACTGATTCACCTGCTAATCTTATCCAAAAATACTTTCACAGGCACACCCAGAAATAATGTTTATCTTGAGTACTCCTTGGCCCATCAAGTTGATACATAAAATCAATCATCACAACCAAAGTCCCCTAAGTAACTGACTCTACAGAGTCTGAGCTGTTAACCATCATGTTCAATTGTCATTGTCATATGCAACCTATAGCTCGATGCAGAATTAATGCTATAATCTATTAAGCTACAAGATTTAGAAAATTTTGAATGTGTAAGTTTACAAACACATAATTCATGAACTCTGTCCCACGTTGAAGGTCAGGAACTGCAGCGGTAAGGAGATACCCCTCGTCCAAGGTAAGGAGCAGCGGCTGTGCCTTGCTGGAGCAGCCGTGAAGAGACAACCCACGTCCAGCGTAAGAGAAACCCAAGTAAGATGGTAGGTGTTGCAGGAGGGCATCAGAGGGCAGACACACTGAAACCATACTGGCAGAAAACTAGTCAATCTAATCACACTAGGACCAGGGCCTTGTCTAACTCAATGAAACCAAGCCATGCCTGCAGGGCAACCCAAGGCGGGTGGGTCATGGTGGAGAGGTCTGACAGAACGTGGTCCGCTGGAGAAGGGAATGGCAAGCCACTTCAGTATTCTTGACTTGAGAACCCCATGAACAGTATGAAAAGGCAAAATGATGGGATTTCAAAAGAGAATCTCCCCAGGTCGTTAGGTGCCCAATATGCTACTGGAGATCAGTGGAGAAATAACTCCAGAAAGAATGAAGGGATGGAGCCAAAGCAAAAACAATACCCAGTTGTGCATGTGACTGGTGATAGAAGCAAGATCCGATGCTGTAAAGAACAATATTGCATAGGAACCTGGAATGTCAGGTCCATGAATCAAGGCAAATTGGAAGTGGTCAAACAAGAGATGGCAAGGGTGAACGTCGACATTCTAGGAATCAGCGAACTAAAATGGACTGGAATGGGTGAATTTAACTCAGATGACCATTATATCTACTACTGCGGGCAGGAATCCCTCAGAAGAAATGGAGTAGCCATCATGGTCAACAAAAGAGTCCGAAATGCAGTACTTGGATGCAATCTCAAAAACGACAGAATGATCTCTGTTCGTTTCCAAGGCAAACCATTCAATATCACAGTTATCCAAGTCTATGCCCCAACCAGTAATGCTGAAGAAGCTGAAGTTGAACGGTTTTATGAAGACCTACAAGACCTTGTAGAACTAACACCCAAAAAAGATGTCCTTTTCATTATAGGGGACTGGAATGCTAAAGTAGGAAGTCAAGAAACACCTGGAGTAACAGGCAAATTTGGCCTTGGAATGCGGAATGAAGCAGGGCAAAGACTAATAGAGTTTTGCCAAGAAAATGCACTGGTCATAGCAAACACCCTCTTCCAGCAACACAAGAGAAGACTCTACACATGGACATCACCAGATGGTCAACACCGAAATCAGATTGATTATATTCTTTGCAGCCAAAGATGGAGAAGCTCTATACAGTCAACAAAAACAAGACCAGGAGCTGACTGTGGCTCAGATCATGAACTCCTTATTTCCAAATTCAGACTTAAATTGAAGAAAGTAGGGAAAACCGCTAGACCATTCAGGTATGACCTAAATCAAATCCCTTATGATTATACAGTGGAAGTGAGAAATAGATTTAAGGGCCTAGATCTGATAGACAGAGTTCCTGATGAACTATGGAATGAGGTTCGTGACATTGTACAGGAGACAGGGATCAAGACCATCCCCATGGAAAAGAAATGCAAAAAAGCAAAATGGCTGTCTGGAGAAGCCTTACAAATAGCACTGAAAAGAAGAGAGGCGAAAAGCAAAGGAGAAAAGAAAAGATATAAGCATCTGAATGCAGAGTTCCAAAGAATAGCAAGAAGAGATAAGAAAGCCTTCTTCAGCAATCAATGCAAAGAGATAGAGGAAAACAACAGAATGGGAAAGACTAGAGATCTCTTCAAGAGAATTGGAGATACCAAGGGAACATTTCATGCAAAGATGGGCTCGATAAAGGATAGAAATGGTATGGACCTAACAGAAGCAGAAGATATTAAGAAGAGGTGGCAAGAATACACAGAAGAACTGTACAGAAAAGATCTTCACGACCCAGATAATCATGAGGATGTGATCACTAATCTAGAGCCAGACATCTTGGAATGTGAAGTCAAGTGGGCCTTAGAAAGCATCACTAAGAACAAAGCTAGTGGAGGTGATGGAATTCCCGTTGAGCTGTTTCAAATCCTGGAAGATGATGCTGTGAAAGTGCTGCACTCAATATGCCAGCAAATTTGGAAAACTCAGCAGTGGCCACAGGACTGGAAAAGGTCAGTTTTCATTCCAATTCCAAAGAAAGGCAATGCCAAAGAATGCTCAAACTACCGCACAATTGCACTCATCTCACACGCTAGTAAAGTAATGCTCAAAATTCTCCAAGCCAGGCTTCAGCAATATGTGAACCGTGAACTCCCTGATGTTCAAGCTGGTTTTAGAACAGGCAGAGGAACCAGAGATCAAATTGCCAACATCCGCTGGATCATGGAAAAAGCAAGAGAGTTCCAGAAAAACATCTATTTCTGCTTTATTGACTATGCCAAAGCCTTTGACTGTGTGGATCACAATAAACTGTGGAAAATTCTGAAAGAGATGGGAATACCAGACCACCTAACCTGCCTCTTGAGAAATCTGTATGCAGGTCAGGAAGCAACAGTTAGAACTGGACATGGAACAACAGACTGGTTCCAAATAGGAAAAGGAGTACGTCAAGGCTGTATATTGTCTCCCTGCTTATTTAACTTATATGCAGAGTACATCATGAGAAACGCTGGACTGGAAGAAACACAAGCTGGAATCAAGATTGCCGGGAGAAATATCAATAACCTCAGATATGCTGATGACACCACCCTTATGGCAGAAAGTGAGGAGGAGCTAAAAAGCCTCTTGATGAAAGTGAAGGAGGAGAGCGAAAAAGTTGGCTTAAAGCTCAACATTCAGAAAACGAAGATCATGGCATCCGGTCCCATCACTTCATGGGAAATAGATGGGGAAACAGTGGAAACAGTGTCAGACTTTATTTTTTTGGGCTCCAAAATCACTGCAGATGGTGACTGCAGCCATGAAATTAAAAGACGCTTACTCCTTGGAAGAAAAGTTATGACCAACCTGGATAGTATATTCAAAAGCAGAGACATTACTTTGCCGACTAAGGTCCGCCTAGTCAAGGCTATGGTTTTTCCTGTGGTCATGTATGGATGTGAAAGTTGGACTGTGAAGAAAGCTGAGCGCCGAAGAATCGATGCTTTTGAACTGTGGTGTTGGAGAAGACTCTTGAGAGTCCCTTGGACTGCAAGGAGATCCAACCAGTCCATTCTGAAGGAGATCAACCCTGGGATTTCTTTGGAAGGAATGATGCTAAAGCTGAAACTCCAGTACTTTGGCCACCTCATGCGAAGAGTTGACTCATTGGAAAAGACTCTGATGCTGGGAGGGATTGGAGGCGGGAGGAGAAGGGGACGACGGAGGATGAGATGACTGGATGGCATCATGGACTCGATGGACGTGAGTCTGAGTGAACTCCGGGTGATGGTGATGGACAGGGAGGCCTGGCATGCTGCGATTCATGGGGTGGCAAAGAGTCAGACACGACTGAGCGACTGAACTGACTGAACTGAACTGAACTATAATATTTTCAGAAATATAATTCTCAATTTGATATCGCTAAATATTATTACAAAGTTATTAAATATTTTATTCCTGCTAAGTCACTTCAGTCGTGTCCGACTCTGTGCGACCTCATAGATGGCAGCCCATCAGGCTCCCCCACCCCTGGGATTCTCCAAGCAAGAACACTGGAGTGGGTTGCCATTTCCTTCTCCAATGCATGGAAGTGAAAAGTGAAAGTGAAGTCGCTCAGTCATGTCCGACTCTTAACGACCCCATGGACTGCAGCCCACCAGGCTCCTCCGTCCATGGGATTTTCCAGGCAAGAGTACTGGAGTGGGGTGCCATTGCCTTCTCCAAGTATTTCATTAAGTATTCCACTAACTGAACAACTCAAAAGGCCTTTAAATCTGTAAGAGGATTTCAATTCACTGTTTAAGAATATTTGAGTAACATTTTAATGGAAAACCAACCTGCATAGTTAGATTAAAATCCTAGCAGAAAGACTGTGTTTATAACCTTCTTTGGATGGATTTCTATGTGGGATGCTGTTGAGACATGACTGTAGAGTTTGATGTCTGTCCCCACACTGCCCTCTTGTAGCTAGTTGTTCCTTTCCTCAGGACCATAGGACTCTGAGGAATGAACAGTTTGCAAACCTAATCTTAGACTAAACTAATAATTTTAGAGTTTATAAATATTACCCAAACATGATCAACTGCAAGTCTATTTTATAGAAAAAGCAATAGCAATTATATAGCCATAGAAATATATATACAAAAATATTTGCCTTAAAATGGCAAATATCATTTTGTCATTCTGAGAAAATGATTTTAAGTTGCCTCTGTCACTAACCAATTTATATTATTTTGGTCAGTTGTCACATACTGTAATGTCTCAGTTTTTACTGAGGCATTAGATTAAAATCCTAGCAGAAAGACTGTGTTTATAACCTTCTTTGGATGGATTTCTATGTGGGATGCTGTTGAGACATGACTGTAGAGTTTGATGTCTGTCCCCACACTGCCCTCTTGTAGCTAGTTGTTCCTTTCCTCAGGACCATAGGACTCTGAGGAATGAACAGTTTGCAAACCTAATCTTAGACTAAACTAATAATTTTAGAGTTTATAAATATTACCCAAACATGATCAACTGCAAGTCTATTTTATAGAAAAAGCAATAGCAATTATATAGCCATAGAAATATATATACAAAAATATTTGCCTTAAAATGGCAAATATCATTTTGTCATTCTGAGAAAATGATTTTAAGTTGCCTCTGTCACTAACCAATTTATATTATTTTGGTCAGTTGTCACATACTGTAATGTCTCAGTTTTTACTGAGGCGGTTTTATTACGTCTTCTCCTTTGCCATTTTTTTTTCTCTTCTTTTTAAACACTGGTGAAATAATTTGAATAGTGTACCCAAATAACTTTTCCTGAACACAATTATCTGACTGACTAGGATAAAAAAGATACCTTTAAGTATTGGATTAAATTCATCTTCCCTTTCCTAGCAGTCTGGTTGGGCCAGGTCAGCTCTGGCCCCAAACCACTCCTCAGAGTATCTGCTCTGAACCAGGAAATGGATCTGTTAAGTCAATGCCTTATGATCTGTTTTTAGCAACTTTTACATTGGGATAGAAATTTTAGGTTTTGCAATTACTTCAGAGAGTTAGATACAGATAAGTTAGCATGGAGTGGACCTACATGTAATGAAGATATGAGGGAACAGAGAGGAATTCCTCAGTTGTGTCATAAGTGGTGAATATGGACAGATAACCTGTCTTTTTGAGGTAGGGAATGGGACTGAAAGGAATAGCACCATGCATGCTAGTTCTACAATTAAAATATTAAGGTCATGCTGATTGTATAATACATCTATTAAGCTGTACTAAGTACCCTTTTTCTAGTAGACACTATAAGATATCAAGTGCATACAATTTTGTTTGTGAAATGGTTTCCTTGGATACATGCAGTCCTGACAACTGATTTGAATTTAAATTCATGAACACCGTCTAACCATATTTCCTTAACAAATTCATTTTCCCAATCTCTATCCAGTTATTCGGTTCTTTGTAATCAGTGCTTATGGAAACTGTAGCCCAAATTTCTGGATGGCAACCTAATTATAGGAAACAGCCTAGCCTTGGAGTCAGACAATGTGGTCTTAACTTGGTTTCCTCATTTCTTAGCTCTGTGACCTCAACTAAATAAAATAACCCTCATCTCAGGAAAAAAAAAAAAAATACAGCTAATAATAGGTACTCCACTTAGTTGCTATTAGAATTAATATGAATGCACACATAGGGAGCCCAAAAAGCGTCAGAGAAAAAAAAGTACCCAGTACAGGACACAGTATTCAAGAATTCTACTAACTTGGTAAATATTAGTAAAGCCTACCTAAATATTTCAACATGGAATTTAGAGTGTACTGATTTAGATTTTATATGTTTTGAAATTTACATTTTCTTGGAGCAGTTGTCCCAGAAATAAAACATACGAGAAAAATCCAGAGAAAGATGCAGGGCGGTCAGAGAATAGTTGGCTTTCCAGTTTGGGATCAGCAAGAAGTGGGCATTAATAGTCTCTTGCACACTGTGTTTATGCTGAAGAAATACTTATCATAAAAATTGTCTGGATTAAGGCAGATATAGGTCTTCCCTTAGGCTGCACTTGGCCGAACTATTTTGAGTGGACTTGGAGCCCCCAAATTCTAAGGCGATTAAGCCAGTGGAAATAGGCCTGATAGAAGAGGTTATCTCTTTGTCCACAGTATGACAAGCCTTATTCACAGTAAATCAGTTTCTGATGATGTTTATTTTTTTCCAGCTTTACTTTAAATTGATTCAAGTAACAAAGTGATAATCATGGGCATGAGCTGAGAGATCTTCATATCCAGGAAGAAAAATGTAAAAGCTTAGCCACAGCTGATGGCTTGGGGATTTAAGGAACATTTGTGACACATTACTTCTGAGGATGACTTGCAATCCAACACAGCCAGCGTCTGTGTGATCACATTTGAATACAAACACCTGTAACATTTATAAAGAGTCTTTACACCAGTTTCTCCTGGTATGGAAACTATTTGAAATCAAGAGAACTCATATCTTCCTCACCTTTCCTAAATCTTCTTTAAGGGGATGGGGGAAAAGAGAATTGTTGACTCTACCATCTGCTTTTGTTTCTGCTCAAAGGCCTGAACGCTTCCCTTCTTCCTAATAAACAAAGGAGGATTGTATTGACCAATTCATTTTCAAAGAGAGTTAAAAGGCTTTAAGCAATAATTCTCTCATAGTGTATAATGTGGGGCTTCCCCAGTGGCTTAGTGGTAAAGAGTCTGCCTGTAACGCAGGAGCCGGGGGGTTTGATTCCTGGGGCAGGAAGGTCCTCTGCAGGAGGGAATGGCAACCCACTCTAGTATTCTTGCCTGGAGAATCCCATGGACAGAGGAGCCTGGCAGGCTTCAGTACACAAGGTCGCAAAGAGTCGGACAAGCCTGAAGCTACTGGGCACAGGACAGTGTATAATTAGAGTCTCTCACACACCCTTTTGCCTGAGAGGAACCTGAAAGCANCTCTAGTATTCTTGCCTGGAGAATCCCATGGACAGAGGAGCCTGGCAGGCTTCAGTACACAAGGTCGCAAAGAGTCGGACAAGCCTGAAGCTACTGGGCACAGGACAGTGTATAATTAGAGTCTCTCACACACCCTTTTGCCTGAGAGGAACCTGAAAGCAATATTCACACAAAACATATTCACTCAGGAAGTAGACAGTAGTATTGCTTTACTTACTGATCTTTACCAGGTTAGTAGGGTTCTTGACTACTATGTCTCATACTGGTTGCTTTTTTATCACTTTCCTTCTTCCCCATTTTTCTTTTTTGTTTCAATATTTTAAATTTTATAATGCTTAAGGTCTATTTACTTTTATATATGTTGTCTTAAAGTCTTTGGAGAAAAGCTAATCCAAAAATTAAAATGCTTACAGAAGTAGTCACAGAGGCTAAGAAATAACTTGCTCAAATATTATTGTTTCTTTTGACTAATGTCTTCCTTTCAATGATAATGACATTTTGACAGTCAAGGTCTTTTATTGTAAGTACCTAAGAGAAAAGTCCATATTGTTAAATTTTATTTCTTTTTGATGTAAATGTATTGCATGAGAAAAACAATAGCTTTTCTTTTTCATTATTTTTCTAGTTTAATATATAGGCCATTTACGTCAAGGAGCCTGTATGATGAAAAATAATCACTTATTAAAGACTCACTTCAAATTCTAATTCTTGTATGTTTCAACAACAATTCATCGTATTCTTGAATTTTCTCATTTATTACTTAGTATAAAATCTTAAGGAAACAGTTGTACAAAGAAGTTGTATTATTAGCTCATTTTAAAATGCAATTTTATTTTGAAAGCTTTTGACAATTAATTGAGCAAGCTCCCGGAGTTGTTGATGGACACGGAAACCTGGCATGCTGCAGTCCGTGGGGTCGCAAAGAGTTAGACACAATTGAGCAACTGAACTGAACTGAATTGATAGTTAAAATAGCAAATGGCCTCATCTGCTTAACTAACTGTATCTCATTTTTCTAAATTTTATTCTTCTATTCTATATTTTTATTTTACCAGAGCAAACTCCCAAAAGCCAACAAACTTCATATTATGATCCTTACCTATAAAGAGAGAAACTATGTTAGTACAAGCAGGAATATATGTGAAGAGTGGCCACTGTATTACTGAAAGAACCAGTCACATATCACTGACTTCCTTCTAGTTATAATTTACCTCCTTCAAAAAGTGATGATTAATTTATTTCTAGAAATAGAAAAGGAGAAATACCCAAAGGCAGTACTGGAGTTAATCATCTTTATTGACTTTATTTCTAATGACAAATAAATTGTATTTAAAAGTGAATTTTTTTCAGCATGGCATAAAGTAGAAAGTCTGGCAATGTTGGAATAAATTCATCTTAAATACAATTAAAAAGAAAGTGCAAATAGAAAGATATTGTTCAGATTAACACTCAGGGCTGAGGTTAGGTGGTGATATAGGAGAGCAAGTTAGCATCAAGAGAAACACTCCAGGTGCTATCTGTGGCTCTGGTTCTATTTAATACATGAGTACACATTTGTAAAATTATTTAATTCCTCTGAGCCTCTAGCTTTGAAACTCTTTTCATAGTTGTTTTGGAATAAATACTTATTTTTTAAAATAAAAATAAAAGCCTTGAAAACAATAACAAAAATTAAATTATACATCGAAATGACTAATATATTTATATCATGATAATATTCTCTTTTTCTTTGTACTTTTATAAGTAAAATTGAAATTTTAATGCTGTAGTTAAGTTAGAAAGTGTAATTTTCTGAGAACAATTGACTAGCTCATATCAATATGTTGCTTTATCAACTGTCTTTCTGGAATTTTCCTTTACAAAATTGAATTCCATTATAGGTCTCTAATATTGCTACTCTATTATCATAGTCTTCATTAATGCATAATTACCTTTACTCCTCCATATTTCTTTTGCTGAAGACTAATGTAAAATTGCAGTTCATTAATTATGCTATTATTAAAATCCTTGTTAATTTTTTCCTTCTGCATGTATCTGTGAGCCTCCCCTTTCTTGATTCTTTTCCTTGATCTAGCTATGTTTATTTCTATTGCCTTAATCTTTTTATAACTTTTTATGCAACTGAAGTCAATTTATATTTAAAAGACCAGGGTGTAGCTGTACCTGAGTAGATCATAAAAAGCTTGTATGATGTAGGTGTTTAGATCAGAAATAATCATATTAAATGGCTTTCATAACATTCTAAAGGAGATTTAAGGACTGAGGGGAGTCAAACAGTAGATTTCAGGATATAAAATTCATATTGAAACTAAAGTAACATATTGACAAAACAGTAGAAAGGAAAATCACCAAGAGAGCGAAAAAATTCAACTATCAATACCCTGCCTATTCAGAGTCACAAAGATCTTTTAGGTAGAATGCTGGCCAGATTGTTACCTTTCAGCCATGTTATGTTTTTGCTGTTCTTATTGCTGTTTTCCCCTAGTCTTTGTATCTGGCTCTACTTTTATGCGTGTACCAGAAATGAAGTGAAAGCCCTGCCTAGAGAATTAATGAATTAAGGAATGATCAGACATATTATGGTCTTTCTGAAACACTTTAAATTATCGTATAGATTTTAAGCGTTCTATTTTGGGGAAAGAAATGTATTATGAAGACTTTTGGTTGATTATTTGTTTGTTTTCACCATACTTTGCCAGTGTGCTATCTTGACTTTTGGTGAGTCCCAGGAGATGGAAAACGATGCTTTGACACTTCTCCCTAACATTTTTGTGAGTTTCTTGGCAAACTTCCTCTCCCAAGCCTTCTGCCCTTCCTACCAACCCCTTGCCAATGGCCCTACCAGATACCTCTAGGTTTTGGGGCGACTTTGAACGTTTTCAGATAAATATTTGCTTGCTTTCCCTACCCACTTACTTTTTCCCTGCTTCACTTCACAGATAAAATAGGTGTTTTTTTTTCCTCTGAAAAATACAATAAAAGTCAAATGTGTCTGCTACTGTAAATTCTGTGTTATGACTTCATCTAAATGAGTTATGGCAACTAGCTCTTTCATGTAGTGAAAGTGAAGCCGCTCAGTCGTGTCCGACTCTTTGCGACCCCGTGGACTGCAGCCCACCAGGCTCCTCCCCCCAGGCTCCTCCCCCCAGGCTCCTCCGTCCACGGGAGTCTCCAGGCAAGCATACCGGAGTGGGTTGCCGCTTCTTTCATGTAAGCCTGAAGCAAATCTTCTCACTGCGTAACCGTCTTATGATTTGCTTGTGTTCACATCTTCATCTAGGAAGGATCTCAAAAATCCTTGTAAATGGCTGTCATCCATAGATACATTTTCTACTACATTTTACTGTCAAAACTAGGCTTTTGTTAGCCTCTTTTCTGACCAGCCTTTAGTGAATGAAATCACAGTTCATAACATCTATGCTTTGAATTAGCTTCTGAAGACTACAGAGGTAGGGAAGAGAAAGTATTTAGTTTCTATTATTATTGTAAATAATAACCAATATTTGCATAACACTGTATAGTTTTAAATGTGCTAGCACATGAATCACCACATTAAACGAGACAAATGAAGAAACTCAGAGTTAATAAATGAGATAGTTTCATTTTTCCTTCTCATTACCAGTCTTGAGGAGCATGTCTATTAAGTTCATGTTAATTATCTGTGAGGATTCCAAATGCAGCTGGAATGGAGTATTGAAGTGAGGAAGAGTGACAGTAATGTCAAGCTGTGTGATTAGGAAACAGAAAATGATTTTGGCAATAACGTAAGTCATGAGAAATTACAGGACAGCAATAGATACAGTGAAGCAAGAAGCTAGAAAAAAGAAAAAGCTAAATTTTATAAAGCAGGTAAAAGCATTAGAGTATTAGAAAAATAAATTAAGATTTCAATATCCTTTTACAATTTACTTGATATAAAAACGTATATTCAAAACATATACATATAATTATCAAGATTTAATTGGAGCTGCTAATGCAAAGATATATGATGGAAGAAATCAGTCAACCAACATCAGCTAAAATTATTTGATGCTTTGGCAATATAAAGTTTATAATTACATATCTTCCCCCTAATTCTCTAATTTGAAATATTTATTCCCTGGTGACTCAGCTGGTAAAGAATCTGCCTGCAATGCAGGATACCTGATTTAATCTCTGGGTTGGGAAGATCCCCTGGAGAAGGGAACGACTACCCAGTCCAGTATTCTGGCCTGGAGAATTCTATGGACTCTATAGTCCATGGGTTTGCAAACAATCAGACACGACTGAGACACTTTCACTTTCACTTTAATCTCACCAAGCAATTACAAATATTTATTTTATTCCAACACCAATAACTGAAAGATAAATCTTTACATAACTGGAAAATATGACATGTTCCTTGATTCTTTCTACACCATCCACAGCCCTTCACCCCTCCAACCTCCCAACCCCAATTATCAAAGAATAGAAGATGAAGATCTTGGAATTCTTTAGATACGCTCTTAAAATATGCAGAGTCTGCTGAATTTAAGAGTAGGAATCAAAGTAAATGACATAAATAAGAAAAGTAAGGATTTATGTTTAGTGTTTGGTTTAGGGGGAGAGGGCTCTGAGTGAGGCAGAGAAGAAAGGGAAGGAACATTGAAGAAAAAAGGAGGGGAAAAAAGGAAGAATGATCTAGAAAGAAAGAAAAACAGAAGGAGAACCAGAGCAACAGCAGAACAATGGCAAAAGAGTCGACAAGAAAGTCAAACAGAATGGTGGGAGGCTCGATAAAGGACAGAAATAGTATGGACTAACAGAAGCAGAAGATATTAAGAAGAAGTGGCAAGAATACACAGAAGAACTGAACAAAAAAGATCTTCATGACCCAGATAATCATGATGGTGTGATCACTCACCTAGAGGCAGACATCCTGGAATGTGAAGTCAAGTGGGCCTTAGAAAGCATCACTATGAAGAAAGCTAGTGAAGGTGATGGAATTCCAGTTGAGCTGTTTCAAATCCTGAAAGATGATGCTGTGAAAGTGCTGCACTCAATATGCCAGCAAATTTGGAAAACTCAGCAGTGGCCGCAGGACTGGAAAAGGTCAGTTTTCATTCCAATTCCAAAGAAAGGCAATGCCAAAGTGCTCAAACTACCACACAATTGCACCCATCTCACACGCTAGCAAAGAAATGCTCAAAATTCTCTAAGCCAGGCTTCAGCAATACATGAACCGTGAACTTCTAGATGTTCAAGCTGGTTTTAGAAAAGGTAGAGGAACCAGAAATCGAATTGCCAACATCTACTGGATCATTGAAAAAGCAAGAGAGTTCCAGAAAAACATCTATTTCTGCTTTCTTGACTATGCCAAAGCCTTTGACTGTGTGGATCACAATAAACTGTGGAAAATTCTGAAAGAGATGGGAATACCAGACCACCTGACCTGCCTCTTGAGAAACCTATATGCAAGTCAGGTAGCAACAGTTAGAACTGGACATGGAACAACAGACTGGTTTCAAATAGGAAAAGGAGTACATCAAAGCTGTATATTGTCACCCTGCTTGTTTAACTTATATGCAGAGTACATCATGAGAAA
>SJYX01011115.1:132329-156411 GCA_006410675.1 Oreotragus oreotragus
ATTGCTTGCAGACTTTTGGATCGCAGCCATTCTGACTGGTGTGAAGTGGTATCTCATTGTGGTCTTGATTTGCATTTCTCTGATAATGAGTGACGTTGAGCATCTTTTCATGTGTTTGTTAGCCATCCGTATGTCTTCTTTGGAGAAATGTCTATTTAGTTCTTTGGCCCATTTTTTGATTGGGTCGTTTATTTTTCTGGAATTGAGCTGTATAAGTTGCTTGTATATTTTTGAGATTAGTTGTCAGTTGCTTCATTTGCTATTATTTTCTCCCATTCATAAGGCTGTCTTTTCACCTTGCTTATAGTTTCCTTTGTTGTGCAGAAGCTTTTAATTTTAATTAGACCCCATTTGTTTATATTTAAATCAGTAACTCAATATTACTTTCTTGTCTTTAATGGTATGCCAAGACACATTTAAAGGATGAGCCCAAGTAACCTCTTACCTGGTGCACTTATCCTTGGTAGCACGGCCCTAGTTGAATTGGCTACTTGAGTTGTCTACTGTGCCACACCTTTTCAGGGACTATCCTGATATATCACATTGTTAAACATATGTATATATATATATATATTTATTTATTTACACACATACACTCTTACATATATACAAACACATACACATATATATACTATATCTATGCATATATGCACACATTCCTTACCTTTGAGGGAGTTGTATTACATTTTAGAGATTTTTATATTAAAAAAAATCCATAACTATGTACATAAAGAAGGTTAAAATGTGCCTTTCTCTTTACACCTTTTGGCTATTTTAAAGTTAATTTCAGTACTTTTGGTTTTAGTCCAATACAGCAGATGTAGAAGGTAAATTATTCATTCTTTGTTCTGAGGTTAAAAACATCACAATAAAGGAGAAAAAAAGAGGTCATTTGTGAGTGAGTGGGTGCATATGTAAATTGAGGAGAGAGGGGGAGGAAAAATGTGTGCTTACCTCTACGTGAACAAGAGGACAGGAATGGGGTGTGAACAGAAGCATCTTAGTTCTACATGAGCTCAAGGGCCTCTGTTTCCCACCTTTCCACCTATCTTCAAAACCCAGCCTCAAAACCTTCTTCTGCACTGAAATGCCCTTCATAAAATTCAAGTAACTTTATGTATTCTTTTTCTAGGTATGCCAAGAATTTGCTTACATGCAAGAAGAAAGAAAGTGAAGTCGCTCAGTCGTGTCCAACTCTTTGTGACCCCATGGACTGTAGCCTACCAGGCNCACCTATCTTCAAAACCCAGCCTCAAAACCTTCTTCTGCACTGAAATGCCCTTCATAAAATTCAAGTAACTTTATGTATTCTTTTTCTAGGTATGCCAAGAATTTGCTTACATGCAAGAAGAAAGAAAGTGAAGTCGCTCAGTCGTGTCCAACTCTTTGTGACCCCATGGACTGTAGCCTACCAGGCTCCTCTGTCCATGGGATTTTCCTGGCCAGAATACTGTAATGGGTTGCCATTTCCTTTTCCAGGGGATCTTCCTGATGCACAGGTCAAACCAGGGCCTCCTGCATTGCAGGCAGACGCTTTACCCTCTGAGCCACCAGGGATTAATTGATGGAGTTCGGGACCCACTACCTCAAAATATGGCAACTTAACTTTCTGAATATTTTGCTCTGACCTTCCTTACCCCTTTTTCTCTCCTGAATTTGTTAACAAAGATTTTAAGTTGCAGGTGTCTCCCTGTACCACGTTGAAAGGGAAAGACGTATCCTTACCTCTGAGTAGACTCTAGACAAATGAACCGGGCTGTGCTTCCCCCGTTTGCTGCACTTTCCTCACACTCTAAAATCTGCCATGTTTCTCCACAGTGGTCTACTTGTCATCAAATCCAACATAAACACACTAAATTTCAACAATTTCTTTGAGGCTTCATTTCTTTATAGTCATAAGTTCTTGTGTCTTGTTAAACTTCCATGGATTAAATAAATATATATGCTTTTCTCTTGTTAATCTGTCCTTGTCAGTTGAATTTGCAGATCTAACCAGGGACCCTAAGACAGTTGAAGAAAATTGTTCTTTTCTGATACGGTGCACAAGTATGCAATAATGTCCTATGGGTTTTATCTCTTATCCTGGACCTTCCCTGATGTCTTTAATGAGATCAACTTCATGATCTGTAACAAAAAGGAAAAGTGGAAAATTCAACTGATGCACCAAAATGTTTTTTTAAAGATATATAGTAAAGAAAATTGTGAGATAGAAACCAAAAACTTGCACAGATCACTATAACGTGGCTATAAATGAGTTTGTCAGGACTACAACTGAAAACAAGACTGCAGAAGAATCAGTAGAATGTATTTTGGGGAAGGAGGTGGGGGCGGGCGTTCAGGATGGGGAACATGTGTACACCTGTGGTGTATTAGTGTTGATGTAATGCAATATAATATTGTAAATACAATATTGTAATTAGCCTCCAATTAAAATAAATAAATTTATATAAAAAAATAAAGATATGCGACTGCAAGGAGATCCAATCAGTCCATTCTGAAGGAGATCAGCCCTGTGATTTCTTTGGAAGGAATGATGCTAAAGCTGAAACTCCAGTACTTTGGCCACCTCATGTGAAGAGTTGACTCATTGGAAAAGACTTTGATGCTGGGAGGGATTCGGGGCAGGAGGAGAAGGGGACGACAGAGGATGAGATGGCTGGATGGCATCACGGACTCGATGGATGTGAGTCTGAGTGAACTCCAGGAGTTGGTGATGGACAGGGAGGCCTGGTGTGCTGTGATTCATGGGGTTGCAAAGAGTCGGACACGACTGAGCGACTGAACTGAACTGAACTGAACTGAACTGTGTTGTAAGTTACAGGTACACTTCTTTGCCCATTTCATTTGTCTTAGAAGAATTGTGGGGGATTTTGGAAGGAAAGGTGTGGTCAAAGTGCACTGTATTTTTAACTTCCATCTAAGAAGCAAACAAGACTAGTTTCTAATTTCATCCTATTTCCTACTTACTAAGAATAACAGTTATATGTACATATTTGTAAAGATACAGATGTTTGGAAATAAGTAAAATCCATCAAGAAATCAGCATGCCTGGTTTAAAACAAAGTGCCTATAAAGACTAAAAATCTAGTGATAGTGACCTTCATTTAAAACTCTTTATCCCTTCTAGGTAGAGAAGCCAACAGGACCCCACTCCAGTACTCTTGCCTGGAAAATCCCGTGAATGGAGGAGCCTGGTAGGCGGCAGTCCATCGGATCGCGAAAAGTCAGACACGATTGCGCGACTTCACTTTCACTTTTCACTTTCATGCATTGGAGAAGGAAATGGCAACCCACTCCAATGTTCTTGCCTGAAGAATTCCAGGGATGGAGGAGCCTGGTGGGCTGCAGTCCATGGGGTCACTGAGTCAGACACGACTGAGCGACTTCACTTTCACTTTTCACTGTCATGCACTGGAGAAGGAAATGGCGACCCACTCCAGTATTCTTGCCTGGAGAATCCCAGGGACAGAGGAGCCTGGTGGGCTGCAGTCCATGGGGTCACTGAGTCAGACACGACTGAGCGACTTCACTTTCACTTTTCACTGTCATGCACTGGAGAAGGAAATGGCGACCCACTCCAGTATTCTTGCCTGGAGAATCCCAGGGACAGAGGAGCCTGGTGGGCTGCAGTCCATGGGGTCACTGAGTCAGACACGACTGAGCGACTTCACTTTCACTTTTCACTGTCATGCACTGGAGAAGGAAATGGCGACCCACTCCAGTATTCTTGCCTGGAGAATCCCAGGGACAGAGGAGCCTGGTGGGCTGCAGTCCATGGGGTCACTGAGTCAGACACGACTGAGCGACTTCACTTTCACTTTTCACTGTCATGCACTGGAGAAGGAAATGGCGACCCACTCCAGTATTCTTGCCTGGAGAATCCCAGGGACAGAGGAGCCTGGTGGGCTGCAGTCCATGGGGTCACTGAGTCAGACACGACTGAGCGACTTCACTTTCACTTTTCACTGTCATGCACTGGAGAAGGAAATGGCGACCCACTCCAGTATTCTTGCCTGGAGAATCCCAGGGACAGAGGAGCCTGGTGGGCTGCAGTCCATGGGGTCACTGAGTCAGACACGACTGAGCGACTTCACTTTCACTTTTCACTGTCATGCACTGGAGAAGGAAATGGCGACCCACTCCAGTATTCTTGCCTGGAGAATCCCAGGGACAGAGGAGCCTGGTGGGCTGCAGTCCATGGGGTCACTGAGTCAGACACGACTGAGCGACTTCACTTTCACTTTTCACTGTCATGCATTGGAGAAGGAAATGGCGACCCACTCCAGTATTCTTGCCTGGAGAATCCCAGGGACTGGGGGAGCCTGGTGGGCTGCCCTCTATGGGGTCGCAAAGAGTCAGACACAAATGAAGTGACTTAGCAACAGCAGCAGCAGCATCCCTTCCAGGAGGCTTTCATATTTCATGACAGCCTTCATGCTAGATATATATAAATAATAATATCTGCCATGAAATGAAGTATAAATTGAAAGGAAGTAAGGAAATCAGTCCTGAATATTCATTGGAAGGACTGATGCTGAAGTTGAAACTCCAATACTTTGGCCATCTGATTCAAAGAGCTAACTCATTTGAAAAGACCCTGATGCTGGGAAAGATTAAAGGCAGGAGAAGAAGGGGGCAATAGAAGATGAAACGGTTGGATGGCATTACTGACTCAATGGACATGAGTTTGAGTAAACTCTGGGAGTTGATGATGGATAGGGAGGCCTGGCATGCTGCAGTCCATGGGGTCGCAAAGAGTCGGAGATGACTGAATGACTGACTTGAACTGAAAAGATAATCAGCAGAAGCTTGAATTCAGAGCTCTCATTCCCTAGATTTCAACTCTTGGCTTATGTCAGCTACATTGATAGAATATGAAAATTTTATGGCCATATACATTTGCTCTTCTCTGCCCTTTGCCAAGTAAGTTACCTTCTCTCTGAGAAATAAATATATTTCAGGAATAATTTATTCACACTATTTCAGGTTCAAGTAAATATTTTTCTTTGCTCTGTTCATTTAACTTTTAAACTTGCTGTTGTCTTCTGAAGGGGTAACATTATCTTGTTGTACTTATATTGATTTTTAATTATAGAATGTAGTTTGCTTTCTTCAGTTGCAGTTTATGAATTAAGGATGAAAAGGAAGCAAAGACATTGTTCAAAACTTCTTTTTGAATTAAAAAGAAATAATGTATATTCTAAAATACTTTATATTCTAAAGTATAAAATATATTTTTGCTTCTAAATAAATGTTTTACTTATAAAATAATAACATATTTAAAATGATATGCTATAACATTTTTCTGAACATATTGTTATTTCTNTCAGTTGCAGTTTATGAATTAAGGATGAAAAGGAAGCAAAGACATTGTTCAAAACTTCTTTTTGAATTAAAAAGAAATAATGTATATTCTAAAATACTTTATATTCTAAAGTATAAAATATATTTTTGCTTCTAAATAAATGTTTTACTTATAAAATAATAACATATTTAAAATGATATGCTATAACATTTTTCTGAACATATTGTTATTTCTTTAAATTGGTATCACTATAGAGGCTGACTCCAGTACTCTTGCCTTGGAAATCCCATGGACGGAGGAGCCTGGTGGGCTACAGTCCATGGCGTCGCTAAGAGTCAGACATGACTGAGCGACTTCACTTTCATACATTGGAGAAGGAAATGGCAACCCACTCCAGTGTTCTTGCCTGGAGAATCCCAGGGATGGGGGAGCCTGGTGGGCTGCCGTCTTTGGGGTCGCATAGAGTTGGACACGACTGAAGCGACTTAGTTGTAGTAGTAGTATAGAGGCTGAAGTCTCTTTTGGACATGAGACAGAGAAAACTGAATATATTCACAGAGAAATGAGAAAACTTCAGCTGCATTGTTGCCATGGACTAAGTTGGCACTAATTAAATAACAGTTCATTGGTAATGAATGTGAATTACTTTAAATAGTTAGTAGAATATTAACCACATACTTAAAGGACTAATTGTACCTTATTAACAAGCAATGGCACTATAAGAAGCTAGATATATGATAATATATAATTGATGTTAATTGAAAGCTCTTCTAGTAGTGTGATTTTCTATTTCCTAATGGGACAGTAGTGCAATATACACATAATTACTGAGTTTTTCTTTCCTGAACATCATGGTATATATATATATGTATATGGGTGCAGCTACTCTATCCGAATATAACCCTATTAAAAAGTGAATGCTATAAATTGTGCTCTTTCCATCTTGCCTCTCTCTGGCAAAAAGAAACCTCACTTCATGACTAAAATTTCTTTCTATTTACAATAACATGATTATTCAGTTCATAGGAAATGTTATAAGACACTCATTTTGAAGAAGAGTTTTCTTCCATGAATCTCTCAATTTTCTCTTTGGATTGAGTTAGAGTACATGGTAAACAAACAGCACAACAGGACCCAGATTCAGTAAAAACCTGNTCATGACTAAAATTTCTTTCTATTTACAATAACATGATTATTCAGTTCATAGGAAATGTTATAAGACACTCATTTTGAAGAAGAGTTTTCTTCCATGAATCTCTCAATTTTCTCTTTGGATTGAGTTAGAGTACATGGTAAACAAACAGCACAACAGGACCCAGATTCAGTAAAAACCTGAATGCTTGTTTCTCTCTGGAACCTGGCCCAAACATGCCCCATTCCACATAGATAAGTACTGAAATGCCGTTAAACTTGCTGCCTTAATACGATGAAAGAATATTTCTAATATTAGGGTAGAGGAAAGGAAGTAGACTATGTTTGACAACAGGAGCTCTTACACTAGACTGTCCTATTGACTAGGAATACTCGTGCTCTCTGCTTTTACCATGGAACTTCACAGCTTTTCCCACTTTCCAGTCCTGTGAATTTGGGCTTCATCAAAGGAGTGTTTGCAGAAGTGATACAGCCGATAATCAAAATATGCTCAATGGTAGGGCTTTCCTTCTCCTGTTTGTATCATTGCCACATATGTAAAAATAAAGATAGTCGTCATACGTTCTTCGATATTCTTCCAGTGTGAAGAAGGCCTGTCTCCTTTCCCCTGAATCTTAAGAGTGTTCACTTAAATTTAAATATTCTTGCTGCTGCTGCTGCTAAGTCACTTCAGTTGTCTCCGACTCTGTGCAACCCCATAGACGGCAGCCCACCAGGCTCCCCCGTCCCTGGGATTCTCCAGGCAAGAACACTGGAGTGGGTTGCCATTTCCTTCTCCAAAGCATGAAAGTGAAGAGTGAAAATGAAGTCACTCAGTCGTGTCCGACTCTTAGCAACCCCATGGACTTTAGTCCACCAGGCTCCTCTGCCCATGGGATTTTCCAGGCAAGAGTACTGGAGTGGTGTGCCATTGCCTTCTCCATATACTTAATATTGCCTAATAGTTCACAACTTAATATCCAAAATCAAGCAACACAATCAAAAACTGGAAAAAGACCTAAATAGACATTTCTCCCAGAGAAGGCAATGGCAAACCACTCCTATACTCTTGCCTGGAAAATCCAATGAATGGAGGAGCCTGGTAGGCTGCAATCCATGGGGTTGCAAAGAGTCAGACACAACTGAGTGACTTCACTTTCACTCTTCACTTTCATGCATTGGAGAAGGAAATGGCAGCCCACTCCAGTGTTCTTGCCTGGAGAATCCCAGGGACAGGGGAGCTTGATGGGCTGCCGTCTATGGGGTTGCACAGAGTTGGACACAACTGAGGTGATTTAGCAGCAGCGGCAGCAGACATTTCTCTGAAGAAGACATATAGATGGCTTACAGGCACATGAAGTGATCCTCAACATTGCTAATTATGCAACTCAAAATTAAAATCAAAAGTACAATGAAGTGTCATTTACACCTGTCAGAATGGCCATCACTTGCACAGAGTTGGACACAACTGAGGTGATTTAGCAGCAGCGGCAGCAGACATTTCTCTGAAGAAGACATATAGATGGCTTACAGGCACATGAAGTGATCCTCAACATTGCTAATTATGCAACTCAAAATTAAAATCAAAAGTACAATGAAGTGTCATTTACACCTGTCAGAATGGCCATCACTAAAATGCCTACAAAGAACAAATGGTCAAGAAGTTGTGGAGAAAACAGAAGCCTCCTATACTATTGATGGGCATGTAAACTGGTGAACTCACTATGGAAAACAGTATGGAGGTCGCTTAAAAACTAAAAATAGAATTGCTATATGATCCAGCATTCTTACTCCTGAACATATATCTAGATCAAACTCTAATTTGAAAAGATATATATTCATTCCAATGTGCATAGCAGCATTATTTACAATAGTCAAGACATGAAAGTAACCTAAATAGCCATTGACAGGCATGGTATCTATATCTAGGTATACAATGGAATACTACTTAACCATAAAAAGTAGAATGAAATAATGTCATTTGCAGCAACATGGATGGACCTAGAGATTATCATACTGTCAGGAAGAGAAGGACAAATCTTATATGATGTTATTTACTATATGATGGAATCTAAAATATGGCACCAATGAACTTATATATGAAACAGCAACAGACTGACAGACACAGACAATAAATTTATGGTTACCAAAGGGAAAAGCATGTAGGGGAGGAGTCTGTGATTAGCAGGTATAGACTACTATATATAAAACAGGTAAACAATAAGGTTCTACTATATAGCACATATATCTAATATTCTCTAGAAACCATAATGGAAAAGAATATGAAAAAGAAAATATATATGTCCAAATATATATATATATATATATATAACTTTTCTGTGCACCAGAAACTCCAAAACAACATTGCAAACCAACTATTTTTCAATTTAAAAAGTTGAAAATTGCCTTGCAGAGAGATGACCTGGTTATTTAATCTTTACTAGTAGTACACAACAACTGAAGTGGTCACATTTGTGCAGCAGATGTGATCCAGATGTTTACCCCCCATTAATATCCATTCTCCCCCTCTTCTAAAGTAAGAGAGAAACTGAGATTTTTAGTCACATATAGGTATACTCTGAAAAAGACTACAATTCCCAGGATCCCTTGAATATGAATAGCTGTGGTGGGATGGTTAAGAACTAAAATATGGGATATGAAAGGAATTGGAAAGTGCAAATTCCAAGGAATGTGCTCTCAGGGAAGGACTGGCCTTTCTGATGCTATTTTCTCCTTGCTACTGATTGGGTATGATCATCAAAGCTGGTGGCACTTCCTTGGTGGCTGAGCAGTAAAGAATCTGCCCACAGTGCAGGAGACTGGGGTTCAGTCCCTGAGTCAGGAAGATCCCCTGGAAGAGGGCATGGCAACCCACTCCAATGTTCTTGCCTGGGAAATCCCATAGACATTGGAGCCTGGCAGGCTACAGTCCAAGGGGTCATAAAGGAGCAGACATGACTTAGCGACTAAATAACAACAAAACCATCAAAGCTGGTAGGTGAAGAATCCACCTAAGGCTGTGGGTTGATTTGGGGAGTGAAGACGCACCAAAGGAGTCTGGGTTGAGACATCATGGAGCACTAGACAGTTCTCGGTGGCTTGCCTTTGAATGTGGGTCAGAAGAAACACAAGCAAACAAGTAAACCACCACCTTCCAATCTTTCTCTCTTTTTGAAATATTAACAACTTNGGTAGGTGAAGAATCCACCTAAGGCTGTGGGTTGATTTGGGGAGTGAAGACGCACCAAAGGAGTCTGGGTTGAGACATCATGGAGCACTAGACAGTTCTCGGTGGCTTGCCTTTGAATGTGGGTCAGAAGAAACACAAGCAAACAAGTAAACCACCACCTTCCAATCTTTCTCTCTTTTTGAAATATTAACAACTTTTTTTTTCATTTTTTACATTTGTTTTTAAATTGGAGGAATGTTGCTTTATAGTGTTGTGTTGGTTTCTGCCATTCAACATTGTGAATCAGCCGTAAGTATCCCCTCCCTCTTGGAGGGAGCCTCACTCCCCTCTCCCATTCCACCCTTCTAGACAGTCATCACAAAGCATCAGGCTGGGCTCTCTGTGTTATGCAGCAACATATATATATAGAGAGAGACACACAGCACACACGATAGTGTATATGTCAAAGATACAACTCTCTCTTTAAATCACTGTTAAAATCTAGTCCTGAGACTAATTTTAACCAATACAAGAATTATCTAAGTAGAAATATCTAAGCAAATACTTTTTCCATTACGATCCAAGATTATATTTGTTTACTATGTACCATATACAGGACCAGGCAACTGACAGGCCTTATCTTATTTAATCCTTGCAATAATCTATAAGAACAAAATATTATCACCTTTTTATGTTTGATCAACTTGAGGCTAAGAGAATATCAGTAGTCCATACTAAATCATACTGTGAAACCCAGATCATCTAATGACAAGACCTGTGCTTAAAATTTCTGTGTCACAGAACTCACCTAACTGCCATAATGTGCTGAGCTTTGCAATAACTTCTCAGGATCCTGGGATTAGTTAAAACAAAAACAAAACAATGGGAGTTCGTGTAAAAAAATAAATAAATACAAAAAAAATAAAAATAAATAAATAAATAAATAAATAAATAAATAAATAAAGCAAACAGGTCATTACCTTTTCTCCAAAGTTACATAATCCTTCATTTAAGAAATATAGTCTTTTTGATAGAAAATTATTTACTGTTTTCTTCCTTAGGGACAATGTTTATAAATTTCTTCCTAGTTGCTTAAATCAAAGTTATTGAGTAATATTTAAGACTATCAGCCACTCATCAGAATAGATGTTGTGCTTTCCAAATATGCTAAAACTTGTTACAATATATATAATGCTACAGTATATGCTTTGCTGATTTTGAGGCGTTATGAAAGCTTGGATTCTGTATCACAGATTTTAATACATAGTGCAATTAATTTCTTCTAAAACTTGATCAGTGATTTTGATAGCAATTTCCTAGATACTCACTTCCCAGTGATAGTGACATAGGCAGAAATCTTTGAAATGTGCTGATCATCTAAGTCTAATTCTTACATGTTTGATATTTTCTTTGATCCTTTTGATGGAATTTCTCACTTGAATGAAAGAAACTGAAGGGATGGAAAGGAAAATAGCTGTGAAAGCTTCAGAAGGAACTGTCAAAAAAGAAAATAAAAATGAGTTAACAGAACTTGTTTTAAAAATGACTATCACAGGACAAGATGGTAACTACATTACTGAGATTGTAGAAAATAAGAATACATCAAGGACTCATCTTTTCTTCCTCATTTGTCATTTTTATGTTTATAAAAGGGCAGTAAAAAGAAAATAACAAAATTGTAACTAGCATTTTATAGAAAGCTACAGTTTAGAAAGTATCTTCATGATCATCAACAGTAATTATGAAAGATATTTTCATTTTGAAGTTAGAGAAATTGAGGTCCCAAAAG
This sequence comes from Oreotragus oreotragus, assembly GCA_006410675.1. Lineage (NCBI taxonomy): Eukaryota > Metazoa > Chordata > Mammalia > Artiodactyla > Bovidae > Oreotragus > Oreotragus oreotragus. Next base: position 143,724 of record SJYX01011115.1, read on the forward strand.
AAGTGAAATGACTTTCCAAGTCAAATGAAAAGTAACAACAGAACTTGGGTCCACATAACAGAGCGGTGTTTGAACCACCATCCCTGAGAGGTGTCCAAGCACAAGCTGAGATTTAGAGAGCCCAGGTTTCTATCCATGAACTCGTCCCCAATAATTAATTCACAAGTATCTATCAAGACTAATGTGATTCTTTCAATATAATTTTCATGAAATAATTTACATCGAAAACCTGTGATTTCAATCTCAAAGACTAGATATATCAAAATATAAAACAGTAGAATTCACACATGTTGACTGAATGATAAAATGTCTTGTAAATCTTTAAGCTAATTAGATTTTTCATTTTGGTTTGGAAATTATAAGACAACAAATTTCTCAAAGCTTAAGAATGGTTAAGCACTTTTACATATTAAAAAATTATAAATTATAGATTTTACAAATCTTGTGTGGTTTCAGTCCTTTACTTTTCAAATAAAGGTTAATTTTTATTAATTAACCTTATTGGTAACTAACAACTGAGTTTTACTATGTACAAGTTATTCTAAGAAGTTGATCTACAAGTTTTACAGATATATTCAATTTATATTGTTTAACAAATTACCACAAACTGAGCTGCTTAATACAACACATACTTATTATCTCATTGTTTCCGCGGGTCAGGAGTTAGGACAAAGCTTGGCTGAATCCTCCAGAGTGTCCCACAGCTGCAAGCAAGAGGTCACCAAGCTGTGTTTCTTTCTGGGGTTATGGGTTCTCTCCCAGCTCATGCGATTCTTGGTATAACCTGTAGCTCTATGACAGGTCCCGTTGTCTTCTGGCATGCTGCATGGACCACTCAGCTTCTAGAGCTGCCTTTTGCCCTCAGTTCTTCACCTCATGACTCGCCCCCAGGCCCTCTGACATCACGCTACCAAAGGTCTTCAAGGCCAGAAGAGAATCTGTCTGCTCTGCGGCATTGGAGTCTTACATAATGTAACCTAATTGGGATTGACACCCCACCACCTTTGCAATATTTTACACCTGAAGTGTGCCATGCTCCCATGAGAATCGAATGCTGCCGCTGATCTGCCAGGACGCAGAGCGGGGAGTGGCTGTAAATACAGACGAAGCTTCCCTCACTCACCTGCTGCTTATGGCCTGCTCCCCTGACCAGTCCTAGGGGTTGGGGTCCCCTGGTCTATGAAGGAGAAGCAATTCACAGATCCCACCTACACTCAAGGGGAAGGTATTATATCCAGTATGACTCATCAGGACTCACCTCACGGTGTATCTGCCACCATACATGAGAAAGAACAATGGTGAACTTGGATTTCCTTCTGGATCTTCAGCTCCCAAATTCCATGTTCTACCTATTAAAACATACTTGAGATGTAATCTCCTGTTCTCTTTCCCAAGGCAGTGTTTGAATGGGTCCATAAAATAAAATGAGCAGACAATTTCACATTTACATTCCTATAAATAGCTTGACCTTTATTTAATTCAAATTATTGCTTCCTGGAGATTTCCTGATCTAGAATCTGGCTTCTACCATCAGATAGGAGGGTGCTGTAAATAGGTGGGGCTGGTACTAGGGGAGCAGATGCAAGAGGCTGGGACACTGCATCTGCTTTCATTCATCTTCTCCTCAAGGCATGCTAAAGATTGTTCATAATAGCAAGGCTGGCAAAAACTCAGTTGTTAGGTACCCATATTATAACACTGGGAATGTCCATGTGCAAACCTAGGATGGCATATAATCTGTCTCTGCAACTCAGAAGGGATGTTTATTTACAAGAGATATTTTTGAAAGACATCAAGCGAGTTTTTCACTACTTACTGTGGACCTATCACTACAGGAAAAATTCAAAAATGTATTCCCAAAATAGTTTACTCTTTCAGCTTAATACATGTGACATGTTTATAAAGCAATGAGCTCTTGTTTGGAAGCATCAATATAGAACTGTTTCTTTGGAAAAGAGGGAGATAGTGCAAATTGGGAACTTCATTGATATGGGAGTCAGAAAACCGGTTCATGTCCTTATTTCAACATTAATCAGTTTTGTGACCTCGTAAGGCATTTAGTTTTTCTGTATCTCATTTCTTTTATCTACAATTTGAAAGGGCATAAATAAATTATCTCCAACATTTCTGCGGCATTGCAGTATGTGACTTTGGCCACTGGTAGTTACTGTTGCAATTGCTTTTTCTTGTAACTTTGCTATATACAGCAAAGGCATAAATTGTTTAGTGACACTGGATGATTGCTTAAAGATGTGGTAAATCATTGACAATTAGGAAGTGTGTAGCCCTCCAAAATCAAACCATTCCTTCTATCCTTGCTTTTGCTTAGAATCAACAAAAAGTGAACAAGGAAATAAAACTAGCTCTGCTTTGATTTGTTATGGGCTGAGGTAGGTCAAGAGGTTCTTATTTTTCCCAAGCTAAGTCCTTGCTCCTAATCTTATAGTTGCTCTAAGAAGAAACACTGGTGCAATTGAATTCATTTCTGATTTTAAATCACCTTGGGCCCCACATTTCAAATGAGCCACAGTGTTTAAATTCAGGCTTCATGGACGGTACCACAGAAATGCTTCAGAATGCCAACTGAACGTCAAAACACATTGCATCTGTAATTAAGAAGTCGGATGCTATTATTTTATCTTTTCTTTTTGTATAAGTAGTCTTTAGCCATAGTGTCACTATCCACTACGATGGATACTTTGAAGTAGAACTGAGGAGACAATGCTGAAAATACAACATACTTGGAATCTACACATACAGCAGTGAGAAAAATTCCTCACATATAAAGCCCTTGCCCCCACCCTCCCCAGAGTATCTCTGACAAGGAGAACGCAACGGGATTAATTGCCACCAAAAGCTGAGGCAGGTTTTTGACCTTCCTGTTCAGAGGCTGAGGTGACAGCTTCCTTTGCCTCCTCCTTAAGTAAGCAGTGATTAAACTCTCAAGGAGCCAGTCTCAGACATTATTATATCAAGACTTCCATTCTGGGCGGCTGTGTCTTTTTGCCTTTCCTTCTTGTTCCTTGTTCTTTTTTCTTCTTTTTACTCCCCCGAGAAAGTGATCAAGAGGCAGCTTTGCCTTGAACTAGACTCTCTGTAGTTCCCTGATCTTTAGAAGGGTTTCAGACCTGTACTTGCAGTTCCTTACGCTCTGCTTTGACTTTGCAGACTCCAGGGATAAGCTGCTTCAGTTAGCACTGAATACAAAGGTGAAGCTCACATTAGATTCTGACTTAAAAGACAAAAGACACAGTTTCGGTACAGAAGTTCTGCACTGTACACAGTAGAGTGCTTTATGATAATGATTATAATAAAAGTGATGATTTAAAGACAACTCTACATTTCGTAAAGTTGTTTCACAGATATTATCAACCCTGATCTCCCCAAAGCCTCAGTTAGGTAGACACAGTAGTTTTTACCCTTATTTTACACTGGTATAAACCAAACCTAAGGAGATTAAGTGAATTCCCCAGGGCATCACTGTTAGGAAGCATCAGAACTGAGATGAAAATCCAGAAGATCTTGTTCTAATTATTTATCCATTACACTCATTGCTTTATCTTCATTATGCTGCCTCAACTAACATGTGTTTCCAGTTCACTGCTAATTTTAATTTCATCTACAAGGAAGTGATAACAGGCAGACCTCAGAAATTGCAGGTTCAGTTGCAGATCACATCAATTGAGCAAATATTGCAATGAGTCCCATGAAATTTTTGGTTTTAGATTGCATTTAAAATTGATGTTTTAGTATACCACAGTCTATTAAATCAGCAACAGTATTATGTCTGAAAAACAATGTACATACTTTAATTTAAAATACTGTGTTGCTAAAAAATACTAACCATCATCTGAGCCTTCAGCAAGTCACAGTCCTTTTTGCTAGTGGAGGATCTTGCCTTAATGTTCATGGATGTTGATGGGTCAGATGCATGGTTGCTTAGCACTGGGGTGGCAGCAGCAATTTCTTAAAATAACAGTGAAATTTGAAGCATCGATTGACTCTTCCTTTCACAAATGAATTACCTGTAACATGCAATGCTGTTTGATAGCATTAAATGCACAGTAGAATTTCTTTAAAAACTGGAGTGAATCCTCTCAAACCTTGCCACTGCTTTGTCAACTAAGTTGATGTAATAAATCCTTTGTTGCTTTTTCAACAGTCTCCATAGTATCTTCACCAAGAGAAGATTTCATTTCAAGAAGCTACTTTCTTTTCCCATTCCAAGAAGTAATTCCTCAACAATTAAAGTTTCATCATGAGATTGTAGCCACTCAGCTATACCTCTATGATTTCCTTTTCTAATTCCAGCTCTCCTGCTATCTCTATCACATCTGTAGTTCCTTCCTCCACTGAAGACCTTAACCCCTCAAAGTCATCCATGATGGCAGAATAAACTTCTTTCAAACTCCTGCTAATGTTGATATTTTGACCTTTCCCCATGAATCATAAATATTCTTAATCACATCTAGAATAATTTCCCCAAGATTTTCAATTGACTTTGCCTAGATCAATCAGAGGAATCACTATCTATGGCAGCTATAGTTGCACAAAATGTATTTCTTAAGACTTGAAAGTAAAAATGACTTCTTGACTGTAGAATGGATGCTGTGTTAGCAGATACAAAAACAACATTGATCTTACTGTACATCTCTATCTGAACTCAGGTGACCAGAATATTGTCTTTGAGCAACAATATTTTGAAGAGAATCTTTTTTTTTTTTTTTCCTGAGCAGTAGGTGTCAACATTGGGCTTAAATATCCACTAAATTATGTTGTAAATAGACTTTGGACTTTCTTTTTCCATTTGGACTTTGTTCATCTGGACTTTGTTCTTCTACTTAAGGAGGACAGAGGGTAAATTTAGCATAATTTTTAAGTACTTTCAGCTCAGTTCAGTTCAGTTCAGTTGCTCAGTCGTTTCTGACTCTCTGCAACTCCATGAATAGCAGCACACCAGGCCTCCCTGTGGACTTTAGGATTTTCTAATGATAAATGAGCATTAGCTTCAACTTAAAGTCACCAGGTGTATTAGTCCCTAATAAGAGAACCAATCTGATCCTTAAAGATTTGAAGCCAGGCACTGACTTCTCCTCTCTAGCTATGAAAGTCCTGAATAGAATCTTCTTCCAAAACTAGGTTGCTTTGTCTACATTATAATCTGTTGTTTCAGTTCAGTTCAGTTGCTCAGTCGTGTTCGACTCTTTGAGAGTCCATGAAGCACAACACACCAGGCATCCCTGTTCATCACCAGCTCCTGGAGTTTACCGAAACCCATGTACATCGAGTTGGTAATACCATCCAACCATCTCATCCTCTGTCATCCCCTTCTCCTCCTGCCCCCAATCCTTGCCAGCATCAGGGTCTTTTCCAATGAGTCAGTTCTTTGCATCAGGTGGCCAAAATATTGGAGTTTCAGCTTCAACATCAGTCTTTCCAATGAACACACAGGACTGATCTCCTTCAGAATGGACTGGTTGGATCTCCTTGCAGTCCAACAGACTCTCAAGAGTCTTCTCCAACACCACAGTTCGAAAGCATCAATTCTTTGGCGCTCAGTTTTCTTTATAGTCCAACTCTCACATCCATACATGACCACTGGAAAAACCATAGCCTTGACTAGACAGATCTTTGTTGCCAAAGTAATGTCTCTGCTTTTCAAAATGCTGTCTAGGTTGGTCAAAACTTTCCTTCCAAGGAGTGAGCATCTTTTAATTTCATGGTTGCAATCACCATCTGATTTTGGAGCCCAGAAAAATAAAGTCAGCCACTGTTTCCACTGTTTCCCCATCTATTTCCCATGAAGTGATGGGACTAGCTGCCCTGATCTTCTTTTCTGAATTTTGAGGTTTAAGCTAACTTTTTCACTCTCCTCTTGACATTCATCAAGAGGCTCTTTAGTTCTTCACTTTCTCCTATAAGAGTGGTGTTATCTGTTTATCTGAAGTTATTGATATTTCTCCCAGCAATCTTGATTCCAGCTTGTGCTTCCTCCAGCCCAGCCTTTCCCATGATGTACTCTGCATAGAAGGTAAATAAGCAGGATGACAATATACAGCCTTGATGTACTCCTTTTCCTATTTGGAACCAGTCTGTTGTTCCATGTCCAGTTCTAACTGTTGCTTCCTGACGTGCATATAGGTTTCTCAAGAGGCAGGTCAGGTGGTCTGGTATGCCCATCTCTTGAAGAATTTTCCACAGTTTTTTGTGATCCACACAGTCAAAGACTTTGGCACAGTCAAAAAAGCAGAAATAGGTGTTTTTCTGAAGCTCTCTTGCCTTTTTAATGATCCAGCACATGTTGGCAATTTGATCTCTGGTTCCTCTGCCTTTTCTAAAACTAGCTCGAACATCTGGAAGTTCATGGTTCACGTATTGCTGAAGCCTGGCTTGGAGAATTTTAAGTGTCACTTTACTAGCTTGTGAGATGAGTGTAGTTGTGTGGTAGTTTGAGCATTCTTTGGCATTGCCTTTCTTTGGGATTGGATTGCCTTTCTTTCCAGTCCTGTGGCCACTGCTGAGCTTTCCAAATTTGCTGGCATATTGAGTGCAGCACTTTGACAGCATCATCTTTCAGGATTTGAAATAGCTCAACTGGAATTCCATCACCTCCATTAGCTTTGTTCATAGTGATGCTTCCTAAGGCCCACTTGACTTCACATTCCAGGATGTCTGGCTCTAGGTTGGTGATCACACCATCATAATTATCTGGGTCATAAGATCTTTTTTTACAGTTCTTCTGTGCATTCTTGCCACCTCTTAATATCTTCTGCTTCTGTTAGGTCCCTACTATTTCTGTCCTTTATTGAGCCCATCTTTGGATAAAATGTTCCCTTGGTATCTCCAATTTTCTTGAAGAGATCTCTAGTCTTTCCCATTCTGTTGTTTTCCTCTATTTCTTTGCATTGAGGAAGGCTTTCGTATCTCTCTTTGCTATTCTTTGGTACTCTGCATTCAAATAGGTATGTCTTTCCTTTTCTCTTTTGCTTTTTGCTTCTCTTCTTTTCACAGCTATTTGTAAGGCCTCCTCAGACAGCCATTTTTCTATTTTGCATTTCTTTTGGGGGGAATGGTCTTGGTTCCTGTCTCCTGTACAGTGTCATAAACCTCCATCCATAGTTCATCCGGCACTGTATCAGATCTAGTCCCTTAAATCTATTTCTCATTTCCACTGTATAATCATTAGGGATTTGATTTAGGTCATACCTGAATGGTCTAGTGGTTTTCTCTACTTTCTTATATTTCAGTTTGAATTTGGCAATAAGGAGTTCATGATCTGAGCCACAGTCAGCTTCCGGTCTTGTTTTTGCTGGCTATATAGGGCTTCTCAATCATTGGCTGCAAAGAATACAGTCAAACTGATTTCGGTGTCAATCATCTGGTGATGTCCATGTGTAGAGTCTTCTCTTGTGTTGTTGGAAGAGGCTGTTTGTTCTCTTGGCAGAACCCCGTTAGCCTTTGCCCTGCTCATTCTGTACTCCAAGGCCTTTGCCTGTTACTTCAGGTGTTTTTTGACTTCTACTTTTGCATTCCAGTCCCCTATAAAGAAAAGGACATCTTTTTTGGCCCTTAATTCTAGAAAGTCTTGTAGGTCTTCATAGAACTGTTCAACTTCAGCTTCTTCAGCATTACTGGTCATGGCATAGACTTGGATTACCATGATATTCAATGGTTTGCCTTGGAAACGAACAGAGATCATTCTTTCGTTTTTGAGATTCCATCCAAATACTGCATTTCAGACTATTTTGTTGACCAAGATGGCTACTCCATTTGTTACTCCACAAAGTGTAACCTTATTTATTATTTTAGCTAGCTCTTCTGGAGAACCTGCAGCAGCTTCTACATCAACAGTTGATGCTTCACCTTGCATTTGTGGAGATGGCACCTTTCCTTAAACCTCATGAACTAACCTTGGCTAGCTTCAACCTTTTTTCAGCAGCTACCTCATTTCTCTTGGTCTTCACAGAAATGAAAAACAAGAAGTTCTTCCGAATTAAGCTTTTCTGTAGAGAATCTTGACTGCTTTTATCTTTTATCCAGACAGCTAAAACCTTAACTGTATCAGCAATAGGGCTGTTTTGCTGTCGTATTATTCTTGTGTTCGCTGGAGTAGCTAATAAAACTTTCTTCAAGAATGCTTCCCTTGTGTTTACAACTTGGAAAATGGGCACAAAAAGCCTAGTTTTTTAGAGATCTCAGTTTTCAATATGCTTTCTTCACTAAGCTTAATTATTTCTGACTTTTGATTTTGGTGAAAGAGGTGTCACACTTCCTTTCACTTCAGCACTTTGAAGTCTTTGTAAGGCAGTTAATTGGCACAATGTCAATAATGTTGTGATTCAGGAGAGAGGCAAGGAGCAGCAAATTGGTGGAGCAGTCAGAGCATGCATAAAATTCATGGATTAAGTTTGCCATCTTACTTGGGCATGTTTTGTGCTGTCCCCCAAACAATCACAAGAATAATGTCAATGACCACTGATCACAGGGCACATAACAAATACAATAACAATTTAAAAGTTTGAAAAGTGAGAATTATGAAAATGTGACACAGACACAAACTAGCAAATGATGTTGGAAAAATGACGCCAATAGCCTTGCAAGTTGCAGGCTGCCATAAAAATGCAATTTGTTAAAATTACAATTCCTGTGAAATCCAATAAAGCAAAGCATAATGAAACCAGATGTGCCTGTATTTTCAGCAGTGTTATGTCTTCCATTCTACTTCAAAGAGATACTTAATAGTAGTGTTAGTCGCTTCAGTCATGTCTGACTCTTTGCGACCTCATGGACTGTAGCCCACCAGGTTCCTCTGTCCATGGATTCTCCAAGCAAGAATACTGGAGTGGGATGCCGTTTCCTTCTCCAGAGGATCTTCCCAATCCAGGGATTGAACCTGGGTCTCCTGCATCACAGGCAGGTTCTTTACCACTATCGACACCAGCAAAGCCCAAAGAGACACTTACTTAATATAATTTACTACCAATCTACAAGTATAATTTGCTTCCCTTGTGGCTCAGCTGGTAAAGAATCTGCCTGCAATGTGGGAGACCTGGGTTTGATCCCTGGCTTGGGAAGATCCCCTGAAAAAGGGAAAGGCTACTCACTCCAGTATCCTGGACTGTATCTATAGTCCATGGGGTCACAAAGGGTCAGATACAACTGAGTGGCTTTCGCTTTCAATCTACAAGAATTGACCTAACTATTAATTTGGCATTTTGATCACTAAGTATGTGACCGTTTATAGGTGAGATGCAGCATGTAAATTCAGAATAGGTACTCATGGGAATCCACAAACATGTGATTCGATCAGTTAAGGACACAAAAAGATTCATTGGAAGACTTCTTGGGTCTTTCCAGTGCCAATCAGTTAATGGAATTCAGCAGTATTCCATGTTTATTTCCTAGTAAATTAACTTTCCATCTTTTTTTGTTTGTTTGTTTTGTTTAATAGAGTGTGCTCCACATTAATTTGAGCTGAACCATCATTGGAAATTATCAATCTCTGTTAATCCTTCTATACAATGACCTTTCATTTGAAATGCCTACTGTTGAATGATGAGTTCTTTCCGCAATTTTGGGCAAACATTCTCAAAAGTGAATCTGGCAGAACAGCATCTAGGTTCATTCATTCACTGGGGACTCTGAGCATAGACAAAAGTTATTGTGTTCTAGGCACTGTTTCAGGTGTTAGGCTTCAAGCAGTAAACACAATAGATGCATTGTCTGTGGTCTCTGTCTTTTATTTTTATATTTTAATAATGTAAGTTCTTTTCCAACTGAAGCCTAATGAGGAGGTGCAGACAGAAGATGAAGAAAAAAGAAAAGAAAGAGAAAGAAAGGAAGAAAAGAAAGAAAGAAACAAAGAAAGAAAACACTGGAGCATTGAGCTATTGAAGCTGAGGGAAGGGTCTGTTTCCTTTTTTAACTCCCAACACGTTTTTCAGGTTGCTGGGTTTGGAACTGGCAAAATATACGGAAGAAAATACTTAGGGATCAAGAGTGGTATTCTATTAAGAAAGAAGTATACATAATGGAAATAAATGGGTCATTTTTTTTTGAAGGTTCTGTGTTTTTATTGATTAGAACTATGTGCAGTTGCAATCTTTCCATCATACATAAGATATACACCAAACAAATCACATACATATAATATAAATTGGAATGAATGACCCACTATTGATCAGACATATTCTGGTAGTTACAGAGTATTGTTTTATTCTTTCTTTGGTAATTTTGAGTTTGGCAGAACATTGGTCCTCTATTTAAGCTGTGGCATATCTAACTGTCCAAATGAAATTAATCTAGTAAATGGAGAATAAATATTTACACAAACTTGAAGGAACATGCTAGGTTTATTACATGAGTGACAAGAACAGAATTCATAATTACATTTTGAAATGTTTACTGGCTGTTTTTATGTGGGTTAGATTGATAGGGGGCAATGCTTAAGTCAGAAATGTGCTAAGGACGCTGGCACAGAAATGCAAGAAATTAATAACCGTTGCCTAGAGAGTTTGCTGGCAAGAAAACTGAAGCAACAAAAGCGAATTAGGAGCTTATTCACAAAGTAGATTCCACAGGGCTGGGTAATTTATAAGATGGGACCATGTGGAAAGGGAGAGTTCAGCTTAAACATGTTAGTTGCTTAGTAGTGTCTGACTCTTTGTGATCTCTTGGACACTAGCCTACCAGGTTCCTCTGTCCATGGGATTCTCCAGGCAAGAATACTGGAGCGGGTTACCATTCCCTTCTCCTGAGAGTCTTCCTGATTCAGGGATCAAACCTGGGACTCCTGCATTGCAGGCAGACTCTTTACTGTCTGAGCCACCAGGGAAGCTTGAATTTATCTTAACTCCCAAATTTTGCTCCAGATCTCCCTTCTGGGTATGTCACAATGTTCTTGGAGCTGAACTGCGATCTGAGATGCTTCTGACGCTTCTCTCTTTCCTTCTCTCCCTATGGAGGTGTCAAAGATAGATCTTCGGTATATGATTGCAGTGATTTTCATGCAAGCACTCACAGATTATATTTGGAAAAGATGAACTGTCCTACAGTCAAGGTCTGTGTATGGGTTGAAGGTCTTCTATATACCCCCCTTTTTTTTCTTACCTCTGCCATTCTGACTTATTTAGCATACATGTAACAGATTTACCTCAGTGAATTCTATCCATGATCCAGTTCATCTGAAAGATAACAAGACCCAGGTGTTTCCCTAGGAAACACTTCCTCACTCCCACTCTTACACCAACTATTAAGCAATTCTGGACTGAACCAGGTTTATATTCTAGATGTGTTTCTGCTTAGCCACTCAGTTGTGTCTGACTCTTTGTGACCCCATGGACTGTAACATGCCAGGCTCCTCTGTCCATGGGGACTGTCCAGGAAAAAATATTGGAGTAGGCTGCCACGCCCTCCTCCAGGGGCTCTTCCCAACCCAGGGATCGAAACCAGGTCTCCCACATTGTAGGCGGGTTCTTTACTATCTGAGCCGCCAAGGAAGCCCATATTCTAGACAGAGATGTGTAAATTTCGGGCAAAACCTAACAGCATAAATATGTTCAATCTCAAACATGACTATAAAAAATATTGTAGAAATACTGGAGGAATGTTATATTTGACAACTAAGACATTTGTTTCTCATATATAGTTGCTGGAAGAATGCATATATTGGTATATAAATATGAATATATACATAGAGCCATATAACACCTCACACACTATAATGCTAAGGAATAAAATATTTTACATACAGAGCTTTATAAATAAAGTTTACCATGACAAGTAAAATTTAATTAATTTTTAATCTTTATTCATAACCTTAGGTAAATTATAAGACTCCTATTGCTTCAGTTTTTCATCTACAAAATGAGGATTTATAGTCTCAGATAATCTCTCACCTCATTCCCTGGTTTAACTCTGTATGGTTCTATGATGTCATATTAAAAATGGATTATTATAAGTGCAGTCAGTTCTATTTCCAGTTTTTTAAGGAATCTCCATACTGTTCTCCATAGTGGCTGTACTAGTTTGCATTCCCACCAACAGTGTAAGAGGGTTCCCTTTTCTCCACACCCTCTCCAGCATTTGTTGCTTGTAGACTTTTGGATCACAGCCATTCTGACTGGCGTGAAATGGTACCTCATTGTGGTTTTGATTTGCACTTCTCTGATAAAGAGTGATGTTGAGCATCTTTTCATGTGTTTGTTAGCCATCTGTACGTCTTATTTGGATAAATATCTGTTTAGTTCTTTGGCCCATTTTTTGATTGGGTCATTTATTTTTCTGGAATGGAGCTGCAGGAGTTTCTTGTATATTTTGGGGATTAATTATTTGTCAGTTGCTTCATTTGTTATTATTTTCTCCCATTCTGAAGACTGTCTTTTCACCTTGCTTATAGTTTCCTTTGTTATGCAGAAGCTTTTAAGTTTAATTAGGTTCCATTTGTTTATTTTTGCTTTTATTTCCAATATTCTGGGAGGTTGGTCACAGAGGATACTGCTATGATTTATGTTGGAGAGTGTTTTTCCTATATTCTCCTCTCGGAGTTTTAAGTTTCTGCTCTTACGTTTAGATCTTTAATCCATTTTGAGTTTATTTTTGTGTGTGGTGTTAGAAAGTGATCTAGTTTCATTCTTTTACAAGTGGTTGACCAGTTTTCCCAGCACCACTTGTTAAAGAGATTGTCTTT
>SJYX01011115.1:160320-217410 GCA_006410675.1 Oreotragus oreotragus
GACCGAGGATGAGATGGCTGGATGGCATCACGGACTCGATGGACGTGAGTCTGAGTGAACTCCGGGAGATGGTGATGGACAGGGAGGCCTGGCGTGCTGCGATTCATGGGGTCGCAAAGAGTCAGACACGACTGAGCAACTGAACTGAACTGAACTGATTCTTCCGATCCATGAACATGGTATATTTCTCCATCTATTAGTGTCCTCTTTGATTTCTTTCACCAGTGTTTCATAGTTTTCTATGTATACGTCTTTTGTTCTTTAGGTAGATATATACCTAAGTATTTTATTCTTTTCATTACAATGGTGAATGGAATTATTTCCTTAATTTCTGTTTTGTTTTCTCATTATTAGTGTATAGAAATGCAAGGGATTTCTGTGTGTTGATTTTATACCCAGCAACTTTACTATATTCATTGATTAGCTCTAGTTATTTTCTGGTGGAGTCTTTAGGGTTTTCTATGTAGAGGATGATGTCATCTGCTAATAGTGAGAGTTTTACTTCTTTTTAATTTAGATTCCTTTCATTTCTTTTTCTGCTCTGATTGCTGTGGCCAAAACTTCCAAAACTGTGTAGTGATGAGAGTGGGCACACTTGTCTTGTTCCTGAATTTAGGGAAAATGCTTTCAGTTTTTCACCATTGAGGATAATGTTTGCTGTGGATTTGTCATATATAGCTTTTATTATGTTGAGGTATGTTCTTTCTATTCCTGCTTTCTGGAGCGTTTTTATCATAAATAGATGTTGAATTTTGTCAAAGGCTTTATCTGCATCTATTGAGATAGTCATATGGCTTTTATTTTTCAATTTGTTAATGTGGTGAATTACATTGATTGATTTGTGGATATTGAAAAATCCTTGCATCCCTGGGATAAAGCCTACTTGGTCATGGTGTATGACCCAGCAATGCCACTGCTGGGCATACACACTGAGGAAACCAGATTGAAAGAGACATGTGTACCCCAGTGTTCATCGCAGCACTGTTTATAATAGCCCGGACATGGAAGCAACTTAGATGTCCATCTGCAGATGAATGGATAAGAAAGCCATGGTACATATACACAATGGAGTATTACTCAGCCATTAAGAAGAATTCATTTGAATCAGTTCTAATGAGGTGGATGAAACTGGAGTCTATTATACAGAGTGAGGTAAGCCAGAAAGAAAAACACCAATATAGTATGCTAATGTATATATATGGAATTTAGAAAGATGGTAATGATAATCCTGCATATGAGACAGCAAAAGAGACACAGATGTATAGAACAGTTTTTTGGACTCTGTGGGAGAGGGTGAGGCTGGGATGATTTGGGAGAATGGCACTGAAGCATGTATAATATCATACGTGAAACAAATTGCCAGGCCAGGTTCAATGAATGATACAGGGTATTTGGGGCTGGTGCACTGGGATGACCCAGAGGGATGAGATGGGGAGGAAGGTGGGAGAGCGGTTCAGGATGGGGAACACGTGTACACCCATGGCAGATTCATGCTGATGTATGGAAAAACCAATACAATATTGTAAAGTAATTAACCTCTAATTAAAATTTTAAAAATTGTTTTAAGAAAACTATAACAAATAAATAAGTAAACAGTATAATCAGAGGACATCAGAGATGGTTTCCTTTTTTTTTTTTTTGATTTGTTGTAGATTCAGGGTCAACAGCAAGAAAACTCACCCTGAGCTTCAATTTTTTAAAATAACTTTTCTGTCAGATTTTTTGATTCTTGACTGTCAAACTGACATTGCTGCTATCCCTGAGTTGAGTTTTCCAGGTGTCATCATTCTCATACTCTTTGTACCCAACTGTTTCTTACTTGCTCTGGATTGTGAATAAAATAGCCAAGACTGCAAACAATAGTATGTTAACCTATTTCTAGTCATTAAGATTCTGAGTAAAGACAGAAACAAGAGCGTAGCTCTATATGTAAGCCTAACAAGAGCTATTTTAGGTGATCACATCTTTTCTCACATTTAACTCTGTTGAAGAGAAATGAAGTTTCTGGAAAACAAGCTGCTGGGTAAGTAACATAGCACTGGACACTGACCTTTTCAGAGAATGTATAGAATGTAAATCAGTGCCCTGATATTTTATGCATGCTGCAATGTCCGATAGAAAAGATGGACTGAATTTGAATTAGCTTGGTTTCACACTTCATACAAGTAATGCACTAGACTCTTATTTTTCAGTTGTGTGCTTATTGCATTTACAGTTTTTATTAAGAGTGCTATTACTTTCATTTAGGCAGCATTTCTGCCTTCAGAGTGCCTACACTAAAATCTAGAACTATATGAAACAGAGAAATATTTTACCATTTTACAAAGTATAAAGTCTAGACAAAATAAAGGAAGTCCATTTGCCCCAAGTCAAAGAAAATATGACGGATCCAAAATTACAACCTGAGGATGTTTCATTCTCAGCTACTCCTATTTTGTTGATTAACATTAGTTTCCTATTGTTAACTTGAGTTGGCGAAGTTTAGAATATACGAATTTCCACGGTTTAACCTTATTTATATAGATTTCAAATAGCATTTGAGAAATACACTCAAAAAGTATACTTTTCATGATTTGAGAAGTTTAATCAGATTTTTTTTTCTTTAATGGTGTGTTAAAAGATGATAATCATATTGGATGCAGCTCGTTAACAATTTTTCTGTTAGTAGAAACTAACTTTTTATAGTTTTTAGCCCTAATACCTATCAATCACTAATCAATACTTAAACTTAATTCTACTGTGATCCATTATGCACAGTAATTAAATGAATTTTCAAAGTTAAATAGGAATCTATTTTCATGAAGCCTAGTCATATATTCATGTAAATCCATTTGCAAGAAAAAAGCTTTTGTTTACACATTTAGATTGCTATGTTACTGCTTCAGCTGCCAATATAATAAAATAAAAGGTACACAGCTACTCACAGTATCTGATTATGTTATGGAAAATTAAAATATCAGGAAATCATTGTCACCTAAAATAAACAGTTACCTTGTTTGAGAATGACAGTGTGTGCATAAATAAGAAATAGACATGGAGGCTTTTCAGTAAGGAAAGGCATGAATGTGTTAGCATGCACAAAATTCTTCATCCCTTTAAGCCACAGATGATGAATATAAAGCATGTTAAATGAGTGTTCTCCTATTAATGAACTGTTACAGGGTTTTTTTAAACTCTCATGGGAGATTCATAATCAGTGAACAGTTATAACCTTTCCTTTTTGTTGGCTTCTTAGATATATCACTAAGTATACAAAGTGCTTTATACAAGAAAATCAATAAATGCAATGCTTAGATGATGAATGTTTACAATTTACCCTTTCACTACTACTGCATGGTAATAAAAACAACACCTGAAAAAGAAAAGTGAGGTTACAAACATACAACAGATACCTGCCCCCAACTAAATATTTTCCTTGTAGTAAAATCAGACCAATTTCATTGCAAGCATTTTACCTTGTTGCACATAAATGGCAGATTTTATATAAGTCATCTATCCCATTCAAAAGGTAAGTGCAGACAGTTTAGGGAAAACTTGGAATAAAATTCATTACACCGTTGGGCAAATCATTCTTGCATTCCACAAAAGCAAACAGTAAATATGAATGAATACAGTTGGCTTACCTATAACTCTGTCTCAAAAACACCTTTTTTGTGGATAAAATATCTCAAAAGTTAAATTACCCAGCATCACAATACTTTATGCGATACAGCTGTAGAAAGTTTCACACCTTTTTGAAAGGTAGGGCAATATCATATGCATTTGCAATGTGACAAGGAGTTTTCATTACACCGGAGTGCTCTGTAGGAGTGCTTTTTAAGCCTTGGAAGTCAATTCTTTTCTGCATTGGGAAAACTGTCATACAATTAAAGTAATGAAAGCAATCCTATTTCTCTCCTGCTGAAAATTCAGTTTCCTATAGTAACAAGACAGTCAGAAATCATTTCCTTTGTTAATATTAAAAAAAAAAAAAAGAAAGAAAGAGAGGAGCATTTCTTTTAGAACAAGTCTAAAGAATACCCAATAGATATTATACGAGTTTTCTGTTTTGAAAACAATGCCATGCATAATAATTCTCTTCCCTATGCATTTTTAGTGCAAAAAAAAAAAAAATCCAACGTGTATGTCACAGTATAAAGCTTGATTTCTTTCCTTTGAGGTTGTGTTTACTATTTGCTACTCGACATGAAAGGAAGTGCCTTATAGAGTAGTCAAGTAGAGACCAAGGACTCATAAATCCCTACTGCTAAAGGTCAAAAAATGCTGTGAGAACTTTCCATAAAGACCAGAACCCCAGAGCCCAGGTCACTTATTTTAATATAATGCCATTACTCCTCTCTCCCCACTGAAGTTATGTTAAAAAAAAAAAAAAAAAAGGCATTTAACTTATGTTTCCACCCACTATCAAGGGAAGACCAAACTAAATGTTTGGAGAACCAGACCTTTAGGAAAGGGAGTTTAGAAATGATATATGTAGTAATGTACCATGCAATCCAAGTTAAGTCACACATATTCACATAAGGAAAGATATGCAAAATGATTATTATTTAAATAATTCCAAAAATTTATTGTACTTTTACTATCATCTCCTTTTCATTCTTAGGTTTTCAACAGAGTTTTATGTATGTGTCAATCTATCTGCCTATCCATGCTTAAATTTGTGAACCTGAAATTCTTTATGTCTTTATTTGTGTCATCTTTATCTGGATGTTGCAGAAGCACCTAAGCTCTGCCCTCTCTGTGGATGGGAGTGGCAATATTTCACAGTCACCAAGGTCTCCCAGGTAAGTCCTGTGATTATCTGGCGCCCGGATCACTCCTGTTCAAGTGACTGGATGTCAACAGTTGCAGTAAGGATACTACACCAGGCAAAGGTGCCTCTACAATTTATTGCTGTTGTGGTTCAGTCGCTAATTTGTGTCCAACTCTTTGTAACCCCATGACCTGAAGAATGTCTGGCTTCCCTGTCCTTCACTATCTCCCAGAGTTTGCTCAAACTCATGTCCATTGAGTTGATGATGCCATACAACCATCTCATCCTCTGCTGCCCTCTTCTCCTGCCCTCAATCTTTCCCAGCATCATGATCTTTTCCAGTAAGCTAGCTCATCTTCAATTCATGCAGTCTCCAATTTCCACAGCTGCTGAGTGCTGAAAGTTGAACTCACTCCCACCCTGGGGAAAGTAGTCCTTTCCTGAAGGCAGACCTCAATGGGGTCTCACACTGACATCATAGCAGAATCAAAACTCAAAGTTTCTCATCTCTTCTGGCTGACCCCAGCCTTGTAAGATTCCCTTCCCCACTGCAGAGCTTACTCTTTCACACCTTTTATAAAATATTGGGGAATTTGTCCAAGATCATGGCATGTGATTGGGCTTTTCAGGTGTTGCTAGTGGTAAAGAACTCTCCTGCCAATGCAGGAGACATAAGAGACACAGGTTTGATCCTGGGTTGGGAAGATCCCCCTGGAGGAGGGCATGCCAATCCTCTCCAGTATTCTTGCCTGGAGAATCCCCAGGCTAGCAGGCTATAGTCCAAGGGGTCACACTGAGTCCAACACAATGAAGTGACTTAGCACTCAGCATGCCTGCATTGCATGTAATTAGTAAGGATCCTACCTGACTTGATATGTTGATTGGGTACTTTCTATAAACAGTTAGTCTACTTTTCAAGATTGTTAATTTAGAAATGTTATGATACAAAATCTGGTTGATTTCATAAGGAACCATAGGAACCTATGATAATTGCCTTAATGTTGACATGAAAAGAAAGTAAAAGAACATCCTTTGTAATATGAAAATTATTGCTTGTAAGCATGGATGGTTTCTCCTTGATTATAAAACCTGCAACTAAGAAACTAAAAATAGCTAGGTTATGCTATGCATGTATGTAGCAATTATCATGAAAGCATTTGATTATATTCATTCATAATAATGGTGCCGTCTTCATTTATAGGTTTGTAAACATTTCAGACTCTATTACCTAGTAGCATTATTTCATTCTGTGATGACAGAATACATATCTTTTGTTTTATGGGTGAAGCAGAATGCAGCAAGTAAAGAACCAGCAAAGGGTACATAGTCAAAATACTTGGAATACTGACTGTAAAAGCATAAATACTGGCTGCATAATAAGCAGGGTTTGCTTCTTTCTTTGTGTGGTATTTGTATTATTTAGTAAAGATAGGTCAATGTGAGAATGTCTAAATAAACTAATCACCTTTTTTAGTTAGAATATTAGCTAATATTCAGGATAATAACATAAAGGATTGTGAATGCAGCTACAGTTAACTTTCTGTTTAGATAACTTGTGATAATTTATCTATGATAAATTAATATCATAGTTATATGATATCAATGATAGTTGAAGATGTTTTTAATATTTATGAAGATATAGAATAGCTTCATGGTGAGTTGATTTTATATGTTTAACTGCCTTGCTGATTTGAATACATCAATTTTCATTTCTCTCACTTAAAATACTGAAAAAAAATGTTTTAAAGCTTTCTCCATAAATAGAATCCAACGCCTCACTGTACAAAGGAAAACAGTAATAAAACAAAAGCTGTTGAAAATCTGAATGACTATAACATTTTAAAATACATTTCTGCAATCATTTAGTTTGCCAAAACAATGTTAATTTGTGGATCTCTTTCTTAAAACACAGCTGATTGAAATTTAGGTTATTACCATTAAATTAAAAGTCTCTAAATTCTGCAAGGGCTTCCCAGGCGGCTCTGTGGTAAAGAATCTGCCTATCAATGCAGGGAATGCATGTTTGACCCCTGGGTGTGGAATGTTCTCTGGAGAAGAAAATGGCAATGCACCCCAATATGCTTGCCTGGGAAATTCCATGGACAGGGGAGCCTGGTGGGCTACAGTCCACAGGGTTGCAAAGCACTGGACATGATTGAGCAATTTAGCACGCGCTCCCACACACAAATTCTGCAAGCACATCATACAGATCTGTGGCTTACCTATGACCATATCTAAACCTAAATGCAATATTGGAGTGGACCTTTCAGTGTTGAGCTACTTACCCTCTACCTTAAAATGTGCCACTCATCAAGTTTTCAAGTTTTAAAATTCTCCTGCAGAAACAATATTATCTAACCAAAAATAGTATCCTGACACCAAGGTTAATAGAGAATCAAAAATGCATGTTAATTTTAAATTGTTTTAGAGGCTTAAAGCCAAAGCAGAGGATAACAAATATATAGACTGACCGGTCTAGCAGGGACTCTTGAGAGTCCCTTGGACTGCAAGGAAATCCAGCAAGTCCATTCTGAAGGAGATCAGCCCTGGGTGTTCTTTGGAAGGAATGATGCTAAGGCTGAAACTCCAATACTCTGGCCACCTTATGCGAGGAGTTGATTCATTGGAAAAGACTGATGTTGGGAGGGATTGGAAGCAAGAGGAGAGGGGACGACAGAGGATGAGATGGCTGGATGGCATCACCGACTCGATGGATGTGAGTTAGAGTGAACTCCAGGAGATGGTGATGGACAGGGAGGCCTGGCGTACTGCAATTCATGGGGTCACAAAGAGTCGGACACAACTGAACGACTGAACTGAACTGAATTGAAAGTCATTCACCAAGATATTTGCTGCACACAAGTCTCAGTCCAGAATCTAGTGTAATATTAAAGTGTTAATCGCTCAGTTGTGTCTGACTCTTTGCAACTCCATGGACTGAAGCCCATCAGTCTTCTCTGTCCATGGATGCTGGGGTCCAGCCCCGGTGGATCCAGGGTAATTCGAAGGTGAGACGGAGTTGGCGTCTTAGGAAAAAACTTATTTAATTACAGATATATAGAGAGATTAGAAATGGATAGTGTAGTAGGAAAATTAGTGGAGGAAAAGAGGCTGAATAACTTGGTTTACGTGGAATACCAGTCACCACCTATGTAGGCCACAGGCGTCTTTCCGTTCTCCCAAAGGAGAGGAGGCACTGAGGCCTCCCCAGTCTGATCTTAGAAGCCCAGGCAAAATTAGCAGGCTTGGTGAGTACCCACATTCCAGATGGGAATTCAGACAGAAAAACAGCGAGCAAGAAAGAAATGACATGGGGGAATCAGTCTTTCCAGAAACTGATCCGTATTTTTTATTTTTAGGTTTGCTTATATACTTTTTGTTACACATAGGGATGAATACAGAGTCACGTGGGCGTCAGCAGTCCTGACCTTTATCAAAATCAGGTGCTTCACATAAATGTATACAAAAAAAGGTCTTAAGGGTTTTACATCATCTTATGGCCATGAGGCCTGCTGACATTTTATGATCCTTTCTTTCTGATAACCAAAAAACTTATTTTTTCCAAGGGTGTTTTTTCTTAAACCAAGCACCACCCTCCAAATAAAGTTGCATTCCTATAGGGTGAGGGTGTAGTGAGTTAAAATCAAGAAATGAATTTATTTAACCCAAGGTTATCATGATTAATCTTAAAGGTTAATACTTATTTCTCCTAATGCTGCTGCTGCTACTGCTGCTAAGTCACTTCAGTTGTGTCCGACTCTGTGCGACCCCAGAGACGGCAGCCCGCCAGGCTCCCCCGTCCCTGGGATTCTTCAGGCAAGAACACTGGAGTGGGTTGCCATTTCCTTCTCCAATGCATGAAAGTGAAAAGTAAAAGTGAAGTCGCTCAGTCGTGTCCGACTCCTAGCGCTAGTTATATTCATTATAAGGGCAGGGAATATGGAGATTTAGCAGCAAACATCAGCCCAACAAATGAAAATCCTTTCACCAATGTTCCCCTTAAGATCTATTTAGTCTTAAGATAGTGATAAAGTTACATTTTTACATAGCAAGGACATAGTGATTTATAACAAAGTACAGTGGTCTATAACAAAAGAGAAAATTCATTAACTCAAAAAGTCAGGTATTGCTAACATCAAAAACTACTATATTTCCTTTTCTATATTTCAAATACATTGATTAATATATTCCCAGGTGTCTAAGGATATGGAGGCTTGGCGAAAATCATTGACTCAACAATGAGAAAAGCCGTATGCTAATTAAGACCTTCAAAATACTCCAAACTATCTGTGCTGTTTATGGTTGAGAGGTTGTCACACAAGCTTGTCTGTCAGCAGAAAAGTTTGACCTGAGACACCCTTGTCACACCCAGGGCAGGGAATTAGCAGCAATGATTGGCACAACAAATGAAAAACCCTTCACCAATATAATTCCTAACCAACCCACTATACTAATAATTTCTAACTTCCCAAAAGAATCTGCCTTTAGTAAGTCCAAAACATCTCGTGCCTCTCACGGTTGGTAGGCTGTAAACAATCATGTGTGACCAGACAAACCTGTACAGGCAGGCTAGATAACCTTCAGAGAAGTTCATAAGTTGAAACACTCTTGTCATGCCCAGGAATTTTTATTGACTTGGAGCTGCACGTTTACTCCTTCTCCGAGAGAACCAGTGGGGAACAGCCCCCCATAAAGTCAGAGGTGTAGGTGAGAGCATGAAACAGTAAAGTAGGTAAACTCTGGTTTGGGGGGTAGATGCTCAGAAACAGGGAGTTTCCTGAGGCTTGATCATGCCTTTGCGTATGCCAAGCCTCCTTCCTCATGACCTTTGCCATGGGCAGAGTTCCTCACGCTGCCTCCCGACACATGGGGATTCTCCAGTTAAGAATACTGGAGTGGGTTGCCATTTCCTCCTCTAGGGCATCTTCCTGACTCAGGGATTGAATCTGATCTCGTGCATTGCAGGCAGATGCTTAACAATCTGAGCCACCAGGGGAAGACAACTTCCAAAACTGTATTAAGATCTATGTTATTTTTTTGGTGCTTAAGACCATGGCCTCTTGAACAAGCCTTTAATTCTAGTCTTCATCCACCACTCTTTAGCTGTATAACTTTACAGAAGTATTTCACTTCTTTATGCTCACTTATATAAAAGTTATTATTATAATACCTTACTTGAGGGCTGTTTATAGAATTAAATAAGGAAATGTGTATAAAACACTTAGCATTAAAGTACTTAGATAAAGGAAAAGATCAAGAACAGTTACAATTATTCAACTGATTAATTATATAATCTTAATCAGGATAATGTAATGTATGGGATTAAAAGTGACTCTACTTAGTGTCATATCCAGTAACTCATTTAGGGTATACATATGTGCACATGTGCACACACATATTAAATCAAATTTTATCAATAATTCAATCATTTCTCAATCACATCAATCATTATTATGACACAAAGAGAGCCTGTATTGTGAATTATGGACTTGTGCCAAGTCCCAAGTAGATGCTACACTTAATCCCATCTTTCTAAAAGTTGAGGTAGACAGCATATGAGAATGACATTGGAGCTATCTGTGGAACTGATGAACTGCAAGTAAATATTTGTTATGTGGTTGAGAATAGTAAGTTTGATTTTCAGTTCAAGTGGAGAGTGTTAAAAGAGTAATCCAGTCAATGTTAGTCTTTGTCATTGTTCATAACATCTACTCGGGCTTCCCATGCGGCACTAGTGGTAAAGATCCTTCCTGTCAATGCAGGGAACATAAGGGATGTGGGTTCCATCCCTGGGTTGGGAATATCCCCTGGACAAGGGTATGGCAACCTAATCCAGTATTCTTGCCTGGAGAATCCCATGCACAGAGGGGCCTGGCAGGGTACAGTCCGTTGGGTCACAAGAGTCAGACACAACTGAAGTGCTTTAATAAGCACACATAACATCTGTTTAGCATAATGGTAACACAAGGACCACATATTCTCTGGTTGAACTCAAACTATCACTACTAATGCTGGGCTAGATACTGACACAACACCAATCTTCTAGAATCTAAACACAAGTGAGATCCCCGCCACCCACCCACCCACCAGAATAGCTTTAGGAAGCCTGGCATAGACTGTCACTCACACAAAAGTTTTATCAATGAACATAATGTGAGTGACAAATTTTAATTTCTCTAATCTTAATATGCATATGAATCACCTCGGCATATTTTTAAACTGGATTCTGGTTGATGAGATTATGTCTTTCTACCAAGCTTTCAGGTAGATGCCAAGATTGCTGCCAACCCGCAGATCATAATTTAAGTAGCAAGATCTTAGGCAGAATCTTGATTTGTGTTTAGGATCCAGGAAGACTCATATCTTACTGGACTTCCTAATGTTATATTTTAAGGTCAAATAATTCTTACTTATATCTTCTTCTCCTGTTTATAAGTACTCCATCCTTTGCTATATAGGATGCATTTTCAGAGCCCTGAACCTTAACTTGTCCTAATACCAAATAATAAGATAGGATTGCTCTCCTAGAGTAATTCATGTAAATTAACCCATCTGACATATGTATACCTACCCACTCAATCTACTGTCAATTGTGTCCAAATGTCAAAGCTGCTGTTTTCTGGATCATGCTATTTTATATTCAGAATAAAGGGCATGAAATGATTAAAGATTCCTGAAAAGGCAAGACAAAGTTTTCTAGGTTGTGGTGTCAGCATGAACACAGCATATCAGCTCTTGGGTCTTTTGGCCAAGGCTAAGGCTAAAACCTAATTCTTCTTATTAGCTTACCATTCTGTAAGCAGAGCAAGAGACAACATCCCATGTTCCGAACTTTATAGATTTAACTCTCTTCCTAACAGATTGGAGGAACCTTCTTCTGGTGCTACTAGAGAGTTCCTTCAGTCCTCTTCCATTACAGGAACTAAACCTAGCAGCATCGTGGCCCACGTGCACCAGCTCAGACATAGGATTTCAATGCTCTTGATTCTTCATTGTTAAAGGAAGGGGATGGGGGAGAGGGAGGATTTGACTAGGATAATGTAGCAACATCCTAGTAGGAGTGACGGGCATAAAAGAGCTCTTGGCACTAGAGATGAGGATTGGCATTAAGCCATATTTGGGATTATGAATTGTCACTTTCACTGCTAGGGATATCTTCATGATTTTGAACTTCATAGAAAATTTCAGTTCAGTTCAGTCACTCAGTCATGTCCGACTCTTTGCAACCCCATGAACTGCAGCACGCCAGGCCTCCCTGTCCATCACCAACTCCCGTAGTCCACCCAAACCAATGTCCATTGAGTTGGTGATGCCATCAAACCATCTCATCCTCGGTTGTCCCCTTCTCTTCCTGCCCTGAATCTTTCCCAGCGTCAAGGTCTTCTGAAATGAGTCAGCTCTTAGCATCAGGTGCCCAAAGTATTGGAGCTTCAGTTTCAACATCACTCCCACCAATGAATACTCAGGACTGATCTCCGTTAGGATGGACTGGTTGGATCTCCTTGCAGTCCAAGGGACTCTCAAGAGTCTTCTCCAACACCACAGTTCAAAAGCATCAATTCTTCGGCACTCAGCCTTCTTCACAGTCCAACTCTCACATCCATACATGACCACTGGAAAAACCATAGCCTTGACTAGAGGGACCTTTGTTGCCAAAGTAATAGCTCTGTTTTTCAATATACTATCTAGGTTGGTCATAACTTTCTTTCCAAGGAGTGTCTTTTTATTTCATGGCTGCAATCAATATCTGCAGTGATTTTGGAGCAGAGAAAAATAAAGTCAGCCACTGTTTCCACTGTTTCGCCATCTATTTGCCATGAAGTGATGGGACCGGATGCCATGGCCTTTGTTTTCTGAAAGTTGAGCATTAAGCCAACTTTTTCACTCTCCTCTTTCACTTTCATCAAGAGGCTCTTTAGTTCTTCTTCACTTTCTGCCATAAAGGTGGTGTCATCTGCATATCTGAGATTATTGATATTTCTCCTGGCAATCTTGATTCCAGCTTGTGCTTCCTCCAGCCTAGCATTTCTCATTATATACTCCACATATAAGTTAAATAAACAGGGTGACAATATACAGCCTTAACGTACACCTTTTCCTATTTGGAACCAGTCTGTTGTTCCATGCCCAGTTCTAACTGTTGCTTCCTGACCTATATACAGGTTTCTCAAGAGGCAGGTCTGGTGGTCTGGTATTCCTATCTCTTTCAGAATTTACTAGTGCCTAAAATTCTATCAGAATATAACCAGAATGTATGTCTCAATGATAACTCCCAGGAATATAGACTAGTGTCTGGCATCATTTGAAAAATGAGTTTACTATCCTGAAGGATAACAGAATACATCCATTCACATATTCCTGCTGGTGATTTCTTGACAAAACTCTGCACTGCATTTTATGATTTCCACATGTACCTTGATTGAAATTAAATGGGAATCTCTCAGATATTAAGGTTGTAAGTCAGTTCTCTTTGTTTATACCTGCCACATCTTCTTTGTCCATTTATCTGCTGATGGACATCTAGGTTGCTTCCACGTCCTAGGTACATACATACAACGGAATATTACTCAGCAATAAAAAATAATGAATTTGAGTTAGTTCCAGTGAGGTGGATGAAACTACAGCCTGTTACATAGAGTGAGTTAAGTTAGAAAGAGAAAAACAAATATAGTATATCAACATGTGTATATGGAATTTAGAACAAATGTTATTGATGAACCTGTTTGCAGAGAAGGAAATGGAGATGCAGATATGGAGAATGGACTTGTGGATACAGTGGGGGAATTAAAGAGTAAGATTAACAGAGAAAGTAGCATTGACATAAATACACTACCATGTGTAAACTAAATAGCTGGTGAGAAGCTGCTATGTAACACAGGGAGCCCAGCCTGGTGCTCAGTGATGACCTAGAGGGAAGGGTTTGAGGGAGAGAAGGGAAGCTCAAGAGGGAGGTGATATATGTATAATTATGGCTGATTTGCATTGTTGTGTGGGAGAAACCAACACAGCATTGTAAAGCAATTTTCCTCCAAATAAATAAAATTTAAAAATTCTCTTTGTAACATCTTCCTCTCCAAAAGGAATATTCTATTCCTTTATATTTGATTATTATTAAATTGTTGATGGCCTTAAGAGAAATTATGATTAGGACTTTATTAGCTAATTGTTTAAAAGGAATTAAAAAAAAAAAAAAACTTGTGAAAGAAATGACCTGTATTATTTTAATTAATTTTATAAGTTTGAATTTAATGATAATTTAAAAGATACTTTCCTTGAAAACAAAGGATCCATTATTTGTCAGGAACTGAATTATAAATTATTAGCTGATGCTTTTCATAAATAGTTTAGCTTATGGTCTAATTTATCTCAATTAGTGTGTTGGTTACTTTAATAGATGAATGCATTAATTTTAATTGGGTAATGACTAATTGGATAGGTATCAGCCTACAAAATTGTTTTACTTACTTGTTAAAAAAAGCTCAGAAGTAATACTAGACTTCAGTGATAACAGTACAACTTAATGTATTTAAAAATATAAGTCCAAATCAATCTACACCTTTATAGAGATATTGAAATTCAAATGCCCCAAATTTACAAATATCTAAAATAATTTTCAAAGAGAACTGAAAAGGAAAAATTTCTATCAAAATCTATTTATTGGTTCAATAATAATGATCAGCTGTATGTTCAGACTGGGGACTCATTTGAAGCTGAACTAGATTCTTATTATGGCTTTAAATAAGAAGGAACTGTGTCATTAGGAAATTAAATGTTTATACAATCGTTTCTTGGAAGTCCCTCTAGTAATATATGATGTTCATATTCTGGCTGCAGTTCCATAGATTTCTTAGGAACCAAGAACACATAGAAGAGAAATAAGACAGGAAAGTATTATTTCACAATGAAGCCTAGAAGGCATTATACATGTTTCCAATACATTTAAAAAAAATGCTAATTAAAATTAAGTGTGAATTTACAAAGAAATAACATAATTCAGTGATCCAAAGAATTTCCCTTGCTATTCAAACATAACTTGATTCAATTAAGTAATAAATACAAAACAAGTTGTGAAAAATTTTTTCAAATATTGTTTTTGATAAAAACAATAATTTTCAAAATATAAACTGTATAATGATGTAAAATTTGAAACTTTTATATACTTTCTTTTTCTGTATATGTTCACATTTTAATTTTAATTTTAATCCCTTGCTATTCAAACATAACTTGATTCAATTAAGTAATAAATACAAAACAAGTTGTGAAAAATTTTTTCAAATATTGTTTTTGATAAAAACAATAATTTTCAAAATATAAACTGTATAATGATGTAAAATTTGAAACTTTTATATACTTTCTTTTTCTGTATATGTTCACATTTTAATTTTAATTTTAAATGATGCTAAACATAAATAGGAACTTACATCTTTTTTCATTTACTGAAATTGATTTCTTACTGATCTCATACATTTCCAAACTTTATGATACATTATATTCATATAGTTCAATTTTTTACATTAATATTCACTCTCAATTGCCTTATAAGCCTAAAGCCTATTACCTAAATTTGAGGGGCTCCTGAGTTTTCAACAAATATCAGGAATTTTATTAATTCTCAGGGTTACTAACGTGAATTAACTTAGTTTTCTCCAGTGATCATCTTTGTATAAAGATCTCAAAAAGATTCATGGATTTCCTCTTTCCTCTTTGATACCTTAACATGCTTGGAGGTCATCACTCCCATTCTCACAACAAGGAAAGGTTGTGAAACAAGAAACTGAAAATCAATGACTTTTCCTGGCTGCATCAGAGAACCGAGGTCATAGGACAGATCACCATCTTGAAATGTAGCTGCTGCTGCTGCTGAGTCGCTTCAGTCGTGTCTGACTCTGTGTGACCCCATAGACGGCAGCCCATCAGGCTCCCCCGCTGGGATTCTCCAGGCAAGAACACTGGAGTGGGTTTTCATTTCCTTCTCCAGTGCATGAAAGTGAAAAGTGAAAGTGAAGTCACTCAGTCGTGTCCACCCCTCAGCGACCCCATGGACTGCAGCTTTCCAGGCTCCCGTCCGTCCATGGGATTTTCCAGGTGAGAGTAATGGAGTGGGGTGCCATCGCCTTCTCTGCTTGAAAGGTAGAGAGATGGGCAAATTCAGAGTCATAGTAATGAAGTTCACCTGAGAAGATGCCCTTGGAGCATGTACTAGTAGAAACAATTAAATGGTAATTTTTAAAAATCACTGGAATCTGAAAAAATCCAGGGGCTTCCAATTCAGAGGGTCCCCACACAGGTGAGAGAGTATTTGTTCAACAGCAGAGTCCTGATCTGCTTTTACTTAACTGTCATTAAAGGTACACCCTGTTGTTTTTCTTGCTGTCAATTATCCTGTACATTTCCATTAACAAAGTTTGTGTGTGTTAGTAACTCAGCCATGTCCACCTCTTTGCTCTCCCATGGACTGTAGCTCACCAGGCTCTTCTGCCCATGGAATTCTCCAGGCAAGAATACTGGAGTGGTAGCCATTTACTTCTCTATGGGATCTTCCTGACCCAATGATCAAACCCCAGTCTACCAGCAGATTCCTTATCATCTGAGCAGCCGAGGAAGCCCTAACAAAGCTTGGCTATCCCTAAACTAAAAGCCTCACAGATTAGAGGGTCTGTCTTCTTTACTACCTCTATTGCTTAGAAATTACCATTCGTAATTAGGTACTTCATAAATGGAGTCTTAAGGTGATGTAAATAAATGTCAGAATGCTCATGTTGTGATATTTTAACTTGGAAGTCTAAGTACCTGTAACTCATTAATACTTGTTCTGTATACTGAGAACATATGGTTTATGTCCGCATATCATCTTTGCTACTGATAATATGTTTAGCTCAGTACAACTAAAAGCTATACCAATTATTGGCTTGACCAAAAAGTTGGTTTGGATTTTTCTACACGATGTTATAGAAAAATTCAAATGAACCTTTTGGCTAACCCAACATAATGTTGAGGAAGAAATATTCCATCGTCAAGATTTGTCCCCAGTTAGTTGATTCCTAGGATAGTCAGTTAAGGATATGCTTCAATTTGCTTGTATGAAAAGTGAGGTTTTCACAGCTATGTTATATTCTGTCTAGATGGGTTGTAATATTACATAGGACAAAGCACATAAAAGTAGCTATCTTTGTGATATAAAATATCCAGCACTTAACCAGCATTAGTTGGATAGCTGGTGAATCATTAACTAAGACTTCCCATTATCTCCCCATGCCAAATATTGTTTAATAAATATGCACACTAATTGAGCTCTGAACCAAAATATCTCTCCTAATAAGTATCACCTTTGAAAACGTATTTTCAAAACCACTGCCTTTGGTTGATTTCTCACTCATTTGAACAGGATATAAAATATAACAATAATAAACGTTATATTTTTTCTGCCAATATGAATCCATGCTAGTCCTAAAGGAAACACATTCAAAATGACACCTGGTGACAGATTACAGTAGAGTCTGGAGGAGGCACAAAGTTATGCAAAGTCCAAACTTTGGCAGGTCTTTTGGTTTCACTGCCAGTTCCTTGCCAAAAACCTATTTGATAGATGAGAACAATTTGTCTTTTTGGACATTCATGAATCAGACACTGCAGACGTTGAATTATACATACAGAGGTGAAATTCACTTCTCATATTTGAATTTAGGAGATGAATATGCAAGTAGAATTAAATGTCCCAGATGTCTTGCCAACTTAAACTACAATAAATCTAAGTGTTCAGACTAGTTCAACTAAATCACAGTATTTGGTGCACAGAAGCACATCATGTAGTTTTGTAATTGATACTAATGACACTAATAGTTTCTTTAAAAGGACACAAATAGAATACCATACTCATCACTGGGCATTTTTATTCTGAGCAGTAAAGTTTATATTTCTCACCACAAATCAGCTCATCTGACATGTAAATTCTGAGGTATCTCTAGGATATGAAACCTTGGCAAAAACAGATTGATGTTGCTTTAAAAGAGAATCATATACATTTTACTATTAAAAAAAAAAAACCAGGCTGAAATCTCAGGGAAGATTATGTGTAACCTATCTCGGATTTTGTATCGATGATAAGGGAAGGCAACAGTACTTCTAATATATTGTTCATGAAACAAGGGTGTGAAGGATTAGGCAGGTCAACATATCTGTAAGAGTAAGCAAACATTTGGACAAATGTTCACCGTACAATGTGTAAATGTAGAACATTATTCTGTAAAAAGAGAGCAAAAGGTCTGAGTATCTGATTTGGGTGTGATTTTTATTCTTTCTTTTTTTTCTTGTTCTGTCACTCTGTCATGCCTGACCCTGTGCAACCCCATGGACTGCATCACGACAGGCTTCCTTGTCCTTCACCATCTCCTGGCTATTTCTCAAGCTCATGTACACTGAGTCAGTGATGTCATCCAACCATCTCCTCCTCTGTCGTCCACTTCTCCTGCCTTCATTCTTTCCCAGCATCAGGATCTTTTCCAAAGAGTTGGCTTTTCGCATCAGGTGGCCAAAGTATTGGAACTTCAGCTTCAGCATCAGTCCTTCCAGTGAATATTTCAGGACTGATTTCCTTCAGGATTGACTGGTTTGATCTTGCAGTCCAAGGGACTCTCAAGAGTCTTCTCCAGCACCACAGTTCAAAAGCATCAATTCTTCGGTGCTCAGCTTTCTTTATGGCCCAAATCTCACATCCATACATGACCACTGGACAAACCATAGCTTTGACTAGATGGACCTTCGTTGGCAAAGTAATGTCTCTGCTTTTCAATTCGCTGTCTAGGTTTGTCATAGCTTTTCTTCCAAGGAGCAAGCCTCTTAATTTCATGGCTGCAGTTGCTGTCTTCAGTGATTTTGGATTATTCTGTCTACCATGATGATTATTAATTAGAATAATGATAAGATTGGATTTGTGTTTCAGAAATATAACTCTAGTCACAATATTGTGAGCCAACTAGAAGTAGTAGAGAAGAGAGACTTAAAATTCTTGAAGTGAAAATTATAAGATACTAAGCTAACCTAATAACAGTGAAATGACTCAAGAAAATGATTTGAGATATATTTGAAAAGAATGACAGAAATTTGTAAATTATTAAATGTGGGAGATAAAGAATATATGAAAAAATTTGAAGAGGCAAATCATTATTATATACACTTTCAATATATGTTTATAGAAATGTTTTTGATATTTCAAATATCT
The DNA here is from genome assembly GCA_006410675.1 of Oreotragus oreotragus. Taxonomy (NCBI): domain Eukaryota; kingdom Metazoa; phylum Chordata; class Mammalia; order Artiodactyla; family Bovidae; genus Oreotragus; species Oreotragus oreotragus. The sequence goes on from SJYX01011115.1 coordinate 179,292, forward strand.
ACATAATAGTGCTGCAAGAAAGACAACATATAGGATAATTGAATATTTAATAGATAAAAAAAGTTCTGTCTCTTACTTGTGATTATCAATGTACCAATACAATATCTGGTGGTTTTCCATTACATTTTATAAATAAGGGTTTGCAAGTTGAGAAATGAAAAAAATCCTTTGAACTCAATAAAATTGAAGTTGAAAACATGAACATTTATGTCCACAGAGCATAGTCATGCAGAAAAAAGGAGAGAATAATTTGTAAATGGGAGTTTTCAAGTTCTTATAGAAAGACGTTATACAAGATTATCTGAATGTATCAGTTTCTAGATGGAATTACAGAATGAGTGAAAAAACAGAGAAAAAAATGAAAGATGAGCTAGAGAAGTTACCTTTAATAAAACTAGGTTTCACAGTCCCCTATGACTTTTTTTTTNAAAAAAAAAAAAAACCTTGTGAAAGAAATGACCTGTATTATTTTAATTAATTTTATAAGTTTGAATTTAATGATAATTTAAAAGATACTTTCCTTGAAAACAAAGGATCCATTATTTGTCAGGAACTGAATTATAAATTATTAGCTGATGCTTTTCATAAATAGTTTAGCTTATGGTCTAATTTATCTCAATTAGTGTGTTGGTTACTTTAATAGATGAATGCATTAATTTTAATTGGGTAATGACTAATTGGATAGGTATCAGCCTACAAAATTGTTTTACTTACTTGTTAAAAAAAGCTCAGAAGTAATACTAGACTTCAGTGATAACAGTACAACTTAATGTATTTAAAAATATAAGTCCAAATCAATCTACACCTTTATAGAGATATTGAAATTCAAATGCCCCAAATTTACAAATATCTAAAATAATTTTCAAAGAGAACTGAAAAGGAAAAATTTCTATCAAAATCTATTTATTGGTTCAATAATAATGATCAGCTGTATGTTCAGACTGGGGACTCATTTGAAGCTGAACTAGATTCTTATTATGGCTTTAAATAAGAAGGAACTGTGTCATTAGGAAATTAAATGTTTATACAATCGTTTCTTGGAAGTCCCTCTAGTAATATATGATGTTCATATTCTGGCTGCAGTTCCATAGATTTCTTAGGAACCAAGAACACATAGAAGAGAAATAAGACAGGAAAGTATTATTTCACAATGAAGCCTAGAAGGCATTATACATGTTTCCAATACATTTAAAAAAATGCTAATTAAAATTAAGTGTGAATTTACAAAGAAATAACATAATTCAGTGATCCAAAGAATTTCCCTTGCTATTCAAACATAACTTGATTCAATTAAGTAATAAATACAAAACAAGTTGTGAAAAATTTTTTCAAATATTGTTTTTGATAAAAACAATAATTTTCAAAATATAAACTGTATAATGATGTAAAATTTGAAACTTTTATATACTTTCTTTTTCTGTATATGTTCACATTTTAATTTTAATTTTAAATGATGCTAAACATAAATAGGAACTTACATCTTTTTTCATTTACTGAAATTGATTTCTTACTGATCTCATACATTTCCAAACTTTATGATACATTATATTCATATAGTTCAATTTTTTACATTAATATTCACTCTCAATTGCCTTATAAGCCTAAAGCCTATTACCTAAATTTGAGGGGCTCCTGAGTTTTCAACAAATATCAGGAATTTTATTAATTCTCAGGGTTACTAACGTGAATTAACTTAGTTTTCTCCAGTGATCATCTTTGTATAAAGATCTCAAAAAGATTCATGGATTTCCTCTTTCCTCTTTGATACCTTAACATGCTTGGAGGTCATCACTCCCATTCTCACAACAAGGAAAGGTTGTGAAACAAGAAACTGAAAATCAATGACTTTTCCTGGCTGCATCAGAGAACCGAGGTCATAGGACAGATCACCATCTTGAAATGTAGCTGCTGCTGCTGCTGAGTCGCTTCAGTCGTGTCTGACTCTGTGTGACCCCATAGACGGCAGCCCATCAGGCTCCCCCGCTGGGATTCTCCAGGCAAGAACACTGGAGTGGGTTTTCATTTCCTTCTCCAGTGCATGAAAGTGAAAAGTGAAAGTGAAGTCACTCAGTCGTGTCCACCCCTCAGCGACCCCATGGACTGCAGCTTTCCAGGCTCCCGTCCGTCCATGGGGTTTTCCAGGTGAGAGTAATGGAGTGGGGTGCCATCGCCTTCTCTGCTTGAAAGGTAGAGAGATGGGCAAATTCAGAGTCATAGTAATGAAGTTCACCTGAGAAGATGCCCTTGGAGCATGTACTAGTAGAAACAATTAAATGGTAATTTTTAAAAATCACTGGAATCTGAAAAAATCCAGGGGCTTCCAATTCAGAGGGTCCCCACACAGGTGAGAGAGTATTTGTTCAACAGCAGAGTCCTGATCTGCTTTTACTTAACTGTCATTAAAGGTACACCCTGTTGTTTTTCTTGCTGTCAATTATCCTGTACATTTCCATTAACAAAGTTTGTGTGTGTTAGTAACTCAGCCATGTCCACCTCTTTGCTCTCCCATGGACTGTAGCTCACCAGGCTCCTCTGCCCATGGAATTCTCCAGGCAAGAATACTGGAGTGGTAGCCATTTACTTCTCTATGGGATCTTCCTGACCCAGTGATCAAACCCCAGTCTACCAGCAGATTCCTTATCATCTGAGCAGCCGAGGAAGCCCTAACAAAGCTTGGCTATCCCTAAACTAAAAGCCTCACAGATTAGAGGGTCTGTCTTCTTTACTACCTCTATTGCTTAGAAATTACCATTCGTAATTAGGTACTTCATAAATGGAGTCTTAAGGTGATGTAAATAAATGTCAGAATGCTCATGTTGTGATATTTTAACTTGGAAGTCTAAGTACCTGTAACTCATTAATACTTGTTCTGTATACTGAGAACATATGGTTTATGTCCGCATATCATCTTTGCTACTGATAATATGTTTAGCTCAGTACAACTAAAAGCTATACCAATTATTGGCTTGACCAAAAAGTTGGTTTGGATTTTTCTACACGATGTTATAGAAAAATTCAAATGAACCTTTTGGCTAACCCAACATAATGTTGAGGAAGAAATATTCCATCGTCAAGATTTGTCCCCAGTTAGTTGATTCCTAGGATAGTCAGTTAAGGATATGCTTCAATTTGCTTGTATGAAAAGTGAGGTTTTCACAGCTATGTTATATTCTGTCTAGATGGGTTGTAATATTACATAGGACAAAGCACATAAAAGTAGCTATCTTTGTGATATAAAATATCCAGCACTTAACCAGCATTAGTTGGATAGCTGGTGAATCATTAACTAAGACTTCCCATTATCTCCCCATGCCAAATATTGTTTAATAAATATGCACACTAATTGAGCTCTGAACCAAAATATCTCTCCTAATAAGTATCACCTTTGAAAACGTATTTTCAAAACCACTGCCTTTGGTTGATTTCTCACTCATTTGAACAGGATATAAAATATAACAATAATAAACGTTATATTTTTTCTGCCAATATGAATCCATGCTAGTCCTAAAGGAAACACATTCAAAATGACACCTGGTGACAGATTACAGTAGAGTCTGGAGGAGGCACAAAGTTATGCAAAGTCCAAACTTTGGCAGGTCTTTTGGTTTCACTGCCAGTTCCTTGCCAAAAACCTATTTGATAGATGAGAACAATTTGTCTTTTTGGACATTCATGAATCAGACACTGCAGACGTTGAATTATACATACAGAGGTGAAATTCACTTCTCATATTTGAATTTAGGAGATGAATATGCAAGTAGAATTAAATGTCCCAGATGTCTTGCCAACTTAAACTACAATAAATCTAAGTGTTCAGACTAGTTCAACTAAATCACAGTATTTGGTGCACAGAAGCACATCATGTAGTTTTGTAATTGATACTAATGACACTAATAGTTTCTTTAAAAGGACACAAATAGAATACCATACTCATCACTGGGCATTTTTATTCTGAGCAGTAAAGTTTATATTTCTCACCACAAATCAGCTCATCTGACATGTAAATTCTGAGGTATCTCTAGGATATGAAACCTTGGCAAAAACAGATTGATGTTGCTTTAAAAGAGAATCATATACATTTTACTATTAAAAAAAAAAAACCAGGCTGAAATCTCAGGGAAGATTATGTGTAACCTATCTCGGATTTTGTATCGATGATAAGGGAAGGCAACAGTACTTCTAATATATTGTTCATGAAACAAGGGTGTGAAGGATTAGGCAGGTCAACATATCTGTAAGAGTAAGCAAACATTTGGACAAATGTTCACCGTACAATGTGTAAATGTAGAACATTATTCTGTAAAAAGAGAGCAAAAGGTCTGAGTATCTGATTTGGGTGTGATTTTTATTCTTTCTTTTTTTTCTTGTTCTGTCACTCTGTCATGCCTGACCCTGTGCAACCCCATGGACTGCATCACGACAGGCTTCCTTGTCCTTCACCATCTCCTGGCTATTTCTCAAGCTCATGTACACTGAGTCAGTGATGTCATCCAACCATCTCCTCCTCTGTCGTCCACTTCTCCTGCCTTCATNTTATTATTTATTTTTTTTCTTGTTCTGTCACTCTGTCATGCCTGACCCTGTGCAACCCCATGGACTGCATCACGACAGGCTTCCTTGTCCTTCACCATCTCCTGGCTATTTCTCAAGCTCATGTACACTGAGTCAGTGATGTCATCCAACCATCTCCTCCTCTGTCGTCCACTTCTCCTGCCTTCATTCTTTCCCAGCATCAGGATCTTTTCCAAAGAGTTGGCTTTTCGCATCAGGTGGCCAAAGTATTGGAACTTCAGCTTCAGCATCAGTCCTTCCAGTGAATATTTCAGGACTGATTTCCTTCAGGATTGACTGGTTTGATCTTGCAGTCCAAGGGACTCTCAAGAGTCTTCTCCAGCACCACAGTTCAAAAGCATCAATTCTTCGGTGCTCAGCTTTCTTTATGGCCCAAATCTCACATCCATACATGACCACTGGACAAACCATAGCTTTGACTAGATGGACCTTCGTTGGCAAAGTAATGTCTCTGCTTTTCAATTCGCTGTCTAGGTTTGTCATAGCTTTTCTTCCAAGGAGCAAGCCTCTTAATTTCATGGCTGCAGTTGCTGTCTTCAGTGATTTTGGATTATTCTGTCTACCATGATGATTATTAATTAGAATAATGATAAGATTGGATTTGTGTTTCAGAAATATAACTCTAGTCACAATATTGTGAGCCAACTAGAAGTAGTAGAGAAGAGAGACTTAAAATTCTTGAAGTGAAAATTATAAGATACTAAGCTAACCTAATAACAGTGAAATAACTCAAGAAAATGATTTGAGATATATTTGAAAAGAATGACAGAAATTTGTAAATTATTAAATGTGGGAGATAAAGAATATACGAAAAAATTTGAAAAGGCAAATCATTATTATATACATTTTCAATATATGTTTATAGAAATGTTTTTGATATTTCAAATATCTACATAATAGTGCTGCAAGAAAGACAACATATAGGATAATTGAATATTTAATAGATAAAAAAAGTTCTGTCTCTTACTTGTGATTATCAATGTACCAATACAATATCTGGTGGTTTTCCATTACATTTTATAAATAAGGGTTTGCAAGTTGAGAAATGAAAAAAATCCTTTGAACTCAATAAAATTGAAGTTGAAAACATGAACATTTATGTCCACAGAGCATAGTCATGCAGAAAAAAGGAGAGAATAATTTGTAAATGGGAGTTTTCAAGTTCTTATAGAAAGACGTTATACAAGATTATCTGAATGTATCAGTTTCTAGATGGAATTACAGAATGAGTGAAAAAACAGAGAAAAAAATGAAAGATGAGCTAGAGAAGTTACCTTTAATAAAACTAGGTTTCACAGTCCCCTATGACTTTTTTTTCCCCCCCCTTGGATAAGAGTCTAATAATGAGGCTTGAAAATATTTGGAAGTTTTAACCAATGATTAACTCAAATAAAGTTAAACCTCTACTCTCCCCTAAAATCTACTCTACTCTCCCCTAAAATCTGAATTTAACAAAATACAAGCTAAATGCCATTCCATAGCCTTTTCCTTTGTAAGAGCTTTTATATAAAGATAAGCCCAGTATTTTAAAATGAGTGAATCTAAAAAACTTTCATTTTGTAATGTTTGAACTAGTGAAAAATATGTTCTTCAAATTACACATTAAAACAAAATTTTCAATGATTTAAAGCAATTTACCAAGCTGAATGGATGAATACAAAAAGCTGGTAGTATAAACATTTTTTGTGTTCAGTTTAAGGTAGCAAATGACATAATGACACACAAATTATCCTAATAATCTAAGAAACTATTTTCTTTCAATAGTTTCATACCACAAACCTGCACATTGTATATATAAAAGCTGTGTATATATATATATATGTGTGTGTGTGTGTGTGTGTATATATATAATTTACAATAAATTTAGATTTATATTAATTATTATATATAGTTGTATGTGTATATTATATGTAATATGTAAAATATAGACATACACATACACATACATATGTTACATATACATTTTTCTATGTGTGTATGCATAGATGGAACTTCCCTGGTGGAACTAGTAGTAAACAACTTGCCTACCAATGCAGGAGACTTAAGAGACATGGGTTCCATTCTGAGTCAGGAAGATCCCCTGGAGGAAGGCATAGCAACCCACTCCAGTATTCTTGCCTAGAGAATCCCATGGGCAGAGGCGCTTGGCAAGCTACATCTATAGAGTTGCACAGAGTTACAAACACATATATCAGTTGTTATTTTTAAGAAATTATTATCTAGAAGAATAAAAAGTACAAAAATACAAATAAATATCAGTGTCTAATATTTTACACTTTTAAAGACAGAAGCCAAATTTTGATAAAGTTTTTAGAAGCAGCATAATGCAATATGCTGTTGCTGCTGTTAGTTGCTTCAATCATGTCCAACTCTGTGTGATCCTATGGACCGTATCTCGCCAGGCACCTTTGTCCATGGAATTGTCCAGGTAAGAGCACTGGAATGAGTTTCCATGTTCTCCTCCAGATAATGCAATATACATATATACCAATTGTCCTGCAAAATCGTGGCTTAAGAGATAAATCTTACTTTCCCCTTGCTGCAATAGTTCAAAATCTCATGGGAGACCCTCTTTTAGAAACACTTTCAGAGATATTTTACTGGCAAATTAACAAAATCAATCTCAATTACTTTAAATTCATACCTAATTTTAAACTCCAAATGGATTTTCTCAATGTGATTGCTCACCTTGTTTGCCAGATTTAGAGCAAAAGGCTATTCAAAACAATTAAATTATCCCCCAAAATATGAAATGTTGCTTAAACAATGAATATTCAAAAGCAGGTTTTAAAATTGAAGAAAATACTAGAATAGTCCCAGTGTTTTTGAGATTAATATGCATTAGCAGCTTTATGCATACAGATGACCACAAATTCTGAATTTTTAATGTATTTATTAAGATTCTATCTTATGGTTACTAAGTTCTAATATACTTTTTTTTTTAACCATAGAATAAATATCAATGTTTAAATACATCAAGTCATTGCTCAGATGTCAAGCTGTCCATTTAATGTTGAAAATATTCTGACCACCATAACTGAATTGTACATTATCCTGCCTTAATTGTAAGATATAGAGGCAAAACACAAAAATATAAATATGTTAAAAAAGGGATAGCATGTTTTTTTTTTTCTTTTTGCTCTCTTTTCTATTGAGGTGTACACATTCCTTATATTTTGAAAATTAATTCCTTATCAGATACAGGATTTGAAAATATTTTTCCCATTCTGTCCATTGCTTTTAAATATTTTTATCATTTATTTTGCTTTGCAGAAGTGTTTTAATATAGTTTCTTTGGTCTAGTTTTCCTTCTGTAGATCATACATTCGGGGACATATCAAAAAAAACTATTGCCAAGATCAATATCAAAATATTTTCCCCTATGATTTCTTCCAGGACTTTTAGTTTCAGGTCTTATATTTAAATCTTCAATATTCTTTGAGTTGATTATTGTATATAGAATAAGATAAGGATTAAACTTCATTCTTTTTCACACTGACATCCAATTTTCCTAAAATCATTTGTTGAAAGAAAGTAACTCTGAATATAAAGTCCATAATAAATTTCAAGTAATGTTATCTTGTTGTGCAAGAATTTAAGTTTTTCTGGCCTGTGTTGTATTCGGTGCTTATGTGTGTGTTGTGTGTGTTTATGTGTAATTGTATAAGAGAAGAAAAAGTAAAACAATCTAATGATTGTTCCCTGTGAGCTCCTTTGTATTATAGGATTTAATGTGTGCTAATCCATCTCTTTCAGTCTTTTACCTCTAATCAAGATATTTCTCAGAATGGATAATTAGTAGCCTCTACAGTATTGGCTAATGACATTCTTTAGCATTCCTGTTATTATATTTAAAGTACAATTTAAAATATTATGCAAAGAACTTTCATTTTATATGATATCTTCCTTGATTTTTAGTATTTTCTATTGCTTCCATCAACATTGACCAAAGTGAGACCCAAGAACTTCTGGAGTCAAAAAACCTTTGTTTTCTTATGATAGAAAATACACAGTGTTCCTAGTTACCATATACAAAAGCTAATTTCTTTTTCTGGGAGTTACAACTGATGGGGAAGGAGTGGATATATTAATGTAGCTTCTTAAATAGAGTATGCACTAAAGACTTGGAGATATCAAGCTATGAGAAATTTGGCTGAATTGTTTTGTGAAGGATTTAGTACTGAATTTAGAAAATAAGGAGCTGAAGGAAAATCCTGAATTAAATGTCTCAAAAGACTCAATCTCAAGAATTAACTTGCCATTTATGAAGTCTCAGTAGTACCTGACTGCAAAGATGGTCCTTTGTTCTGTAAATATAATAAAAGACAGATTTCTTTCTTTGTTTTCATCCATTTGAGTAAGTGACTGACAAGACTATTGTTCTAAAAGCACAGTTCATTTGAAAGAAACACCAGATTGTCTCTAAATCATATTCTTCCCCAGTGCTTGGATTGTCATTACTCTATTCATTTGATATTTCACATGTCATATTGAAAGGATATGGGAATAGTATAGGGTTGCTGCAAGAATGATCCTGGAAAAACAAAAGATATATTGATCACTGCAGTGGTCTTTAATCTTAATTTTAGATTTGGCAGGCATTCAAGCCAGTTGTGGAAGGTAGCATTATTCTTCACATGTTTTTCAAATTTAATNTAGTATAGGGTTGCTGCAAGAATGATCCTGGAAAAACAAAAGATATATTGATCACTGCAGTGGTCTTTACTCTTAATTTTAGATTTGGCAGGCATTCAAGCCAGTTGTGGAAGGTAGCATTATTCTTCACATGTTTTTCGAATTTAATCATTAAAACATTATGCATACCTTTTTCTAGATTTACACACATTTTCGGAACCTCTCTGTGACCCATCTGGTAGTGGGGAATAGTATAATAGGTTTATTCCATTGATACTGGTTCAAATTTCACTTAAAGAGATAATACTATTTGGAGATCAAACATAAGATAAGGTAAAAACCATGGGCTCTATTGTGGTAGAAAATAATGCTTTTTAATCTCATATTTGCTAAATACTCATATTATGTAACCATTAAGAATCTTACATTCCTTTTCTTCATAATGGGCACTACTGACCCAACTGTCCTAAGATTGTTGTGAGAATGGAAAAAAAAAAAAGATCAATTATGCTAATTATTTGTGATATTTTCAAAGTATTGATAAAGAAAATCTTTTGTTTACATGGGTGCTATTTTACCAACTAGTCAATAGAGATTATTTTGCAAAGCTTTTGGACAATTCATATTATTTAAGAAGCACTTAAAAATGAACTTTAATACCTGAAGAATATGAAGATTAGGAACAATCATTTCTATTTAAATGTTTTAGGTAACTTTGCTTTGTGGAACTCCATTCAGAGGGTTACAAAATGAAAATCACCCATTTTGTTTTAATTAGTCATTTGAAGTAAATAAGGCAAGAAGGAAAGAATTGTCACCTTGCAACAAAGCAACCAATGTTTTAGGTTGTTTCTATTGGATATAATTTTTTGTATATGTGGGAATATTAGTTTATCTTTTAAACCTTAAAGTTAATTTGGCCATCTGAAAAATGAAGCTATATGTATCTCAATTTTCATATATATATACGGAGATTAAGGAAACACCCAACACAGTAACTTGGCTCTTAGCAGAAGCTAAACAAATATTAGTTTCCATTATTCAAACTAAGGGAAACAAGACAAATTGGTATATTCTCTTATCTATATATAATTTTCATGCCTGAGGCTTTCTGTTCTTATTTTCATTAATATTTATGGAAAGAATCTTGAAAATAAATCACATACCTACAGCATTTATCAGACCAATGAAGCTCCAAATTCTTATTTAATGAAGGTACCCAGATCATATAGACAATGGTTTTCACTCTGTTTCGAAAGCTAGATTATTATTCAACACATTATTAAATATTAAAAATTCAAAAGAATGTTACATGAACACAATTATAATATACACAACTGAAACTTTACTATGTCTATAAAAGTGTTCATGATTATCATCAATTACTTACTTTTTTCTACTGAGTAGATCCACTGACTTCCACTTGGCTACACTCTCAGAGACTGACAACGCAAAATTCATCTATTCATCTATGACAGTGATCTTTCTTAGAATCACCTTAATGTTATCACTTATTTGAAGAAGGCAGTACATCATTATAGGTTGCAATCATGTTATGTTCATTTAAAAAATCCTGCTCTAATGCTATTTACATTCAATGGTTACAGAATTAAGTTTTATGTACTGATAAAAGTTCAGTGGAACAATTGGACAGAGTGTATGGCACACTGTGTGCTAAAACTGAAAGCCACAAATGAAGAAAATAAAGATTCAGTTATTCTTTTATAATGTTATTTATAATAGTAACATTATAGTAAGCTACTAATTTATATTCAATACAGATTTAAGGCATACTTACCCAGGTATGATTTTTATTGTTGTTTATAGTGAAAAACCAATGCATATGATCCATTATGGAAAAGAGGTAACAGAGGAGACAGACCATTACACAAACAAATATGTAAAACTTCAGTGTAAGTTATAGTAAGTATGATGAAGAATGGTTTGAGAGAACAGGAAAAAAAGATTGAAACTAGTGGACTTATGAAAATCTCTCTGAGAAACTGACATTGAGCTTTGAACATCCCTGGTAAACTGAAAGACCCAAGTGATTGGAGCAGAGTGACTATGAGCATGGTAAGGGGAGTGCGTGTGAGATTAGATGATGCAAGCAGTGTTCAGGAACTAAACTTTTATTCTAAGAGTAACAGATAAATGAAAGTTTGTAAACAGGTGAGTGGCATTTACCAATCTAAAATTCATTCATAACAAATGTATCTCTCACATAATAGGATAGATGTATTTCATCCAATTTGAAGGCAATTTAAAGCACAGGCAGACGCTTTAACCTCTGAGCCACCAGGAAGCCCTAAAAGATTTACTGAGCATGGCCCTGCACATCAGAGCAAGACTCAAGATTCCCTCACAGTCAGTCCATTGCATCAGGAAACTTCCACAAGCCTCTTATACTTCAGAGGGCAGATAGAATGAAAATCATAATCACAGAAAACTAACCGAACTGATCACATGGCTCACATGGGATTTTCCAGGCAGGAGTACTGGAGTGGATCGCCGTTTCCTTCTCCAGGAATCTTCCCAGCCCAGGGCACGAACTTGGGTCTCCCGCATTCTGGACAGACGCTTTACCATCTGAGCCACCAGGGAAGTCCCTGGAGAAGGCAATGGCACCCCGACTCCAGTACTCTTGCCTGGAAAATCCCATGGATGGACGAGCCTGGTAGGCTGCAGTCCATGGGGTCGCGAAGAATCGGACACGACTGAGCGACTTCACTTTCACTTTTCACTTTCATGCATTGGAGAAGGAAATGGCAACCCACTCCAGTGTTCTTGCCTGGAGAATCCCAGGGATGGGGGAGCCTGATGGGCTGCCATCTATGGGGTCGCACAGAGTCTGACACGACTGAAGCGACTTAGCAGAAGCTTTTAAAAAACCATGCATTTTCCTAAAAAGAAGAGCTAATAGGGTGACAAGGTCTGCTTGGTGCCATACATTTTAATACAGGCTTGACTCCACTGTAATTTATGTTTTTCTTCTCCGTTGCATACAAAATTTTGAAATAATCTGATTTTCCACTTTGGGGCTTTCTAACATCAACCTAAATATTGCATCAAGATTCCACAACTCTAAATTTGCAACTCATGGAAAGTTACTTTGTTTTTAATATCACAATATCTAACAGCATCTACTTACAGATACTCTTGCAGACCTTCTACTCCTACAATCCTCCCACTTCAATATAAAGTGAGTGATGTCTCATTTGAAATTCCACTTAAAAAAATCCTTTTAAATTTATGATTAAAATTATATGTATTAAATTTACTCAGAATGAAGAATAGCTATTTGAATATGCTTTGTCAGTAGCTGATTATATCAACAAATACAAATGGGGTAGATATTTATTGCAGTGTAAATGATATGTATTTTCCTTAATTCAAAATTGCATTAGCCACATCAATTCAGAAATATGAGCAGTGCATAAAAAAATCCCACCAAAAATTACCTTCTACTCCTACAATCCTCCCACTTCAATATAAAGTGAGTGATGTCTCATTTGAAATTCCACTTAAAAAAATCCTTTTAAATTTATGATTAAAATTATATGTATTAAATTTACTCAGAATGAAGAATAGCTATTTGAATATGCTTTGTCAGTAGCTGATTATATCAACAAATACAAATGGGGTAGATATTTATTGCAGTGTAAATGATATGTATTTTCCTTAATTCAAAATTGCATTAGCCACATCAATTCAGAAATATGAGCAGTGCATAAAAAAATCCCACCAAAAATTTCTGCTTTTGCTTCATCAATACCACAAAGAAAATAAATAGCAATGTATGATGAGGAAATAAAATATATTCATTTTGGGGGGAGTAATCTAGAAGTAGAGGTAAGTTTTTAAACAATTGCAAACATTTCTGGAATCTAGTATGTCTATGATAGACTCAATTACCTTCCTGAGAAGAAGAGATTAAACCTTACTGTTACAATCTCCTCACACAAATCTGAGTTACCATCTGAGCCAGAAATTAATTTGCACCTTAAGAAATATAAGGGAGGACAGAGTTACCCGTATGCTGGGTAAGAAATTGCTTCAAAATAGAATAAAAGTGTTAGCTTTCCTTAAAACTGAATTTGCACCTTGCTTCAGTGGGGTGGATGACAGGTGATGAGTTCACTCTATTATGTGGTTTATAGTGTCTGCACAATTTTTCTGCACTTTCTTGAAGGACTCCCAATCCTATTTTCATGGAAATTAGACAGATACCTATAGGTGGAGTCAAATGCATCACAAAAATAGCTCTTTAGTAGGCCAAAAGTTTGTTTAATCACTTTATCTGTTTTATATTGGATGTTTTCTTAACCTACTGCCAAAACTGAAACAATTAGAGAACAATCTTTAAGCTCCACCTTATAAGTGCTGCCAAAGGTCACACTTGATTGCTTTTTCAGTATATTACTGAATTTGAACTAGCAAGACAGATCGAAAACAGTCTGCTGCCCCTTTTCTATAACTAGTACTTTTCCTTTAGGTTTTCAGGTGGGGCTTAATTATGTGCTGGATTAAATTTTTTTGTGTGCAGATCACTAGCTGTGCAGCACAGAATATGCAGGACTTTTCTAAACACTGAATTTGAACTATGGGGTCATTGAGTTCATTTGGGTGCTGAGCAGGAATCACCAGAGAAGCTGCTAGGTGGTAATTAGGATACTCAGGCACAGGAACTTACTGTGCCTACAGATCAAGCAGCTTCCCCTGAGCCTGAGTGCTAGCAGTATCTACGTCCCTTTCATTCCCTTGTCTGGAAATTTCTCAGATTATACTCACTTTCTTCTCTCTGAGAATGTACTAGTCACTCATTGATTCAAGATTCACTGGCATCTACTTTGTGTTCAGGACACTGATGAAGGTGCCAGGGAAACTGTGACAATTTTTTTAAATCCAAGTTTAGAGCAAAAAAGAGTTTAAAAGGTGGATCTAAATAGTGTTGCTAACTTTTTTATTTTGTCATATTGGGGCTTTGAATGGAAAAGAAGACAGAAGGGAAAAGGAAGGAAGAAAGAAGAGAAGGAGGAAGGGAGAAAAGGAAAACTTGAGTCTGCCATAATCAGTATCATTTTATAAAGTAAGAGCAAAATGAGTGAAATTTTCATTTCACCTCATTTTCACAATCAGCATCATTTTATAAAGGACATTGAACAACCAAAACTTAATTAGAAAGATTTAAAAATGAATGACCCACTCCACTGTTCTTGCCTGGAGAATCCCAGGGACGGGGGAGCCTGGTGGGCTGCCGTCTATGGGGTCACATGGAGTTGGACACGGCTAATGCGACTTAGCAGCAGCAGCAGCAAGAATGAATGATGTACAGAAGTATGTTTAAGAAGATGTATATGTATATATTATTTATCAATTAATAGGGGCTTAAGTTGACATTAGTTTAATAATATTTTAAAAAGACAAGATATACAAAAACAGGAGCAAAATAAATGTCTCAGTGAACATAATTAAAGCAAGAATTTACACACAGTTTTGATAAGTTAGGAAACAAATAGTAGTTAACCATAATAACACTAAGGGCTTCGCTTGTGGCTCGACTGGTAAAGAATTTGCCTGTAATGTGGGAGACCCGGGTTCAGTCTCTGGGTTGGGAAGATCCCCTGGAGAAGGGAAAGGCTACCTACTCCAGTATTCTGGCCTGGAGAATTCCATGGACTGTATAGTTCATGGGTCGCAAAGAGTCAGACACGCCTGAGTGACTTTCACTTTCACATAACACTAAGGGTATAATTTTTTTTTTTTTTGCAAATGAAAGATACCAAACATTTAATTCTAAGGGTGTGATATATAATGTTCTCAAAAATGGAAGCAGAATTTAAACATTATATGCTCATATTCCTTGCCTAATTCAAACATCAGGGAAACAATCTTTCCTTGAAACAACTGTTTTTGATAAAATTACAAAGATATTGTCTCCTGTTAAAAAAAAAAAAAAGACAAGAAAAGAAATTTGTCCAGGTACATGAAGAGAATACAAAGCTAGAGACTTAACATCAAAGAATAATGATAAATAGTATTACATCAAGCTGAAGTGATATGCCAAGCATAACAGCAAATCTGGATTTGAATCAAAAGACAGCAGATTATGGAAATTTATTAGAAGGCAGCCTTAGACTGCAAACCAACGTTGCCCGTGTACAACAGCAAAGTCTTCTGGATAAAAAGTTTTGTAAAAATACAATATACACACAAAGCTTTCATTGCTTGAAAATATGAAATACTTTAAAATATTTTTAAAATCCCCACAGGTGTTCAAGGACTATAGTGAATAAATCAGAAATACATGGGGATTTCAAGATGATTACAGTTGTTTAAACACAGAAACAAAATAAATAACAGATACTGTTAGGTTTCTACTTCTGCTTCTGTGATTTAGAGAATTCTGTAATTGGTAAAATCACAAACATACTGACCTTGAAGTTAGGTTATCTTGTTTGATTTCTCCTTAATACCATGTAACTTGGGAAGATCAAAATATTAATTAATTGCTTTGTTTTCAGGAGCAAAGTGTTAGGGAAAGCCTCTTTGCATCATCTTACAGTATGTCCTTTGCCCTGAGTGGAAAGAGATAAATTATTTGTCGGGATGGACAGGGAAGAGTGCTGGGATAGTCAATAGTAGTAAAAGTGATGCTCTGAGGGTCTCCTTGCAAATAGGGGGCTCTCTTTGTGGACACAGCTGCTCACAGTCCTGACCAAGTTCCTTTTGAGAAGTGAGAGATTGAAAATACAGTGAAGTACTGATTGTGTAACCAGGTGTTCTTAGGACAAATGTAACTCTTGAATGTGCCAATTGCTATTCTTCTCACNTTTCAGGTGGGGCTTAATTATGTGCTGGATTAAATTTTTTTGTGTGCAGATCACTAGCTGTGCAGCACAGAATATGCAGGACTTTTCTAAACACTGAATTTGAACTATGGGGTCATTGAGTTCATTTGGGTGCTGAGCAGGAATCACCAGAGAAGCTGCTAGGTGGTAATTAGGATACTCAGGCACAGGAACTTACTGTGCCTACAGATCAAGCAGCTTCCCCTGAGCCTGAGTGCTAGCAGTATCTACGTCCCTTTCATTCCCTTGTCTGGAAATTTCTCAGATTATACTCACTTTCTTCTCTCTGAGAATGTACTAGTCACTCATTGATTCAAGATTCACTGGCATCTACTTTGTGTTCAGGACACTGATGAAGGTGCCGGGGAAACTGTGACAATTTTTTTAAATCCAAGTTTAGAGCAAAAAAGAGTTTAAAAGGTGGATCTAAATAGTGTTGCTAACTTTTTTATTTTGTCATATTGGGGCTTTGAATGGAAAAGAAGACAGAAGGGAAAAGGAAGGAAGAAAGAAGAGAAGGAGGAAGGGAGAAAAGGAAAACTTGAGTCTGCCATAATCAGTATCATTTTATAAAGTAAGAGCAAAATGAGTGAAATTTTCATTTCACCTCATTTTCACAATCAGCATCATTTTATAAAGGACATTGAACAACCAAAACTTAATTAGAAAGATTTAAAAATGAATGACCCACTCCACTGTTCTTGCCTGGAGAATCCCAGGGACGGGGGAGCCTGGTGGGCTGCCGTCTATGGGGTCACATGGAGTTGGACACGGCTAATGCGACTTAGCAGCAGCAGCAGCAAGAATGAATGATGTACAGAAGTATGTTTAAGAAGATGTATATGTATATATTATTTATCAATTAATAGGGGCTTAAGTTGACATTAGTTTAATAATATTTTAAAAAGACAAGATATACAAAAACAGGAGCAAAATAAATGTCTCAGTGAACATAATTAAAGCAAGAATTTACACACAGTTTTGATAAATTAGGAAACAAATAGTAGTTAACCATAATAACACTAAGGGCTTCGCTTGTGGCTCGACTGGTAAAGAATTTGCCTGTAATGTGGGAGACCCGGGTTCAGTCTCTGGGTTGGGAAGATCCCCTGGAGAAGGGAAAGGCTACCTACTCCAGTATTCTGGCCTGGAAAATTCCATGGACTGTATAGTTCATGGGTCGCAAAGAGTCAGACACGCCTGAGTGACTTTCACTTTCACATAACACTAAGGGTATAATTTTTTTTTTTTTTGCAAATGAAAGATATCAAACATTTAATTCTAAGGGTGTGATATATAATGTTCTCAAAAATGGAAGCAGAATTTAAACATTATATGCTCATATTCCTTGCCTAATTCAAACATCAGGGAAACAATCTTTCCTTGAAACAACTGTTTTTGATAAAATTACAAAGATATTGTCTCCTGTTAAAAAAAAAAAAAAGACAAGAAAAGAAATTTGTCCAGGTACATGAAGAGAATACAAAGCTAGAGACTTAACATCAAAGAATAATGATAAATAGTATTACATCAAGCTGAAGTGATATGCCAAGCATAACAGCAAATCTGGATTTGAATCAAAAGACAGCAGATTATGGAAATTTATTAGAAGGCAGCCTTAGACTGCAAACCAACGTTGCCCGTGTACAACAGCAAAGTCTTCTGGATAAAAAGTTTTGTAAAAATACAATATACACACAAAGCTTTCATTGCTTGAAAATATGAAATACTTTAAAATATTTTTAAAATCCCCACAGGTGTTCAAGGACTATAGTGAATAAATCAGAAATACATGGGGATTTCAAGATGATTACAGTTGTTTAAACACAGAAGCAAAATAAATAACAGATACTGTTAGGTTTCTACTTCTGCTTCTGTGATTTAGAGAATTCTGTAATTGGTAAAATCACAAACATACTGACCTTGAAGTTAGGTTATCTTGTTTGATTTCTCCTTAATACCATGTAACTTGGGAAGATCAAAATATTAATTAATTGCTTTGTTTTCAGGAGCAAAGTGTTAGGGAAAGCCTCTTTGCATCATCTTACAGTATGTCCTTTGCCCTGAGTGGAAAGAGATAAATTATTTGTCGGGATGGACAGGGAAGAGTGCTGGGATAGTCAATAGTAGTAAAAGTGATGCTCTGAGGGTCTCCTTGCAAATAGGGGGCTCTCTTTGTGGACACAGCTGCTCACAGTCCTGACCAAGTTCCTTTTGAGAAGTGAGAGATTGAAAATACAGTGAAGTACTGATTGTGTAACCAGGTGTTCTTAGGACAAATGTAACTCTTGAATGTGCCAATTGCTATTCTTCTCACATGCACATAAAACCCTTCTCTATGAGGGATCATACCACTCCCCACTGCAGAGGCAGGATATCATTGCAATGTCCGTCCAAAGGATTTCAGCTAGCTGTGGACCAATGACTACTGTGTTGGTGGTCCTTTCCTCATCTTTCATTCTTTTACTCCAAATGGGAGTTGGGTTGCTGGTATACTACCCTTTGTACTGTATACTTAATATCTGTGCTATGGCTCAAATGCAAAAGCATCAGCTGTGTCTGGATATGACAAGAAGGACTGTGTGTCATCTGGGAAGCCTGCATTTAAAGCCAGGTAAAATGACTGCTTACATTAGACTTTGGGGTGTGTCCCTTTTGCAAGGAATGAACATCTTCTCTGTGATATAGAGTGAAATCAGTTTTAACAGATGAACAGATGCTTGCGGGATAAATGTTGTGTTTTATCAACCCCATATTGTCTTTTTTTCTAGGTGCATTTACTGTCTCTTTCATACTGCTTTGTAGTTAAAACCATGTGACTGTGCTCTGGCCAGTGGAATGTGGGTGGAATATGAATGACACCTACATGCCTAGAACATGAAAATGTTCCCCACAGCTCTTCACTTTCCTTTACCTCTTAGTTGGCTTCCAAGGAAATTGAATAGGCTTCTGAGTCCAGAGACTTTGGAGAATCCACATATTGGTAAGGAGGCTGAATAAGAGCACATTACAGAGTGCTGCTGTGCCATATTAGAGTTATACAGCTCTGATATCATCAGTGATTTGAGATGTTGGGGTGAGACGCAGGTTGGATCCCTGGATTGGGAAGATCCCAGGGAGGAGGGCATCGCAACCCACTCCAATATTCTTGCCTGGAGAATCCCAAGGACAGAGGAGCCTTGTGGGGTACAGTCCGTGGGGTCACAAAGAGTCAGAGACAACTGAGCATGCACACATACAAGCAGGACAGGTCATCTGTGCACAGAAAGTGTCCTCACAGTGTCTCTGCCCGTCTCCATGACGGACAGTGTGGTGGAGCCTACCATCCAGTCCCATCCATACTGGAGCTTGAGTTCACTTCTCAGGTGCCACAGTGGTCTTCACCAGATCCTTAACTCTGCTTTACCCCATGGCCTCTGTGTGTGTGTATGTATATGTTTGGGCACACACATGTCCTTTATTATAAGCCTCTGATCTACAGAATTTTTAAGAGAAAATATTGTTGAGCACCATCTACACAGCAAGAACTTCCCTATGTGCTGGGAATGCAATGGTAAACAAGCTAGGAAAAAAGCATGCCCTCATAGTGCTTACATCCTAATGGGAAAGCTTGGAATTAGAATTCATGCTGCACATTCTTTTTCTGCTGTACTCTATCCCTGCTGTTCCAGAACTGCTTTCCAGTTCCCAAATCAATTATCTTTCTATATTCATAAGCTACATTAACATTAATTTTTTTAATCTACTGACATATATTGCCAACACGCAATCTGAGTATTCACCTATGTGAACCTTTCATTTTTACATCAAGATGACCAGTCAAAATTCTGACTGGCATTTTATGGCTCTAGATAAGGGAGCAAAGAGCATATCTACAGATTTTTTGCCTTCACAGATTCTGTGTCTTTGTAACCAAGAGCCAGATTCACATTATTTAGTGATCTACAGGTATTTAGAATCTATATAAAAATATAAGATTGCTTTTCTAGGTAGCTCTTTTATAACAGGAGGGGAAAAATATAAGAATACTATGAGTTAGTGCTGTAACAGTAACTATATTTGAAACTTTCAACAAAGTTCTTAGTTTTCAAAAGTCCAGATAAATATTATACAGTCTATAAGCTAATTTTAAATGTCTTGAAATAAGATAAATTTTTAAAACTGATTTTTAATTTAGGGCTTAAACAATATTTTGGTGGTTCAAGTATTTTATTTAAAGTCTTTTGTAGAAGGAAATAAGAAAAAAG
The DNA here is from genome assembly GCA_006410675.1 of Oreotragus oreotragus. Classification (NCBI taxonomy): domain Eukaryota; kingdom Metazoa; phylum Chordata; class Mammalia; order Artiodactyla; family Bovidae; genus Oreotragus; species Oreotragus oreotragus. The sequence continues at coordinate 199,597 of SJYX01011115.1, forward strand.
AGACAGTTACATTCAATTTTCTCTTGAGGAATAAAATGGCATAGATATGAAGGATCTTAGTATTTTTACCACACTGTGACTTTGAAGTTTTTTATATTGATGTATTTCATTGTATAAAAGACTAAGTCAAGATTTTGGTGACATATCAAGGGTGACTAGTTAAAGACTGTCATTCTCTCTTATATGTCTGTCCAATGCAGGAGACCTGGGTTCGATTCCTGAGTTGGGAAGATCCCCTGATTAGAAGGGAAAGGCTACCCACTTCAGTACTCTGGCCTGGAGAATTCCATGGACTGTATAGCTCATGGGGTGGCAAAGAGTCAAACATGACTGAATGACTTTCACTTTCTTTATCTTACTCTTTATATTATTGTGCTCCATAGAAAATGCATATTCATTTCTTTATCTGTATAAAATTACCCTCTTACATGCCTACAAATAACTAGATTTTCTATATGTTTTACCATACAAATGTAGAAGTAATTTATCAGTCTTGGAGGCTAATACTGAATATTTTGCTCACCAAGACAAAGGTACAGCATTGTTTTCAAGTGCTGACAACTTTCCTGTATCAACCATACATGCCACATTTAGGTTTTTTATTCTGTCCTCTAAAATGTAGGCGTTGGTACTGAAATACATCTGACTCTTATTGCATCTGGTCCTATTTCTCCACCATCAGTCCCACCCTCAGTAGTCCATCCATCATCAGCTCCTGCTGTGTCCACACCACCTGTCTGCTCCACCTCTGCTCTCTCTGCATCAGCTGCTTGCATCCTTTCTTGGCGTGGTTTTCCATCTATCTCTTCATTAGCTGCAGATGAAGCTTGTTGCTTCCAATCTGCCAAAAATACACTGGAAGCTCTTCGTTTTCTCGTCATAATCATGCTTTACATAAAAATGAGTAACACCTTAAGTCTTTTATGATAGCTTTGTAAATTAAATATTTAGAGGAATGCAGTTGGTCCAAAGTGACTGCAGATCTGGAAGTATCATTGTGCCTTAAGAAAGAGATGGATATTTGGAAACTACTGAAGCAGGTTATTAACAGACCACCACTGATATTTATGTTTTCATAGAAGGCAATGGCACCAGACTCCAGTACTCTTGCCTGGAAAATCCCATGGACGGAGGAGCCTGGTGGGCTGCCGTCTATGGGGTCACACTGAGTCGGACACGACTGAAGTGACTAAGCAGCAGCAGCAGATTATTATAAGCACTATTGTATATACTTAATTATATTAATTAGCCATCTCTAAAACACTAAAACATACCTTAAAGGTCTAACCAATTTTTGTGTGTGTGAGGAGCCTTGAATTAAATAATTTTTCAAAGATATCATTAAATACTTCGCAAAATATATTTTTACTTAATCATTAGAAATGAAGCAATATTGCTTCATTACATCACATATTTATGTGATCCCTTAAATATGTAATAATTATTTATGTAATTTCTGCATTCTGGAAAGCATTGCCTTGGATGTTTGCTGCTAGAGAACTCATAATTTAATGGAAAGAAGGAAGCGCAAGGTTTAGAAAAGAGCACAGGATGGGTTCTGACTGACAGATCACCAGGGAGCTGTGAGTTCTCATATGCAGTGGACTCTGACCCTGAAGGGGGGCGATCTGTGAGCTGGGGGTGGGGTGAGGTGGGACATGGGAAGGGGCAGTTTGAGGTAACTTTTGTACAAGAGATTCAGGGAATAGGAGTGGAACTGGCATAGAGAGGCATAGCACATCATTGCAATACACGGGAAAAAATTCTGTCACTACTTTAATGTATTATTTATACAGAAATTCCCTTTTCCCTTCCTGGTGAATGACACCTACTGAAAACTGGCTAGGTTTAATAATTTTTCAGATAGCTGCACTTCCTATTATAATCTCATTTTAGTATTTAATCCTTATTCTTATTTTTCAAACAATAGCAAAAATTTTATCATTTTTTTCCTTCCTTTTCTGTCATCAAATTAGTTTCAGTGAAACAAAAAGACTCAAATGGTTTTATTGTAAAGAGTCTTCCCAACATGTTAAGAATTTTTTGAGAAAATCATTCATGATAGTCTCTATATATCATGAAAAATATAATCCTTTATTATAAAAACAATCAGATAATGAACTATTGTTCTAGCCAGTATTAAACTAGTATCCCTGAGGTAATTTTTCTTTTTTTTTGTTAGTCACTCAATCATGTCCAATTATTGGGCAACCCCATGGACTGTAGCCCATCAGGGTCCTCTGTCCATGAAATGCTCCAGGAAAGAGTACTGGAGTGGGTATCCATTTCCTTCTCCAGGTGACCTTCCCAACCCAGGGATTGAACCCAGGTCTCCCACATTGACCTGCCTGAAGGTTTCTCAGGGGGCAGCTGAGGTGGTCTGGTATTCCCATCTTTTTAAGAATTTTCCATAGTTTGTTTTGATCAATTTTATTTAAAGTCTTTTGTAGAAGGAAATAAGAAAAAAGAGACAGTTACATTCAATTTTCTCTTGAGGAATAAAATGGCATAGATATGAAGGATCTTAGTATTTTTACCACACTGTGACTTTGAAGTTTTTTATATTGATGTATTTCATTGTATAAAAGACTAAGTCAAGATTTTGGTGACATATCAAGGGTGACTAGTTAAAGACTGTCATTCTCTCTTATATGTCTGTCCAATGCAGGAGACCTGGGTTCGATTCCTGAGTTGGGAAGATCCCCTGATTAGAAGGGAAAGGCTACCCACTTCAGTACTCTGGCCTGGAGAATTCCATGGACTGTATAGCTCATGGGGTGGCAAAGAGTCAAACATGACTGAATGACTTTCACTTTCTTTATCTTACTCTTTATATTATTGTGCTCCATAGAAAATGCATATTCATTTCTTTATCTGTATAAAATTACCCTCTTACATGCCTACAAATAACTAGATTTTCTATATGTTTTACCATACAAATGTAGAAGTAATTTATCAGTCTTGGAGGCTAATACTGAATATTTTGCTCACCAAGACAAAGGTACAGCATTGTTTTCAAGTGCTGACAACTTTCCTGTATCAACCATACATGCCACATTTAGGTTTTTTATTCTGTCCTCTAAAATGTAGGCGTTGGTACTGAAATACATCTGACTCTTATTGCATCTGGTCCTATTTCTCCACCATCAGTCCCACCCTCAGTAGTCCATCCATCATCAGCTCCTGCTGTGTCCACACCACCTGTCTGCTCCACCTCTGCTCTCTCTGCATCAGCTGCTTGCATCCTTTCTTGGCGTGGTTTTCCATCTATCTCTTCATTAGCTGCAGATGAAGCTTGTTGCTTCCAATCTGCCAAAAATACACTGGAAGCTCTTCGTTTTCTCGTCATAATCATGCTTTACATAAAAATGAGTAACACCTTAAGTCTTTTATGATAGCTTTGTAAATTAAATATTTAGAGGAATGCAGTTGGTCCAAAGTGACTGCAGATCTGGAAGTATCATTGTGCCTTAAGAAAGAGATGGATATTTGGAAACTACTGAAGCAGGTTATTAACAGACCACCACTGATATTTATGTTTTCATAGAAGGCAATGGCACCAGACTCCAGTACTCTTGCCTGGAAAATCCCATGGACGGAGGAGCCTGGTGGGCTGCCGTCTATGGGGTCACACTGAGTCGGACACGACTGAAGTGACTAAGCAGCAGCAGCAGATTATTATAAGCACTATTGTATATACTTAATTATATTAATTAGCCATCTCTAAAACACTAAAACATACCTTAAAGGTCTAACCAATTTTTGTGTGTGTGAGGAGCCTTGAATTAAATAATTTTTCAAAGATATCATTAAATACTTCGCAAAATATATTTTTACTTAATCATTAGAAATGAAGCAATATTGCTTCATTACATCACATATTTATGTGATCCCTTAAATATGTAATAATTATTTATGTAATTTCTGCATTCTGGAAAGCATTGCCTTGGATGTTTGCTGCTAGAGAACTCATAATTTAATGGAAAGAAGGAAGCGCAAGGTTTAGAAAAGAGCACAGGATGGGTTCTGACTGACAGATCACCAGGGAGCTGTGAGTTCTCATATGCAGTGGACTCTGACCCTGAAGGGGGGCGATCTGTGAGCTGGGGGTGGGGTGAGGTGGGACATGGGAAGGGGCAGTTTGAGGTAACTTTTGTACAAGAGATTCAGGGAATAGGAGTGGAACTGGCATAGAGAGGCATAGCACATCATTGCAATACACGGGAAAAAATTCTGTCACTACTTTAATGTATTATTTATACAGAAATTCCCTTTTCCCTTCCTGGTGAATGACACCTACTGAAAACTGGCTAGGTTTAATAATTTTTCAGATAGCTGCACTTCCTATTATAATCTCATTTTAGTATTTAATCCTTATTCTTATTTTTCAAACAATAGCAAAAATTTTATCATTTTTTTCCTTCCTTTTCTGTCATCAAATTAGTTTCAGTGAAACAAAAAGACTCAAATGGTTTTATTGTAAAGAGTCTTCCCAACATGTTAAGAATTTTTTGAGAAAATCATTCATGATAGTCTCTATATATCATGAAAAATATAATCCTTTATTATAAAAACAATCAGATAATGAACTATTGTTCTAGCCAGTATTAAACTAGTATCCCTGAGGTAATTTTTCTTTTTTTTTGTTAGTCACTCAATCATGTCCAATTATTGGGCAACCCCATGGACTGTAGCCCATCAGGGTCCTCTGTCCATGAAATGCTCCAGGAAAGAGTACTGGAGTGGGTATCCATTTCCTTCTCCAGGTGACCTTCCCAACCCAGGGATTGAACCCAGGTCTCCCACATTGACCTGCCTGAAGGTTTCTCAGGGGGCAGCTGAGGTGGTCTGGTATTCCCATCTTTTTAAGAATTTTCCATAGTTTGTTTTGATCCACATAGTCAAAGGCTCTAATATAGTCAACAAAGCAGAAGTAAATGCTTTTCTGGAATTCTCTTGCTTTTCCTATGTTTAGTAAACTTTTTTTTTTTTTTAATCAGTAAAAGTTAAAGGAATTAATGTCTTTATTTTGTGAAGAAATATTTATCATAATTTTAGCAATTTAGTTTGCTACATTTTTATTCTGTCCCCCCATCAACATAATTTTGAATAGTTTTCAATTTTAGGAAACTCATCTATGCATATAACTCATAGGCATATATGAATAGATAAGAGGTCTATTTATCATCCATCTACCTCCTATTTTTTCCCTCTGCACAGGGAGTTATCTGACATATCTACCATTATGTTATCTTGATGTTAACTTGATAATTATATTTAATGACTGGGTTTTAGCTATTTTAAGGACTTACGAATTATTTTATGTATTCTAATTTATTTTAATGAGTATGTATAATTTCTGTAAAACATTCATTTTACCATTTTAAAGAATATCCATCTTCCAGAATAATGCATCGTATGTTGACTGTCAAATTTATGCTAAATGTGTCATTCGGAAGGCAATACATTCCTTCTCTAAGATTGTGAGAATAAGCCTTATGTCAGAGGGAGGGAGAAGTACTCCAGATCTTAGAAGAGTATATAAAATTTAGTGATAGAAAATGAACTATTGTAGGCAAGGGGCAAGCACAAGGGAAAATATATAAATAAAAGATAAAGTATGTGTTGAAGAATGTACAGCAAATAAAAAATTGAACTTCACCAGCAGTTTCAGATAGAGTACTACTGGTTAAGCATGTATAGAAGTGTGGGTTGGGTATGTTTCACCTTTTTACAAGCAAAAAACAACAAAAAACAAACTGAAACATCAAGAATTCAAACCCCTTCCCTCATATCGCACCTGTAATAGCTGACAGGGACACTAGCAATCAGTTCATTATGCGTCAATCAAGGGCACTACATGGCATTCCTCAGGAGATGACAAGAGATCTAATGCTTCCAACAAGGAAAGCCAACCAGCCAAGGAGGTGCTTTAACAGGCACCCCTGCGGCAGGGCAGGACACAGATGAGGCAAGTGTCCATGGAAGGAATGAGGAAAGAGAAAAGTTCTCGCTGCTTCTGAATCTGATCTATTCACAGATTTCTTCTGATACAGTCCTTGTCACAAATTTAAGTCAATTTCAGCTTCTGACACATCATTAAGTCCTTAAATGGACTAAGACCTGAGCTTCTAATAGCCATCTTATATTCTACTTAGAGGTGGCATGCAGTATTTGATATATCCCAGGACTTAGTATGCAAAGGGGATGAAGGGCATGAGAAAAAGTTTGAGTTTGAAATTTAAATGCCAAGTTTAAATTATTTTGAACACCAAAGTATTCAAGCTAAATAAAGCCTGTCAATTTTGCAAGCAAAAGCAATTATTTCCTAATTTGTATGCATGTATATGTGTGTGAATAGATATTTGTAATTGTATTAATCACCCATTTTCGAGTTTCATTTTGCTATTGGAGAAGCAGATAGGAAGAAATCACAGAGGTTTTTTTTTTTTTTTTAACCAATTTGACCCTTATATGCTAGCTTGCTTTTCTCATCTGTGTCCTACTCTGCCCCAAGGGTACCAGGATTAGAAATCATCTCCCCTTACTCCTTCTTTAGGAACCAGACAAGAGAAAAAAGGAAGAGCTATAGAGATTTTGTATGTGTGTGTGTGAGAGAGAGAGAGACAAGGAAATAAAGGAAGGAAGGAAGAAAGAAAAAGACAGACATTGGAAAGAATTTTTAATTACCTCTGCGTTTAGGGCATTTAAAATCACCCTCAAGCTTATTTTTTCTGACTCACTTGTCTTCTAATGTTAAGGCTGCTTGAAAATAGATGAACCAAAAGATTCAAACATGTGTTTTAAAAAGATGCACAGCACCTGCAGGAAATGGTAATGAATCGAACCTTAATACCTCACCCAAATTCCATGTAATCCAAATGCAAATGGTGTGAAATGAAGATAGACATTATGCCACTTTGGATTTTTTTTTTAATGGAAGAAAAACTCAGTGAGTATTAAATATCTCCATGTTTCATCATATGAGTTTAAAGTAAAAATTATGATTAGTGTGGCTGACTGTTCTAGTCTGAAAGTTAGGCTACCTTGTAAATCAAAATCATTAAATGACTAAAAACAGATGTTTCTTAAATTAATATAAGGAAACGTGCCTTTCTTGTACCTCTACAGGTTGGGTAATCAGGTTTAATTTGTTTTGTTGAAAAATGGTTGACAAGGCTATTCATAAATTTTAGTCTTGTGATATCAAGCCTCGAGGACTTCTTATATCTACATGAACCTTAAAAATATTGTTTCACACCTAGATAGCCATAAGATATCCAGAGAGGCACCAAAAGATAGAATAAAACACATCATCAGAACAAAGCCTCAGTAGAGAAGACAGATTATTCATATCTGAGACTAGATCTTCAGAATCCTGCCAGCAGCTTCCCTAACCACCTTCTACTTTCTTAAGCCCACTCTGGTCACATTCATGAACATAAGACCAACAAAAAGAGCATCTGCTGGTGGTGTTGGTTAGTTGCTAAGTCATGCCTGACTCTGCAACCCATGAATTGTAGCTCACCAGGCTCCTCTGTCCATGGGATTTCCCAGATAAGAATACTGGAGTGGGTTGCCATTTCCTTCTCTAGGGGATCTTCCCGACCCAAGGACTGAACCCACCCCCTCCTGCTTGGTGGGTGGATTCTTTACCACTGAGCCACCTGGAAAGTATCTCCAGCAGTTTAGCACAAATCCATCTGATGAGTGCATAGGGACCATTATAGATTCTGTTTACACAATTCTCAGTATCAAATATTCATACATCACAAGTATTTCTAACTATGGTTTCTACTGCCATCAGACAGTCCAAAACTGAGGAAACCCTCGTTAAAACATTAGAGAGTGTTAAAAGTGGTAAATTAAAGACATATTAGTATCTAAACTGTGATTTTTACCCTCTGTTGGGAAACACTGCAGAGAACTCACTTTAGAAAAATTGAGCAGCAACCTGAGGTATTACAAGTGTCTCTGCCTGAGGCAGTATGTGGAGATTCCAATAAATGGTCAAATATTTTATTCTTATTTACAGGGCTGAGATTTGCTGAAGAGTCACCATCTGCTGAAGGGTTTGTAGGACCTGGATTCTGTTCTTTTCTCTGTATCCACTGCCCATTGCCTTCATTCACACTAGGCACTCTACCTTGGACAGTTCTAAGCACTGTGTATATTGCATCCTTCTCCTAGCATCATTCGTCCACAACACTGTGCTTATATTCTTGTCACTCAAGGTGAACTCCCTTTACCAGAACTCAGTTATCTCCTGGTTGCCTGCTAAAAATGTAGATTTTTTAGAATCTACCCCAGATCTACTGAATGAAAAATCTTCATTTTAACAAGATTCCAAGTTGGTTCTAAGACACATCACAGTTTGAAGAACATTTCTCCCTCGTACCACTAAACTGACCTTTCTACAATATAGAACTCATAAGACTTCCCTGTGGTCCAATGGTTAAGACTCTGCACTCCCAATGCAAGGGGCATGGGTTCGATCCCTGGTCATGGGAACTAAGATCCCACATGCTGCATGATGTGACCTAAAAAAACAAACAACAAACAAACGAACAAATATGTGGAACTCAAAACTGAGTGAATGAACATCAGTCATTATCTTTCAGCCCTTAGATTCATGGAGGACTGTAGTGGACAAGGAATCATCTATTCTTCTAAATTGTGGATGATCACATCGAGACAACCGTCAGTATCTCCATGACTTTTCCAACTCACCTAAATAAGAGTAGTGCTAGGACCATAATTCAAGTCTTTGTGGATTAATTAGTTTTTCAATGATAACACCCTGTTTTTTCACTAAAAGTAGACAATATAAAGAAGGCTGAGTACCATAGAATTGATACCTTCGAATTATGGTGCTAGAGAAGACTCTTGGAGTCCCTTGGACTGAAAGGATATCAAATCAGTCAATCCTAAAGAAAATCAACCCTGAACATTCATTGGAAGGACTGCTCCTGAACGTCCAATCCTTTGGCCACCTAATGCTTAGAGCTGACTCACTAGAAAAGTCCCTGATGCTGGGTAAGATTGAAGGCAAAAGTAGAGGGGTGAAGCAGAGGAAGAAATGTTTAGATAACATCACTGACTTAATGAACATGAATTTGAGCAAACTCTGGGAGATAGTGGAGGACAGAGGACCTTGGCTGCTTCAGACCACAGGGTGTCAGAATCAGACACAACTTAAACATAAACAGACAATATAAAGCCATTGTGGCCAGAATATGAGAGAGGATTTTTGAATGACCTAAAGTTACTTATAACCTTTTTGCTAATGCTTTTTTTTCCCTTAAATTGAACATCTTATACAGAACTTGGAGACAAGAGAGACTCTAATGTAATAGCTCCAAGAAATGCCATCCTGAAACATCTCAGATGTGGCTTTACCTGTTAGCACATATATTAGTGCATATCTTACTAAAAAGTTGATGTAGACTTTCAGTGACACTACAATACTCAAAGGGTTTGAGAGCATGAGAAATGGGAGACTCAGAGCTGTTTTACATTGTAATATGTTGCTTGTCAACTTTTTCAAATCACAAATATCTTTCAAAACTTTGGAGAGCGAAACGTGGGCACTTCAGATGCCATAAAAATCAAATCAATTTGTATTTTCCACACTGCAAATAATTTCTAAGACTCTTGGGTACTAAAATTCATAGTATAACAATGTGTTCCCACTGCTCAGTTAAGAAAAATATTTATCACCCCTTAGCAATCTTCAGAAGATTTTTTAAAATCAGTATTTTCAGGTCAAAGAGCACTCAGAAAAAAATTTTCTGTTCAAAAATTTCATTTTATTATTCATTATTTGAAAAAAGTGATTATGTTAAAATAATGTATCATAAAAATTTGACATTTTTGATACATTAATTAACAACACAATGGAACACCATTCATTAAACTGAACATTTCAGGAAATACTACATTGAACAAACTGTTTCCTAGTGTCTTGATTATTTGGCAAGAGTAACTAAATTAAGCATTTGTGGATGATTAGTTGATGCCTCAAAATCTTCATAGGAGATAGGAGTCTGAGATATATTTTTGCAATTTGAAAGTTACTTTGTGCTTTACAAATAAAAGTATTTTTAACTATTTAGAACATTCAACAAATATTCATTAGATTCCTCCTATGTTATCCTTGTCCTTGTTTGACGTGTTAGAAATATCACAATAAAACTGAAAGGCACAGTCCCTAAGAGACAATAAGCAAGCAATGAACAGAAAAACTAATGAAATATTAGGAGGGAAAAGCATAGAGTAAAATTATATAAAATATCTGGGAGTAAAGGTGGTTCGGACTAACAGGATAATCATGATAACTTTTCTTTTTTCTCTAAGAAGGTGACATTTAATTGGGGAAGAGAAGGAAAAGCAATACTATTAATAAAAGGAACTTGAGAAAAAAGTATCCCAACCAAATAAAGAACAGATGATAAATTATAACAATGAATTATATTCCAATGAGTATTTATCACTATTTCCCCAAGAATATTCTATGAAATTCTCTTAAGACTATACACACACCTCCACGACCACCACCACCATCGCAACAACTATACTACCAAAGAAGCTTGGAAGATATAGCAAATTGTATGTACTTTAAGATATTAAAGAACCCAACAAATTTTGCAAGACAAATATCAACTCTTGCTAATGTTTTCAAAATATTTTTAGCCACTAAATTACTAATATTTTGATAATTATTACAAGTTAACATCCACAAAACTAGAAAAAATCCGGCATGGGTAAATCAACATCAAAATCATCTTTGTCCTGGCAATGTAACAGTGTCTACTTATAGTGGATTTCAGACAGAAGCAGATTTCAATACAAAAAGGTATGAGGTCCAGCCTAAAAAGCCATCAGTTGTCATTACTCCACCATATGCCAGGTAGATTTTCTCTCCAAAAATTTAAGACATTTCTTCACCTATTAAGTTCTACTTTATTCATTTCTCTTTTCTTTCCTAGAGTACTGCAACAGTTCACTAAAAGGAAGCCTTGCTTCCAGTATTTTTTTTCTCAAATGTATCATCTACCAGTTTCCTAACTTAACTATTTAAAGAGAGCTGACTATGACTACATTACATCTTCCCTATAAAACATCTGGTCACTCACAGTAAATCCCAACTCCTTGATATTTACATAAGAGATTGCATGCACTTGTAGGATATATCACACCACCGCCCCTCCCAACCACCATTCCACATCCCAGGAATTTGACACATCTCACTCTTATGTAAACATCTCTGCTACTTGTTTCCCATCTGTAAGGAAAGCATATCACTAATACCATCCCTACTTCATCTCCTTGATCAAGCTAATCCCTAACCATCTATCACTGTCATCATCATCAGCATCAATAATACGTATCTTGGTTACATGACAGGTTCTGAAAGCAATGCAGTGAATCAATTAAAAACCAGACTCTAGATTCAGACTCTCTTCTATTAAACGAAGTCCCCTTTATCTCTATTTTTTTTTTTCTGATCCTGTTTATTCTTAAATTTAATCCCAACAATCTTTTAAAGGAAAACATAAGATGAATAATGCCATTTTACTTCTTTTTTTAATAACAGCAGCTTTAGGTTCACAGCAAAACTGAGAGTAGCAAGATTTCCCATATACCCCTTGCCCCACGTATGGATATTCTCTGCCATTATCATCATCCCCAATCAGTTCCATATTTGTTATAACTGATGAACTTACATTGACACGAGATAATCACTCGAAGTCCACATTTTATCTTAGGGTTCACTCTTCATGTTGTACATTTTGTGGTTTAGGACAAACATATAATGATATGTTCATTGCTACAATATCATACAAGATATTTTCACTGCCTTAAAAATCCTCTGTGCTCTGCCCATTAATCTCCTGTCCCAAATCCCCAAACCACTGGTCAGCACTGATGTTTTTTTCCATCTCCATAGTTTTGTCTTTCCCAGAATATCATATGGTTGAAATTATACAGTATGTAGGCTTTTAAAATTGGCTTCTTTCTCTAAATAATGAGGATTTAAATTCTGTCCAGTAATAGGCATTTAATGTTCATTGCTTGTTACATCATTTCTTTTCAGAGCTGAATAATATTTTCTTGTTCAAATGCATCATGATTTATTTATCTATTCACCTAATGAAGAACATTTTGGCTGCTTCCAATTTTTGGTGGTTATGAAAAAGTTGCTCTCAACTTCTGTGTGCAATTTTTTCTGTGGACATAAGTTTCTAATCACCTAAAGCCAGACATTCAGGACTCTGAAGTCAAGTGGGCCTTAGGAAGCATCACTATGAACAAAGCTAGTGGAGGTGATGGAATTCCAATTGAACTATTTCAAATCCTAAGAGATGATGCCATTAAAATGCTGCACTCAGTATGCCAGCAAATTTGGAAAACTCAGCAGTGGCCATAAGACAGGAAGAAGTGTTTTCATTCCAATCCCAAAGAAAGCCAGTGCCAAAGAATGTTCAAACTACTGCACAGTTGCACTCATTTCACATTCTGGAAAAGTAAGGCTCAAAATTATCCAAGCTAGGCTTCCACAGGACATAAACAGAGAACTTCCAGATGTTCAAGCTGGATTTAGAAAAGGCAGAAGAACAAAGATCAAATTTCCAACATCTGCTGGATCATCAAAAAAGCAAAAGAATTCCAGAAAAATATACACTTCTGGTTCACTGACTACACTAAAGGCTTTGTATGGATCACAACAAATTTTGGAAAATTCTTCAAAGATGAGAATACCAGACCACCTTACCTGCCTCCTGAGAAACCTTTATGCAGGTCTGGACAAAACAGAACCAGACATGAAACAATGGACTGGTTCAAAATTGGGAAAGGAATACATCAAGGCTGTATATTGTTATCCTGCTTATTTAATGTATATGTAGAGAGATATGCCCAGATTGGATGAAGCACAGCTGGAATGTAGGAAATAAAATAAAAATAAGATTGCCAGGAGAAATATCAATAACTTCAGATGTGAAGATGACACCACCCTTATGGCAGAAAGAGAAGAGGAACGGAAGAGCCTCTAAATGAAAGTGAAAGAGGAGAGTGAAAAAGCTGGCTTAAAACTCAACATTCAAAAAATGAAGAGCAAGGTATTCTGTCCCATCATTTCATGGCAAATAGGTGGGGAAACAGTGAGAGACTTTATTTTCTTGGACTCCAAAATCACTGCAGATGGTGACTGCAGTCATGAAATTAAAAGATGACTGCTCCTTGGAAGAAAAGCTATGACCAACCTAGACAGCATGTTAAAAAGCAGAGAAATTACTTTGCTGACAAAGATCTGTCTAGTCAAATCTATGGTTTTTCCAGTAGTCATGTATGGATGTGAGAGTTGGCCCATAAAGAAAGCTGAGTGCTGAAGAACTGATGCATTTGAACTGTGGTGTTGGAGAAGACTCTTGTGAGCACCTTGGACTGCAAGGACATCAAACCGGTCCATCCTAAATGAAATCAGTCCTGAATATTCTTTGGAAGGACTGATGCTGAAATTGAAACTCCAATACTTTGGCCACCTGATGCAAAGAACCAACTCATTGGAAAGACCCTGAAGCTGGGAAAGATTGAAGGCAGAATGAGAAGGGGATGACATCATCGACTCAATGGACATGAGTTTGAGTAAGCTCCGGGAGATGGTGAAGGACAGGGAAACCTGGAGTGCTGCAGTCTACGGGGTCACAAAGAGTGGGACACAACTGAGTGGCTGAACACCAATAGCAAAGTTTTTCATCCTTTGGATAAATACTCAGAAGTATCAGTACAAGCGCTAGATTGTATGGTAAGACTGAGTTCACGTGGTTGTGCTATTTTGTGTTCCTACCAGCAATAAGTGGTAGTTCCCGTTGCTCCACATCCTCATCTGATTTTTGCTGTCAGAGTTCTGGTTTGGGCCATTCTAGTAGGTGTATTGTGGTATCAGTAATTTTAAATCTCTGATGACATATGCATGATGGGAAGCATCTTTTCATATGCTTATTTGCCATCTGTATATCTTTTTCTGTACCTCTATTCCGTGATTTGCAACATGGGCCTAATCACACTTCCTATTTTAGATGGGTTGAATGAATTATATAAATTAACCATGAAATGAGCTGAGAAGGATGTTTGGCTCATCTTAAGTAGCTACTAAGTACTGTTTTTTTGCCCAGTTCCTCGTATGCTTCATTCCCTCTGATTCTTGCTACAGAAATGTGATTTATCAGCATTTGCAGACGAGGCAACAAAGATTCAATATTTTCCACTGGGTATTGTAAGGGTTAAATTGTTAGATCTGGGATGTGAATCCGTATGTGTCTAATACCAGAACCAGTTTCCATTAACCCCTCTATTATTCCTGCAGTGAACATTCAGTTTGGGGATAGTGCTTCTAGAGAACACTTTCTAATGTGTCTACTTGACTTCTGAAACCTTTGCCCATAGCTCTATTCTTGGACTGTATCATTACAAACTGCACTATAATTATCTGATTAGATAACCATCTCTTTGAACGATATCTTGGAAACCTGAGAGTAAGAAAAACATGTATTTTCCTTTTTTAGCAATCTTAGCACATAACAAAATAACATTCATGTAGTAAGCAGTCAATTTATTTCTTAAAATATCAATAATATATAAGTGACTGGCCAGTTAAATGCTATCAGAAACTAGCATTCAGGATAAGTGATGAATTTATGTATGTGTGTATATGATTTGAATTTGTTTTTAACAGATACCTTTTTGTAATAAAATGCAAAACACTATTTTTCAAGTTGATTGGGGCTTCCCTGGTGACTCAGATGGTAAAGAATTTGCCTGCAATGCAGGATACTCAAGTTAAATCCCTGGGTCAGGAAGATCCCCTGGAGAAAGGAATGGCAACCAACTCCAGTATTCTTGCCTGGAGAATTTCATGGATGAAGAGTCTGGCTAGCTACAGTCTGCAGGGTCACAAAGAGTTCGACATGACTGAGCAACTAACACTTTTGCTACCTTTTTCTGTAGCAAAATTCTGTTTTTTTCAAGTTGATTATGAAATGTTAGTTATCATACAAAATATTTTATTATTTTCACTGGTTTATATTTAGCCTCATTACAACCATAAAGAAATCACCCATCACAGTCCCTAGAGTGCACCCTGGAAAACTATTTTCCCTTATACAAAATAATAATTTCCTGAACAAGTTCACATACTAAAAAAAGAGGAAAAATTAAGCATCTTTTTTTTTTCTTTACCTACTTCAGCTAATTCAAATACTAATCTTTTTATAACCTTGAAAAACCTGTGAATGTTAATAAGCTTTAAGGCAGGAGGGGATAGAAATGGAAATCTTTATTCAATAACAGAAAAAGTTAATGATTTTACAAATAAGAAACAGACTTCTTAGCATAGTTCCTCTAATAGCTCAACCCCTCCAATGAATTGAGATGCTCCAAAAATATCATCAGTTATATATTATAAGCTTGCTTTTCCTGTATTTTTGCTTATGGACACTACTTCCATAATCAGCTCCATTCGTTTATATGTCTAGTTGTGTATTTGAAAAACCCTCTACCAGTCACCTGTTCATATAGCTTGTTATGAAATTTATTTCTTGAATTCCAGCAAAAGTGAAAATTAAAGTGAAATAATTCAGTAATGTTAGTGTTCTTCCTTTATTTCTGACCTCTTCATATAAAAATGAAAGCACAATTTCCCATGTTGGTTAGTTACAGATGAATTTTTTGCTGCTTAATTAATGAAATCATTCAAAAACACCACAGAACAATGGAAGTCTACAGAAATATTATATTAATTAACTTATAAATGAAGTAAAACATCGTTTCTAATCAATATTTCACGTAAGATGGCGAGCATTTGGGGCTGTTATCATCAAGCACATCAGATAAATCTGAGACTTCCCTAATTAGTGTAAATAAGTTATGGCACATGCTCTGGTTTCTTTCAGAGATTGTTTCCCATGCTACTAGCATTATGCTACTAATCAGAATATTGAAGAACTGGTACTGCCTAGTCCAATACAAAAATATTTTGAAGGTTAACATGCACAGTATATTATTTACAATATTATCATAAATAATACACAGACACGAGTGTCAAATACTTTACGTCAATGTATTGAGCACATTGGTATGCCAGTTATAAGATCCATTTTATCTCTGTATGGGAAATGTCACTAAAAATATGCAAGAAGATACGGTGAAAATTTGGAAATAAGAAAATGCCTCCAAACAGTAAACAATAGCATACTACACAATAATAAGAATTAGTGATCTAGCACCAAACATAGCAACATAGATCTATCCCAAACAATAAGTAAGAGAATAAAGGCAGAATGGTTAAAAACAGCATGGTTCCATTTATATATAATTTTTAAATAAGAAAACCTAATTTTTAGTGTTGGAAGTAAGCATAGTGGTTACTTTTGAGTGGGTAGTGACTCCAATGGCGCAGGAGCCATTATGAGTTAATAGAATATTGTTTTCCTTGACGAGAATACTGGTTACACAGCTGTGCTCAGCATTCAAGAATTTATACCACTGTATATTTCTGAACTTTCTTTGAAAGTTCTTTGAACTTGTATGGATATATGCTATAATTCAAAAATGCATTCCAAAACGTAGAACTAATGCTGAGTGGAAGCTTCTGAAGTTTCAATAATATTCACAAGATATTGAAAATACCTCATTACAAACTAAGAAAAATAATTTACAGTTATCTCATCATTAAGCTTCTATGTCATTTTGCCTTTTGGAAGCTCTTGGTTTGTTAAAAAATAAGAAATAACACTAAGAAAGTAATGTTAACTAAACACTATTATTTACACCAGAAGAAATTATCATTTAATATAGTGTTATAATGGGCTTTCAAGCTGGCTCAATGGTAAAGAATTCTCCTGCCAATGCAGGAGACACAGGAGACCCGGGTTCGATCCCTGAGTCAGAAAGATCCCCTGGAGAAGGAAATGGCAGTCCACTCCAGTATTCTTTCCTGGAACATTCCATGGACAGAGGAGCCTGGCGAGCTACAGTCCATAGTGTTGCAAAGAGTCAGACATTGAATCAAATGGGTAGAAATTAAGAACTTGTTTTAATCTTTCTATTCATTGATTCTGAATAAGAAAAATATTATTTGCTCTTATATAAATGTGTGTTCAACTGCAGATATATGTTTTTCTCATGTTCCACTCAATTAAATTCCAAGAGAGTATACTGACCTAGTTTTAATGTCTAAACAAATATTTTCATGGTACATTGATTTTAATATTTTGTGAATTTGTATATTATTTCTAATTAATTAACCATAACCTCAATGGCTTTCTTTTTGTAGATGTGGTGCATACTTTATTATTTTCATGAGTGTTATCATTATAAACTATAATTTAAAAACTGATTATTTTATTGAATGTACTTAAGATTTTTGTAAGCATTCTTGAATCATTGAAATAATGTTTTGTGGTATTTTATAGGATTTTTATTACATTTAATTCATATTTAAACTTGAGTTTTAAGAAATGCCAGACAAATATATCTGCTCTAGTAGAATGCAGAAATGATATATCAAACATATACATGTATGTATTTTGTTAATATATGCATACATATATAACATATATGTTATTTATGTCACATATATATCATATGTCATATAATATATGTTAACATATTATATATGTTAATATATTATATGTATATATATAAATCTGCTAAACAATAAAAGCATGAGGATGGTATTACCAAAGATCTGATATTTGTGGTTCCATTTCCAAAACTCTCCAAAATTATCTTTGCAGGAATTTGCAAGGACAG
>SJYX01011115.1:231347-279047 GCA_006410675.1 Oreotragus oreotragus
TTCTTTGGAAGGAATGATGCTAAAGCTGAAACTCCAGTACTTTGGCCACCTCATGTGAAGCACTGACTCATTGGAAAAGACTCTGATGCTGGGAGGGATCGGGGGCAGGAGGAGAAGGGGACGACCGAGGATGAGATGGCTGGATGGCATCACGGACTTGATGGACCTGAGTCTGAGTGAACTCCGAGAAATGGTGATGAACAGGGAGGCCTGGCATGCTGTGATTCATGGGGTCGCAAAGAGTCGGACATGATTGAGCGACTAAACTGAACAGAACTGAATGATAGCAATGAGTATTTTTTCATGTAGCTGTTAGTCATCTGTATGTCTTCTTTGGAAAAAATTCTATTCAGATGTTCTGTCTAGTTTTTAACCAGATTGTTTTATAGATATTTTGTTGTATGAACTGTTTATATATTCTTGACATTAATCCTTATCAGTCATATTATTTGCAAATATTTTCTCTCATTCAGTAAATTGTCCTTTCATTTTGTCAGTGGTTTCCTTTGCTGTGTAAAAGCTTTTGAATTTAACTCAATCCCATTTGTTTATTTTTACTTTATTTATTTATTTGCCTTAGGAGTGAGATTAAACCTAAAAATATTGCTATGACTTATGTCAGTGACTGGTCTGGCTATTTTCTCTTCTAGGAGTCTTATGGTTTCAGGATTTACATTTAGGTCTTGAATACATTTTGAATTCATTTTTGTATAAGGTGTGAATAAGATAGGCCACACTCTTCCCATTTTACAGATGATAATACAGAGACTGAAGAAAATAACTAAGATAACAAGCTCTAGAGTTCAGATTTAAAACTGAATTATCTGACTCAATGATTAAATATCCCACTGTGAAAATATCTGATCACTGAATGAGCTTCCCAATATCATACTTACAATTAAAAACAAAGTTAGAATAAGGACTCCAGCCTCTAGACTTTTAAATCAAAATACTTTTTCATATACCATCTTCTGATCTAATTTATTTTATTGTGTTTTTATGGCAACTGAGTTATGAACATGCCCTTTTATTTGGTCTGTTGGTTCTCATGGAACAGGAATTGTTTGCTAACTTTTACCTGAAATTGACATTTGCAAACAGAATACTTGAGACAGTGGTAAGTGAATAAAAATATCTGCTTTTGGCAATAATGGAAAATGAACTTAAATTACTGACTATATTTCATTATAAAATGTTAAAGTAAAATATCACAGCACTCCAGAAAACTTTGTATTTGATTTAGTACTACTGTCATTGGTGGTAGGCATGACTTATTAAAGTAGTGAAATAAATGTGTAAAGCTTGATATGAGAAATTATGTAGCATTTATAATGCTAAGCCTTTTCCTATAATAGAAACCATTATGGTTATAGACATGGTCAAATAGTAGCAGAGATTACAGATGCTAGATAATTATTGCTATTTTGTTAAGGGAAATTAAAAACTGCCAAAGGAAAATATTTTTGAGGGTAAAATACATTTCTAAAAAAAGGTAGAATAAATTATAGTTACACTTATGTAGATTGCCGAATCAGGTAAACTTATGGCGGAAGTTAGATAATAAATGAATTGATGAGCATCAATTCTACAAAATTCCAATGGGAAAAATGTTCAGAATTATGTCTAGCTCCTATTGCACAATAATTGTCAAGAAGGTGAGAAAGTAGAACAAGTATGAAGCATAAAGGGTATGAAAAGGAACTAGCTATTCAAAACCCTATGCAAAGTGCTTCAATAGCATATATCTTACTTAATGGTCATCATTAAAAGGAAGATTTAGATTTTTGCTATGCAGGCCTATCTCACTAAAGACATTTGTTTGTGGCTGTTGATAGAAAATAATAAAGCATATAACTAATTAAATAATAAATATAAATAATATCTCCTAAGGCCTTGTTAGTTTACAGAGTACTTGTATGTGCCTTGTTTCATTTAATTTTTATAATAGTATTGAGAAGTAATATTACAGCTTAAGTACAGAATAGAAACTAATGCCTCACATGTCCAGTGGAGGCCGGATTTCAGAAACGACAGCCTGGGGGCTAGGGTTAAGTCATTTCAGTCATGTCTGACTCTTTGCGACTCTTTGGACTGTATCTTGCCAGCTCCTCTGTCCATGGGGATATCCAGGCAAGAATATAGGAGTGGGTTGCCATGCCCTTTTTCAGGGGATGTTCCTGCCCCAGGGATCAAAGCCACATCTCTTAGGTCTCCTGCATTGGCAGGTGGATATTCTACCACTAGTTCTACCTGGGAAGCCCTAATGAGATTTTGTCTCAAAGTGAGCCTTCTGAGGAAGGCAAATCTTTCTAGCAGGGGCACCAATGATGCTGGCAAGATAGCAAGAAGACTAGAGTTGGGAATTGAGTCAGATATGATTAAAGTTAAATAGGGAAAACCTGGGTAGTAAATAGGGGTAGAAGGTGATGATGGGTTTAACAACAAAGCTAATTTTGTTTGTTACTATTATTTATTATTTTTATAATAAATTTTATTTATTATTTACATCATTTAAAATTTTATAGAAATAATTACAGAGCAAATATCCACTGAGTACTCATTGTGTGCCAGACTGTCTGTTAGAGTCTGGACATGCAGCCTAGAATAAAACAGAAACAATCACTCTTGCAGTGGATTTTATATTCTTACAAGAATGAAAAATAGAGCAAAATTAAGTGAACAACATAATATGAGATAATAGTAATGCAGTGAAAAAAAATTCAGAAGACTAAGGAGATACAGAGTTAGATGTGTGTGCTTTTAGAGAGGGTGGTGAAGAAAGTCCCTTCTCAAGTTACAATTCATGAGCAAAGTAGAATAAAAAGAATATAAGAGGAAGTCATGATAGTACCTATGAAAAAGCATTATCAAGGAGGTGCCGAGTCCTGGGCTATAACAGGAACTCATCATATTCAAACAGGAGCAGCACGGGCCTTGACTGAAGCAGGAAGAAATGAAATATAGAAATGTACTTGGTGAGGCAACCAGAGGTCAGCTCTCATAACGTTTTGAGACCATGATAAGAATCTTACTCTTACTTTTTGTTAAAAGGATATTTAGAGAACTTTGATAACAGCAGTGAAAAAAATATTTACTTTTTTAAAATATTACTTTTTATAAATCATTTCTATAGATCACACTGGCTAACTTATGTGTAAGAGACTAATTGTAGAATACGTTTGGAAATAGAAAAATTAGGGAATTGCCAAGAAAAATTGTTTGTTTAGTAAGGGTATATTTGTGGATTCAGCCAATGCAGAGGTGAGGTAGTCATATGCAGAAAATACTTTTAAAGTTGAGCCGGTAGGATTTGTGATTCATTGGACATGGGTTACTAGAGAAGAGTCAAGAAAGCTGTTTAGTCTTATAATTGAGCAAGCAAATGAATGATGATGTCATTCATTGAGATCAGGACCCTAGATGAAGAACAGATTAGAAGAAATTCAAAGGTTTTGTCTGGGATGTGTTAGGTCTGCGATGCTGACTTGAATGAACATATCAATCTGTAAAATAGAGGAGTCAAGATTGTTTGCTAAGAAATGAATTTTTTGAACTTAGAAGTAAAATGACAGTAGCAAAGATTTTAAAAGAGCGAGCAGTGTGATGGGTGGCAAAAGACAAAATACGAAGGTGAAGACTGTGTAAACCAAGTGAAAAGGACAAAGAAACTGTTGAGGAGAGAATATAAAATGCTCCTGAAAGTGAAAGCCGCTCAGTAGTGTCCTGTCTCTTGGTGAGCCCATGGACTTTACAGTCCATGGAATTCTCCAGGCCAGAATACTGGAGTGGGGAGCCTTTCCATCCTCCAAGGAGCCTCCCAACCCAGGGATTAAGTCCAGGTCTCCCACACTGTAGGCAGATTCTTTACCAGCCGAACCTCAAGGGAAGCCCAAGAAGACTGGAGTGGGTCGCCTATCCCTTCTCCAGTGGATCTTCCCGACCTAGGAATCAAACCGGGATCTCCTCCCTTGCATATTAGATTATTTACCAACTGAGCTATCAGGGAGGCACCCATAAAATGCTCCTAGAAATTGGGTAAATGGATGAAGCTTCTCCTATGACTTTGTAAACAGAAAATAAAGAACAACAGCAATTTGTGATATGGTGGAAACACAATTTGAAGTGAAGTTATATGTAAGACAGAATGTTAAGGGTGTTGAGAGGGTGAGGATAAACAATTATTAGGAAATTTTTACCATAAACTGGGAGAGGAGACAGAGGCTGAGGGAACTGTGAAGTCCAGGGAAGTGAAGATTTTTTCCCCCCTGTTTTTTTGTTTGTTTGTTTTGTTTTGTTAATGGTCAACTGTAGGGCTTTGAAACTTTTCAAAGATTAGAATCAAAATGCATAATGAATCTAAGTGGATAGGTTAAGTTTTGGCTAAACATGAGCTGGGAACAGGTAAGGACATGCAGTCATGTATGATAAAATATGTGATGTATAGACATTTAAATAATTAGATTTAAACAACACAAGCAGACTTAAATATTCTTTTCTTATTTAAAAAATAGATAAGTATTCTTATAATTATCACCATTTTCATCATCATAATCATTTTTATCACCATTATTAATATTATTATAATATTGTCTAAACTATCTACTATGTATTATACTTAATGAATTATCACAAAGCCTCCCTGTTTGACATGGGTAAACTGCTTAGAGCGCTGATCAGGATATTTAAAGTATTGATCTACATATTTTAACCACTGACAACACCTAAGAAGTCAGAAGTTATCCTAAATCATGAATAGCTGTGGAATTTATTTATATATGTATACTACTCTTGCTATTAAAATAAATCCTGCTGTGAAAGATTATTTTAAGAAATATTCCAATCCTAGAGTGGCAATTGAAAGAAAATATTCATGACAGGATGTACTGCTGGGCCTTTTCATTTTTATTCCTCATTCCCCTCATCACAGCCCACCTTCTTGAGTTCCATAAGTCATTCAGAAAGGATACAGAGGCCCCCAGCTATAGAGAGATTTCCTATACAAGACAAAGGGGAGTTTTGTCTTCTTGGTTTATAGAATCACTAATCCCACAAATCTCCTTGGAAAGGTTTAAAATTATTTCCTGTTTTGTGTGTTACACAGGTATCCCATTAATATGACAGAATCTATTCTGTTTCATAGTTATTCTATATGAATCATCTCTGTTCAGAAACTAGAAAGAGCGACCTCATGTATTACTAACCTATTAAGTCAGAGACCTTATGTTGTACTAACCCATTAAGTCCAGTAAATAACCTTGCTTTGGGTGATATGATAAAAGCAGGATTAAGGAGATTTTACTGGAATGCCACTTGATATGCTGGATTAGGTACCACAGTCCAATACGAGAGTTGTAAAGCATAACTAATAATTTCCTTTTAAGGGAAGCAAAGGGAATTGCACTGAGCTCTAATGTTGACCTCAAGAAAACCCAGACACAAACTCTGATTCAACATCTCACTTGTCAATATAGTGACTATTTACCATGAAATAATATAAACATGAAGTTATAAACAGATGAAATTAATGAAATTACCTCTATCGGTGTATTTCAGTAGTGAAATATAGGAGTCACAGTATAATCAGTGGAAGACAATGAATTGATATTTTACTGAGAGAGACGCTTTTACTAAAACGTGATAAATGTAGGTATAATATTCACATACTTGAGATAACAGCTTTCTCCTCTGGCTTCGCTTAAGTTTTCCTCTCCTATGGACAGAGGAGCTTGCATGCTGCAGTCCATGGGTTCACAAAGAGTCAGACACAACTTAGCAACTAAACCTACACACAATCACAATAAAATTAACACCAAATATAATTTCCCTTTATCTTTTCCAATTAATATGCTTTTCTTTGACTTGTGGCTTACATATACATTGTTACTTCATGAAGGAAGAGTTCCATTGATTCATAAAAGTTATTTTTAATTAACACGATCTCAGCATCAGAGACTTAAGAGATAAAAACATTATACAATAAAAACAGTAAAAGAATTGAAAAAAGAACTGAGAAACATCTAACTTAAATGCCAATGTTTTCACAAAACAAGTGTCTCAATAAATTAGAATTTAACTGATTAGAGATGAAAATAGTCAAGAATATGAATTCAACCTAGAAATCATTCCCAATTTTTCTTCTCTTATAATCTTGCAACTAAGAGCTACTTGTTAAAAATACTGTGATAAAGATGACTTTGAACTGTAGGACACAACTGAAGGCAAAACCTACAGAGTTTTCTAAATAGTGAAATTCAAAAGGAAGCATTTTATGGTTGGTTCTCTAATTATTTAATTTTCTTTCTAGTCTAGTCTTCAAAATGTTTCAGCATTCATCAAGTCAGCAAATAGCATAACTAACAAGCAAAATAAACCCTGGCAGATTATTGCTATAGAATACAAAGGAAAAGTGACATGAAACATGTTAATGATGAGGCAACACCAAGGTCTAATGGTGGCCTGCAACATAATGTTGTTATTTAATTATTTTTAGTTTCATTCAATATTCCCATTACACACAGGCTATAATGACCTATCTAGGATGATGGCCAAAGGCATCAAATCTGAAAAAAAAACAGGAAGACCATGCTATCAGGGTAAAATAGAGATTAGAACACTTGTGCAGGAAGCCATCCTTCTTGGCAGTGCAGGAGAGCATTAATCCATTACACCAGAATGTACAGTAACGACCTCTTCTGTGCAAATTTAGAGACTCCTGGAGAATAACCACTGGATTATGTCATCCTTGCACATAAAAAACAAGGCTATGAGCTTCTCAAGCACTGTGACCATGATCTATGGAACTGATTTACAGCCTACAGCACAATGTTTATCATAAGCTATGGATCAGTAAATGTGAAATCAATCTAGACATTAATAAGGGAAAGAAGTGATTAAAAATAGGCACTTTGGACTGGGAGAAAGAAAAGGAAAATAAGTGACAGGGAGCAATTATCTGATTCTTAGATGGAGAAGTAACTGGCACCTAGGAGCTCTAGATGCAAAAGGTGGTGAAACAGACTTCAGACCTTGCATATAAAAATTTAGCTCCTAACAAAGAGGTTTCTAAATGCCCAACTGCAGGGAAATAAATTATTATTAAAATGTAAGCATCCAAAGGAATTTATGTGACCAGATGAGATACTTCAACAGGATACAGGAACAAAGCTGCTGTCAGTTATTATCAAGAGATGTCATCATCATAATAATCATGCCAAGGATTTGGCATTCAGCCATCATCAGAGTTGTGTCTTCTTTTATCTGTGAATGATGCAGAAATGATATTGACTTTTTTCTTTGAACTCTCACGCATGTGAACATGCCAGATCACTTCAGTAGTGTCAGGACAACTAACTCTATTTAAAGATAAAGGCAAAACTGGATAATTTAGGCAAGCGAGTAATCTTTTATTAAAATTTTAATGAAATAATTAAAGAGCGCTGTTGTTAGTCGCTTACTCATGAAAACTCTTGCAACCCCATGGCTATAGCCTGCTAGGTTCCTCTGCTAATGGGATTCTAGGACAAGATCCCTGGAGTGGATTACCATGCCCTCTCCAGGGGATATTTCCCACTCAGGAATCGAACCCTCATCTCTTGCATCTTCTGCTTGGCAAGTGGATTCTTAATTACAATCGCCACCTGGAAAGACCAAACTCTCACTAGATGTCTTGGATTTATAAGACGATTGCCAGCGTTGTTGTAATGACCTCCAGCCATGCAGTGTAACAGAGCCAAGGTAGGCTTTGTTAATAAATTTTACAGCTGAGGACAAAACAGATGAGATTGTTCTGTGTGCAGGGCCTTCTGTAAATATGAAACCCATAACTCTGTTTTGTTCAGCAAAAAGATGTCCCCAGAAAACACTAAGGAAGCTTCATGGGGGAATTTGGCTAAATTTCTGGAAAACATTCAGGGATCCGCAATTTAAGGTTTCAGAAATTCATGAATCTGAGACCTGTGAACACCGTATCGTGTTTCAACAATAATGGAATTCAAAATGTCCACTGAGTATAAAGAAGTGTCTGTCTCTCTAACAGCAGGGTAGCAGAAAATATCCTAAGCCAATTAGTCTCCCTGCCTTGTAGATTTGCTCTGCATTGCTGTTTCAACAGCTCATTACTACATTAATGAATACAGCCTCAGAGGCAGGCATTTGTACAACGGTGATGGTTCGACCTCTCCAAAAGTGAGCACCTAATTACTGCTTCATGTGCAGCACTGATTCAAAGGTTATTGCTCTTTCTCTAAGCAGGATGTAAAACTTCTTATTGATTCACCTGGATTTAGGATAACAATAGGGGTTGTCAGTGCTTAATGATTAGATTCTTTTGTTGTCAAAATATGTCTGTAATATTAAGTTCTAACTGATCTCTCTACAGGAAAGTTTATATGCACAAAATCTAATATTTGGTCATTAGCCTTGGAAGCTAACATGTAATATTTCAGAGTGCCTGATGCATAACAGGTATAAAATAAGCATTTTTAATGAAATGAAATAAAAGCTACGTTAAAGACAGAAAAAAAATCGAGCAATAAAAATAAGTGATTGTGTATACTATGTGATTTAAAGTCTATAAAAATGATGAAAAATTTAGCGGATGATTCAAATAATAAATAGTCTTGCTATTTCTGTTATTTAGATATTTCACACTTACATGTTGCTTTTACATGTATTTTTTGTTGTTACTTTTTCTTTTGTTCATTTTATTTTGAGTTTTGTTTGTTCCTAGTCTTGGCTTAATTTGGTTCTAAACCCATAACAATGTAAAGTTTTGTTTTTTTTTTCCCTTGATATTGTTCATAAGAAATGTCACAGAATTTAGTGTAGTAAGCTGTCAGAATCAAATACAATGTTCTTCTTAGAAATGCTCTGTTAAATAAACTCTTCAACAATCATGAAATTAGTCACCTTGAAGCACTATCTGTACTCCCATGTTCAACTGCCACATTACTCACAATAACCAAAATATAGATACAGAAATAACCCGTGTCTTCCCACAGATGAATGAAGAAGAAAGAGTATGCTATATATTATTCAACCTTGAGGAATGAGAAAATCCCACCAATTACAACAATATGGATGAACATAGAGGACATTTTGCTAAGTGAAATTAGCCAGATAGAGGAAGAGAATCTCATTTATATGTGAAACCTTTAAAAAAAACAATTCATAGATACAGAGAGCAGAAAGGTGTTATCAGGAGCTGGGGTTGCAGGAGTTGAGGGATGAACAAGACAGAATCGGGGCGGGGGGGGTTGGTCAAACCTGAAGTTCTGTAGGATAAGCATGACAACTATAGTTCATAGTTCTGTACTGAATACTGAAAATATGCTGAGAGAGTAGATTTCAGATGCACTCATCACAAAAAGAAATGGTAACAATCTGAGATAATCTCATTTATATGTGAAACCTTTAAAAAAAACAATTCATAGATACAGAGAGCAGAAAGGTGTTATCAGGAGCTGGGGTTGCAGGAGTTGAGGGATGAACAAGACAGAATCGGGGCGGGGGGGGTTGGTCAAACCTGAAGTTCTGTAGGATAAGCATGACAACTATAGTTCATAGTTCTGTACTGAATACTGAAAATATGCTGAGAGAGTAGATTTCAGATGCACTCATCACAAAAAGAAATGGTAACAATCTGAGATGATCTATTAGTTAGCTTGATTGTAGAAATCACTTCACTATCTATACGTATATCGTATCATAATGTTTTGTGCCTTAAGAAGTATATATATATATATATATATAATTTAAAAAATATTTTTTAAAAGATTACGAGAGTATCTGATAATTTGGGCTGTTTTTCAAGGAATTTGTTGATTTTATGGAAGTTGTCAGTTTATCATGATAAAGAAAGGTAATTTGAGAAAAGTAAAGTATACAGCTAAAAGGCTATCACTGAATAAAATTTCATTATCAGAATTATAGAAATCATTAATAACTTAAAAGTGCTTGCTAAATCAATATTCAATCTTCCTAACCTGATATTCTGTTTCAAATAATTGGTGCAGAAGTGGACACTTTTGCTGACCCTTGATTTACCCAGAGCCACAGGCAAGTCAGGTTGCAGATTCCGTCAGTGGCCTTGAAACAGCTATAGCTACGCTTATCGCCTGACACATTAATCAGGCACTATAAGTGATTGATTGCACTGTTTCTAAGGCTTTGGAACTGATCACCGGAATGAAGGATTTTTCCGTCTGCATTAAAGCACAAAGTCATTTTAAAGACCAATTTTAGGAAGGTGAGCAATAACTGTCATCAACAATGAAAATTTCACAACCACTTGAAAAGTGGTGCAGGAGTCTAAAGTATGAAAAGAACAGCCTTTGGGTCGCTGCCTGGTACATTTTCTTTCTTGGGAGTTCATGGTGCATTTATTAGTATACTTTAAATTAAAGTCTCTTTTGATAATGACAGCTTTTCTTTTTTGTGATTTCGTCTGATATTTTGTTTCCCTGTGGAAGTATTACATAGTTCTTTGAGTAAGGAAACTTTAATAAGGCCCTGAGTTTTGCACTGTTGTACAGGATTTAATAGGATCTTTCTTTCTTCATTGTCTGTGCTCAAAAGTCAAATCTCTTTACAGTTGTCCAGTTCAAACAAGGAGGTCTGCACAGTTGATATAACCTGACCCAGAGCATTCAGATTTGCAGAGTTCTCGCAGAAAAAAAGCCTCTGTATGGATGGAGAATAGTAGTATGCAGTCCCATGCTTCCAGACCCTGCTACAAGAGCCATGTGTAATAAACGTTGTTGTTTCACTCTTCTCTGCCTTGAAAGTTGCTTTTTCCTTATTCACATTTGGTTACTCTTCTTGTTTTTCTCTATCTCCATTCACATGCATTTTGGAACTAACTTGCATTATATATTCAATCCTTTTGCTCACCAAACCAAAAAAGTGTACCTAATCTTGTTAATGTTTCAGATTTTAAGACATTTTATGGTGTTGACAGAAATGAAGCAATCATTACAACACAGAATATATATTTTTTTTAAGTAGAAGGGAATAGCTTCCCCACACTGAACCATTAAGTGTCAGAATATACAATCAGTTAAATAAAGTGGAATGACAGTTGATCCATTAGTCAAACAGGCATGGCCTTTGATCCTATGTTTCATCACTCATTTTAGGATCACAAAGCAAGTTAGTTGGTCTGTTTATCTAATTCTCAGTTCCTTCTCTTTAAAGAGTGGAAATAAAGCCACCTTAATATAGTTGGAAAGGTTAAATGATGTAATATATGCACACTATCTGGTAAGGAGATGCGAACATAGTAGGTACTCTATGGTTCTTGCAATTTTAGTTCCTCCTGTAAGTGTTTGAACAAAGGAAATTTTGTTCTGATTGCTTCTTTAATGGGCTTCCCTAAAGGCTGTATACTGCCACCCTGCTTATTTAAATTATATGCAGAGTACATCATGAGAAATGCTGGACTGGAAGAAGCACAAGCTGGAATCAAGATTGCCAGGACAAATATCAGTAACCTCAGATATGCAGATGACACCACCCTTATGGCAGAAAGTGAAGAAGGACCAAAAAGCATCTTGATGAAAGTGAAAGAGGAGAGTGAAAAAAGTTGGCTTAAAGCTCAACATTCAGAAAACGAAGATCATGGCATCTGGTCTCATCACTTCATGGCAAATAGATGGGGAAACAGTGGAAACAGTGTCAGACTTTATTTTTGGGGGGCTGCAAAATCACTGTAGATGGTGACTGCAGCCATGAAATTAAAAGACACTTACTCTTTGGAAGGAAACTTATGGCCAACCTAGATAGCATATTGAAGAGCAGAGACATTATTTTGCCAACAAAGGTCTGTCTAGTCAAGGCTATGGTTTTTCCAGTGGTCATGTATGGATGTGAGAGTTGGACTGTGAAGAAAGCTGAGCACCAAAGAATTGACACTTTTGAACTGTGGTGTTGGAGAAGACTCTTGAGAGTCCCTTGGACTGCAAGGAGATCCAACCAGTCCATTCTAAAGGAGATCAGCCCTGGATGTTCTTTGGAAGGAAT
This sequence comes from Oreotragus oreotragus, assembly GCA_006410675.1. NCBI lineage: Eukaryota > Metazoa > Chordata > Mammalia > Artiodactyla > Bovidae > Oreotragus > Oreotragus oreotragus. The sequence continues at coordinate 243,366 of SJYX01011115.1, forward strand.
GATGCTAAAGCTGAAAGTCCAGTACTTTGCCCACCTCATGCGAAGAGTTGACTTATTGGAAAAGACTCTGATGCTGGGAGGGATTAGGGGCAGGAAGAAAAGGAGACAACAGAGCATGAAATGGTTGGATGGCATCTCTGACTCGATGGACGTGAGTTTGAGTGAACTCCAGGAGATGGTGATGGACAAGGAGGCCTGGTGTGCTGCAATTCATGGTGCTGCAGAGTTGGACACGACTGAGTGACTGGACTGACTGACTGACTGAATTCCTCAGCAGGTAAAGAATTTGCCTGCAATGCAGGAGATGCAGGTTGAATCCCTGGGTCAGGAAGATCCCCTGGAAGAGAAAGTGGCAACCCACTCCAGTATTCTTCTCTGAAAAATCCCATGGGCAAAAGAAACTGATGGGCTACAGTCCAAATGGTGGCAAAGAGTCGACATGACTATGTTACTCAATCTATTCCACAGACCCCACTTTCATTATGCCATCGTAAAAATATATCAAATAGGTAAAATTAGCTATAAGTTATAGTAAATAGTGTATCAGAATCATTTTTATATCTTTTACAGTCTATTTATCCAAATTGGTGTAGGTATCTATGAAAATCCTCTCTCCCTCTTTCATGTACACACAAATACACATACACACAATCCTTAAAATCAAATAAAATAGATATACAAAGAAAAAAGGATGTTCATTTATTCAGAGGCTATTATAATATGCTATTTAATTTATGGCCTTATGTGATGTAAATTCTACAAAGAAACAATCAATTGAGAAAAATATATATGCTATATATATAAATTGATAAAGAAAGATAACTATGTGAACTTCAAAATTGGGTTTCACAATTTCCCACTTTTAATAGTTTAAATACAGCTTTGGACAACATTCTAGCTATCAATACAAGTTTGTATGTTGAAACAGTCAGAAGTTTCTGATACTGTCAGACTTTGTAAAGTGAGTCAATAATTATGCTTCAGATGATAAATAAATGAGTAGCATTGTTTTACTTCTCTAGTGAAATATTCACCTAAATTATTTGATATTCTGTATATACTACAGTCAACATTTCAAACAAAAATTTCTTTATTAGTATATTTATACAGAAAAGAAACACAAATAAAACTGCCGCAGAATAATTCCACTTTACACTATTGAATCCAGTTTATATTCCATTATACAATCAAAGTCATAAATAAAGAATTGTCCATTCTGAAAGACTGACTTTAAATGAATGATTCCCTTTATTGGTATTAATTACAACCTTTTCCACATACATAGCTAGAAAAATTACCATATATCTTGTAAAGTCAATTTGAAAACTATCATGTGAGGAACGTTTGTACAATTGTACCTGAATGAGACCACATCTACTATTAACAATCTAGTTGCATCTCCTGTGGCTTTTTCCATTTGAACTGAAAGTTGCAGAGAGGGATAATCTAATTCAAAGAGCTCAAAGGAGACTAAAGTATTCATTGAGGCTGTTCATTTATTTCTGACAGGATTCAAGTGTAGTTCCAGAATTTTGAAAAGATACTCTAATCATGTATGAAAACCAGTCAAGAAAAAACTCACCATGCTTTTCATGTTATTATGCACTCTGGAAAAAATCTTGTTTCAGATATGGGAATATCAAAATCAGCACAAGTAAACAAGGAAATTCACAAAAATAAAACATAATGATTCCCTTCATATACAATGTCTGTCGCTTCTAAAAAATTATGGAAAATAAGAATTTAATATATGCCAAAGAAGGGCAATTATACCCAATGAAACAGCTGAAGCCTACTTCAGTATAATACAGTCAGGGTACTGGATTCCAGTTCCGAATTTTCCAAAAATTCTTTCAAAATGAATATACTAGAGAAAGTCACTTGATGGTCTAAGATTTCACTTTTTGTTCTGGAAAAGAGAGTTGTGTGAAATGCTTTGCTGTTGTTCAGTCACTCAGTTGTGTCTGACTCTTATGAGACCTTAGAGTCTATTTCAATTTTGTAATGATTGACATTACTAAGTTATAAAGTTTAGCAATTCAGCTATGAGATGATTGAAAGTTTTTCTATACTTTGAGCAATTCTAACATGCATAACTCAAAATTTGGGGACTTCCCTAGTGGCCCAGTGATTGCGAGTCTGCCTAGCAATGCAGGGGTCACAGGTTTCAATCCCCAGTCAGGGAAATAAGCTCTCACTTGTTGTGGAGCAACTGAGTCTGTGAACCACAACTAGAGAGTCTGTGCACACTAATAAAGATCCCGTGTGGCAAAACTTTAGTAATATTTCAGTACTATTTTCATTTTTAAATAAAATTTAAAAGTTACATATTAAAATACTTTTAAATTATAGCACAAATAATATAGGTACTTTTTCTATTAATGATCTTGACAATAGGATAAAGATAGCTATTTGACAATATTATATTACAGTATAATGGAGATATAGCAGTATCAGTCTACTTCCCAAAAAAAGATTGCATTCTAAGAATTGTTTATGCACTGGATGAATTTGACTCATTGTATGTCCTTCCCACTTCTGAGAAAAAAATGAACAGATTTTACAAAGCCAAATCCTAAAAATTGTGCAGAGCTCCCTGCTTCAGTCCATATCATATTTCACTGAAAGTTATTGGCCTTTTTTTTAAAGCATACTAAAAGAGGGACAGATTAAGGGTAGCTTTTATGGGATTTATAGGTTTGGTTCATTCATTTTGGTATGTGTAGAACGGCAAGAGAAAGAAGGGGAATGAAAGAAGGATAAGAATGCTAAGAAGATTTACTAGCTCCTATTTTATCTTAATTCTCCAAACCCAAACTTCAATAGCTCTGGGTCTACTACTTATTAAAAAAAAAAAAAATCATGTGCCTTTTAGACCATGCGGTTTCAAAAGTAGTTTTCCCAAATAGCCTGGACAGTCATCCTCATGAACGATCACCTTGGTTTTCATCTCACTCGATTGTGGGGTGATTAGAAGCCTGGTCTTTTAATTCTGAGACTAGGTTCCAATCAAAGTACTGCCATGTCAACTCTGTGGCTTAAGGCCAGTTATAAAACTCTCCTCTGAGCCTCATTTATTAATTTAGATAGTAATATTGAATAGTAACAGTTCCTAGTGCATAGGTTTGTTATGAAGAGTTCAGATAAAGTGTGTAAAATCTACAGCACAATTTATTACTTACTAAACTATCTTATTCTGGAAAAGCACATCTAGCTTCTGTTTTCAATATTCATATTCAGTTTCATCTTTGCTATGAATTGCCACTGTTAAGTCCTGATTGAAAGACAGGAGCTTCAGCTGTGTTGCCACAGGGACACTGAGTGAGAGATAATCAATGAGATGTGTTTACTTTTGAAAGTCCAAGATCATACTCCTTGATTCTAGCTCAGTTAAGTGGTATTATCTAGGTAGGTGTCTTTACTAGAGCTACTACACACCACAGTGGGCAACTGTCATCAAACCACAATCAAAACAAGGTTCTAGCATTTATTGCTTGTAGACTTTCGGATCACAGCCATTCTGACTGGTGTGAAATGGTACCTCATTGTGGTCTTGATTTGCATTTCTCTGATAATGAGTGATGTTGAGCATCTCTTCATGTGGTTGTTAGCCATCCATATGTCTCCTTTGGAGAAATGTCTACTTAGTTCTTTGGCCCATTTTTTTATTGGGTCGTTTATTCTTCTAGAATTGAGCTGTATAAGTTGCTTGTATATTTTTAAGATTATTTGTTTGTCAGTTGCTTCATTTGCTATTATTTTCCCCCATTCTGAAGGCTGTCTTTTCACCTTGCTTATAGTTTTCTTTGTTGTGCAGAAGCTTTTAATTTTAATTAGATCCCATTTGTTTATTTTAGCTTTTATTTCTAGTATTCTGGGAGGTGGGTCATAGAGGATCCTGCTGTGATATATGTTGGAGAGTGCTTTGCCTATGTTCTCCTCTAGGAGTTTTATAGTTTCTGGTCTTACGTTTAGATCTTTAATCCACTTTGAGTTTATTTTTGTGCATGGTGTTAGAAAGTGTTCTAGTTTCATTCTTTTACAAGTGGTTGACCAGTTTTTCCAGCACCACTTGTTAAAGAGATTGTCTTTAATCCATCGTATATTCTTGCCTCCTTTGTCGAAGATAAGGTGTCCATCACTTCAGTTCAGTTGCTCAGTTGTGTCCGACTCTTTGCCACCCCATGAATCACAGCACACCAGGCCTCCCTGTCCATCACCAACTCCTGGAGTTCACTCAGACTCACATCCATCGAGTCTGTGATGCCANTTTCCTTTGTTGTGCAGAAGCTTTTAATTAGGTCCCATTTGTTTATTTTTGCTTTTATTTCCAATATTCAGGAAAGTGGGTCATAGAGGATCAACTTACATATTTATTAAAGCAGGTTAATCCCAGTTTTGACTGATAGTTTAATGAAATTGCACTATAAGGATTTTTATTTTATCATTATAATTGCATTATGATTGCATTAGAAGGATTCACATATCTACCAACACAGATATTTGGTTATGTGATTTTAAAAATAGTAATATAAGTGAAATGATTTTTAGATAAATTTAAAATTGTTTTAAAGGAAAAATTTTATAAAAGATTATATAATTCAATTAAACCATGTTTGAATAGTATTTCTAATATTTGAATTTCCTATATTTCCTTCGATTTTTCAAAACATAAGATTTGTTCATAGTTGTTTGTGCTTGCAGTATTCTTTCCCTGTGACTTCTTTTCCTCTTAAATTAGGTCAGTGGATGGAAGGAAGAAAGAAGAATTCCATCCCCATCACAAAAATGCAATTATAAAAGGGTCAGATGGAAAGTTAGTCAGAGATGTCCCAGTTTCTTGACTAAAAAAATTGGTTCTTTATACAATAGCACAATTTTCCTTAGAGGATTCATCAACAAAGAAGGATAGCTCTCCTTTTTGAGACATTCTATTTAACATTATGGAAGGAAGAAAGAAGAATTCCATCCCCATCACAAAAATGCAATTATAAAAGGGTCAGATGGAAAGTTAGTCAGAGATGTCCCAGTTTCTTGACTAAAAAAATTGGTTCTTTATACAATAGCACAATTTTCCTTAGAGGATTCATCAACAAAGAAGGATAGCTCTCCTTTTTGAGACATTCTATTTAACATTTGTAAGGTCATATTTTCTATCAACCAACAAGAGATCCAATAGTAATTGTTTTGTCACTCAAAAAAAAAATGAAATTTCTAAAACTATTTGGCAACACATAGCCACAGGGTTATCATAGCAAATTAAAGCTATTTCTGTTCAAGTACAAGTACACCCAATTATTCAATAACAAATCTGCTTTATATCCAAATGGGATTACTCTTTTTAAAAAGTTTACTTCATATAATCTTATTTTCATTATAGTGACTGAATCATTTTACTCTACCATCAATTTTACTTACCAAAAATAGTTCATGAAAACTTATATTTATACAAATTAATATTAAAATATTATTCTTAATAACAATGCAATTACTTATTTAACTGATATTAAATATAAATACAATTCACTTAAATAATTCCAATTATAAAGTNTTACTCTTTTTAAAAAGTTTACTTCATATAATCTTATTTTCATTATAGTGACTGAATCATTTTACTCTACCATCAATTTTACTTACCAAAAATAGTTCATGAAAACTTATATTTATACAAATTAATATTAAAATATTATTCTTAATAACAATGCAATTACTTATTTAACTGATATTAAATATAAATACAATTCACTTAAATAATTCCAATTATAAAGTATGCATTCCTATTAAAATACTGAATGCATTATCCATATAGGTGAAGTTATTAAATTAAATCTAATTTAATACCAACATTGAGACTCAAGCTTTCTTAATTGCTTGATAAGATACTATTATTTTTCCTGACAAAACTTTATCTATCTGAGTATATAAGGAGCCCATCAAAGAAAGGGATCATTCTCTCTAGAGAATATCTTTGATAAAATTTAGCCTGATATTTTATCATAGCAAATTTGCAGACAAATGAGAGAAGATACATGATTATAACTTAAAATAGCTGAATTTTAAGATGGTGTGCTCTACAAAATTTTTGTGACAATAGCTGACAGACTAGGCACCAGCACATATTTCAACCATAGACTCTCCACTTTAATACCTGTGTTTATTAGAATTCCAAAAAGTTTCCTCAAAATAGGGTATTGCTCCTTAAGGAAATATAAAAACACTGCTTTATGTTATGCTATAATTAATTCACTGCTACAACATGAAAATGTTGATCATGTTTACTTATTTTATTTTGATCTATATTTCTCTATAAGCTATAGAAGCTATAAAAAACCAATTCATAAACAGTTAATCAAAATGTTGCATAGATATTTTAGTGGTCTGTACACTTAAATATGCCATATCACCAAACTGCAAGAAAAAGCATAGATTTTTATGAGTACAGAGGTAAACTTTGCCTAATTGTGTTTCTAAGCAATTTATAAGAAATATGTGGAAGCTAAAGTATGCAAAAAATCATTTTTCATTGATTAAAATGTGTATTGTCATTAACACAGAGAAGCACCAAAGAGCAAAACACAGCCATTTTTAAACTACTTTCCATAAAACTATGTGAATAAAGATACTCTCCTCTTAATTTAGTAACAGGTAGAGACACTTGAAGAAAAAAATTATTTACAAACTTTTCTATTCCTTCTTCTTATGGCTGAAATATTTATTTATGGATGTAACTATAGCATCATTATACTTTTAACATTAAATAAACATTTAGGTTGAACATGATATAAATAACATTAATATTCCCCAAATAACCAATTATTGATATAATGTAAGAAAAGTTATGACCAACCTAGATAGCATATTCAAAAGCAGAGACATTACATTGCCTGCAAAGGTCCCTCTAGTCAAGGCTATGGTTTTTCCAGTGGTCATGTATGGATGTGAGAGTTGGACTGTGAAGAAGGCTGAATACCTAAGAATCGATGCTTTTGAACTGTGGTGTTGGAGAAGACTCTTGAGAGTCCCTTGGACTGCAAGGAGATCCAACCAGTCCATTCTGAAGGAGATCAATCCTGGGATTTCTTTGGAAGGAATGATACTAAAGCTGAAACTCCAGTACTTTGGCCACCTCATGTGAAGAGTTGACTCATTGGAAAAGACTTTGATGATGGGAGGGATTGGGGGCAGGAGGAAAAGGGGATGACCTAGGATGAGATGGCTGGATGGCATCACTGACTCAATGGACATGATTCTGAGTGAACTCCAGGAGATGGTGATGGACAGGGAGGTCTGGTGTGCTGCAATTCATGGGGTCGCAAAGATTCGGACACGACTGAGTGACTGAACTGAACTGAACTGATTCAACTATCTACTGAAAAAACTCCAAAAGTAACCTATCATTGTCTTCTAACAACTAGTTGACAGAAATGTGCATTACTTGCTCTAGGATATGTTTGTACCTGTAAAATCTGTCAAAAGTTTTCATCCTCTTATTTAAATGCATAAATTATCTTTAGAGTGAAAAGAACAAGTTTCTGCTTTCTCACGACTTGCCTGATATAGTCAAGGCTATGCTTGATTTTAATAATGAATCTCTGAACACTGCTAGCACCCACAATTTGGTTAAATACACATTAAGAGATCTAGCATTCTTTGAATTACTGTATATGCAAAATTAATTTGCATTTTTTATGAAACACTTATGAAGCCCTTCTTATGATCCAGGTATTTTTAACTACTTGCAAATATTGACTTATTTAATTCATTTGCTCTCCCAACAACCCTCTGAGTATTAAGAGTAGAAATAATTCAATGAATTTCTAAAAGTAAATGATACGAAGTAAGCCAGAAACAAAAGCACCAATACAGTATACTAATGCATATATATGGAATTTAGAATGATGGTAACAATAACCCTGTATGTGAGACAGCAAAAGAGACACAGATGTATAGAACAGTCTTTTGGACTCTGTAGGAGAGGGAGAGGGTGGGATGATTTGGGAGAATGGCATTGAAACATGTATAATATCATATATGAAACAAATTGCCAGTCCAGGTTCGATGCATGATACTGGATGCTTGGGGCTGGTGCACTGGGATGATCCAGAGGGATGATATGGGGAGGGAAGAGGGAGGGGGGTTCAGGAGGGGGAACACGTGTATACTCGTGGCAGATTCATGTTGATATATGGCAAAACCAATACAATATTGTAAAGTAATTAACCTTCAATTAAAATAAATAAATTTATATTAAAAATAAAAGTAAATGATAAAAAAACACCAGGAGCAATGATAATTTCTGACTCTTACTTGGATCAGTGTCAACACTCTTTCAGCAAATTCCGTAAAAATAAATGTTTCCCTGGTGGCTCAGACAGTAAAGAATCTGCCTGCAATGTGCGAGACCTGTGTTAAATCCCTGGGTTGAGAAGATTCCCTGGAGGAGCACATGGCATTCCACTCCAGTATTCTTGCCTCTAGAATCCCATGGACAGAGGAGCCTGGTGGGCTACAGTCCATGGAGTCACAGATTCAGACACAACTGAGCAACTAAGCACACAGCAAGCCGTAAAGTTTTTGTGGCAACTAAACTAAAGTCTACTTTAGTTACCACATTGCAGACTAAAGCAGCTGTAACAATACAAAAATAGATGGGCAAGGCTCCAATATAACTAATTTTTGAAAATGAAGTAATGGACTGGATTGATCCAGTGGGTAGTAGTTCGCACTCCTAACTTAGATAAGTATTGGATATGTGGTCAACAAAAGAGTCCGAAATGCAGTACTTGGATGCAATCTCAAAAACGACAGAATGATCTCTGTTCGTTTCCAAGGCAAACCATTCAATATCACAGTTATCCAAGTCTATGCCCCAACCAGTAATGCTGAAGAAGCTGAAGTTGAATGGTTTTATGAAGACCTACAAGACCTTGTAGAACTAACACCCAAAAAAGATGTCCTTTTCATTATCGGGGACTGGAATGCTAAAGTAGGAAGTCAAGAAACACCAGGAGTAACAGGCAAATTTGGCCTTGGAATGCGGAATGAAGCAGGGCAAAGACTAATAGAGTTTTGCCAAGAAAATGCACTGGTCATAGCAAACACCCTCTTCCAGCAACACAAGAGAAGACTCTACACATGGACATCACCAGATGGTCAACATCGAAATCAGATTGATTATATTCTTTGCAGCCAAAGATGGAGAAGCTCTATACAGTCAACAAAAACAAGACCAGGAGCTGACTGTGGCTCAGATCATGAACTCCTTATTTCCAAATTCAGACTTAAATTGAAGAAAGTAGGGAAAACCGCTAGACCATTCAGGTATGACCTAAATCAAATCCCTTATGATTATACAGTGGAAGTGAGAAATAGATTTAAGGGCCTAGATCTGATAGATAGAGTTCCTGATGAACTATGGAATGAGGTTCGTGACATTGTACAGGAGACAGGGATCAAGACCATCCCCATGGAAAAGAAATGCAAAAAAGCAAAATGGCTGTCTGGAGAAGCCTTACAAATAGCACTGAAAAGAAGAGAGGCGAAAAGCAAAGGAGAAAAGAAAAGATATAAGCATCTGAATGCAGAGTTCCAAAGAATAGCAAGAAGAGATAAGAAAGCCTTCTTCAGCAATCAATGCAAAGAGATAGAGGAAAACAACAGAATGGGAAAGACTAGAGATCTCTTCAAGAGAATTGGAGATACCAAGGGAACATTTCATGCAAAGATGGGCTCGATAAAGGATAGAAATGGTATGGACCTAACAGAAGCAGAAGATATTAAGAAGAGGTGGCAAGAATACACAGAAGAACTGTACAGAAAAGATCTTCACGACCCAGATAATCATGAGGATGTGATCACTAATCTAGAGCCAGACATCTTGGAATGTGAAGTCAAGTGGGCCTTAGAAAGCATCACTAAGAACAAAGCTAGTGGAGGTGATGGAATTCCCGTTGAGCTGTTTCAAATCCTGGAAGATGATGCTGTGAAAGTGCTGCACTCAATATGCCAGCAAATTTGGAAAACTCAGCAGTGGCCACAGGACTGGAAAAGGTCAGTTTTCATTCCAATTCCAAAGAAAGGCAATGCCAAAGAATGCTCAAACTACCGCACAATTGCACTCATCTCACACGCTAGTAAAGTAATGCTCAAAATTCTCCAAGCCAGGCTTCAGCAATATGTGAACCGTGAACTCCCTGATGTTCAAGCTGGTTTTAGAACAGGCAGAGGAACCAGAGATCAAATTGCCAACATCCGCTGGATCATGGAAAAAGCAAGAGAGTTCCAGAAAAACATCTATTTCTGCTTTATTGACTATGCCAAAGCCTTTGACTGTGTGGATCACAATAAACTGTGGAAAATTCTGAAAGAGATGGGAATACCAGACCACCTAACCTGCCTCTTGAGAAATCTGTATGCAGGTCAGGAAGCAACAGTTAGAACTGGACATGGAACAACAGACTGGTTCCAAATAGGAAAAGGAGTACGTCAAGGCTGTATATTGTCTCCCTGCTTATTTAACTTATATGCAGAGTACATCATGAGAAACGCTGGACTGGAAGAAACACAAGCTGGAATCAAGATTGCCGGGAGAAATATCAATAACCTCAGATATGCTGATGACACCACCCTTATGGCAGAAAGTGAGGAGGAGCTAAAAAGCCTCTTGATGAAAGTGAAGGAGGAGAGCGAAAAAGTTGGCTTAAAGCTCAACATTCAGAAAACGAAGATCATGGCATCCGGTCCCATCACTTCATGGGAAATAGATGGGGAAACAGTGGAAACAGTGTCAGACTTTATTTTTTTGGGCTCCAAAATCACTGCAGATGGTGACTGCAGCCATGAAATTAAAAGACGCTTACTCCTTGGAAGAAAAGTTATGACCAACCTGGATAGTATATTCAAAAGCAGAGACATTACTTTGCCGACTAAGGTCCGCCTAGTCAAGGCTATGGTTTTTCCTGTGGTCATGTATGGATGTGAAAGTTGGACTGTGAAGAAAGCTGAGCGCCGAAGAATCGATGCTTTTGAACTGTGGTGTTGGAGAAGACTCTTGAGAGTCCCTTGGACTGCAAGGAGATCCAACCAGTCCATTCTGAAGGCGATCAACCCTTGGATTTCTTTGGAAGGAATGATGCTAAAGCTGAAACTCCAGTACTTTGGCCACCTCATGCAAAGAGCTGACTCATTGGAAAAGACTCTGATGCTGGGAGGGATTGGGGGCAGGAGGAGAAGGGGACGACCGAGGATGAGATGGCTGGATGGCATCACGGACTTGATGGACGTGAGTCTCAGTGAACTCCGGGAGATGGTGATGGATAGGGAGGCCTGGCGTGCTGCGATTCATGGGATCGCAAAGAGTCGGACACGACTGAGCGACTGAACTGAACTGAATGATTCAGGTCATATGATTATAAGGGAAACTGATAATGCTTGATACTAAACACTCCAAACCTTGTTCCCTTGAGGCATTCTCCTTTTTTGTTGTTGTTCAAGCACTAAGTCGTGTCCGGCTCTCAGCAACCCCATGGACTGCAGCATGCCAAGTTGCCCTGTCTTTCACTATTTCCCAGAGTTTGCTCAAACTCATGTCCATTGAGTCGGTGATGCTATTGAACCACCTTATTTTCTGTCACCCTCTTCTCCTGCCCCCAGTCTTTCTCAGTATCAAGGTCTTTTCCAATGAATTGGCTCTGCATCAGGTGCCTGAGTACTGGAGCTACAATTTCAGCATCAATTCTTCCAATGAAAATTCAGGGTTGGTTTCTTTTAGGATTGACTAGTTTGATCCCTTTGTAGCCCAAGGGACTGTCAAGAATCTTCCCAGCACAATATGAAAGCATCAGTTTTTCAGTGCTCAGCCTTCTTTATGGTCCAACTCTGCCCCTCTTTGGGGAACTATAAAAGCAATCTGTGCTCAGTAAAGAAAAAAAAAAAGAAATGTGTAAAAGAAAAAACAAAATCATATATGCTGCCACAGCTGAATATAACATTTAAGTCATTTTATTTTTGTATTATGTGAGTTTAAAACAAACACTATTTGCAGTATATGAAAAAAAAAAAAAGAAATGAAAGCTCATTTTGAGAAGAAGTGGTAATTATTTAACAACAAAGCATTTCCACAGATCATACCTCTGATTATACACAATTATGTTGTCAGGATGTTTGCTGGGCTAAGACTAAGTCATTGATAAAAGTAAAAATATCACCACAAATCTTTTTCTAATCTTGAATCTTAAAAAACATGATAACTCAAAATGGTAACAGCAGGGCTGTAACATTGCTTTTATGTATAAAAGAGATCACATTGTCTCCTTATTGATGAGTAATTTGTGACTTCTGATATATTTGGCTAGCAGAAAGGAACTGAACAGCATGGCCCTGGTAGAAAGAATTAAATGCATCAGTATACTTATTATGCCAAGCAAATGGAGCAATTTACAGATTGGGAGCAGTGCAAAGTGTTGTCATTCTGGGCAAGAGTAACATCTATCATTTCATACAGAAATAGAACACTCTGTTCAGCTTGTTCCAGCCTTGGCTTTCAATTCCCAAGATAAATCTTAACCCAGAACAAGTCAGTGATAGGATACGGCAGGGAGCATAATAGAGAGCTGACAATGCAGTGATTAGTTAATTAACCTGGGTACTCAGAGACTATTTCATATGAGAGAATGTACAAAGGAAAAAAAAAAAAAAACCTGAATATATAGAAGCTTTCTATATTTGTAATGATTCAAATTCTGAATATAAAAAATAACTCTGGTGAGTTATATCAAGAAAAATAAAAAATTTATACCATCCCTGAATATGGCATTTTAATTGTGAATAGTTTGGGTCAGATTTTTTAAAAGTTACAAAATCCAATTTACTTGTGAAAAAATGAAAAAAAAAAGTATTGTTCATTTAACTCAATAACTTCTATGTGACCAAGTAATAAATTCTCCTAGGCTTTAATAAAACTTTGTTAACTCAGTTAACAAAGATAACCTCAAATTGGTTTATAATTAATTGTTTACATGCCTTTGTCCCTAGGAAGAACTTGAACTACCTGGAGATACAAATTATATGTTTGTATTTGTATACCTCATGCCACAGTTGGCATGCACCCAGTATTCAGTAAGTAATTCTTTAATTACCTCAACTGACTATAACATTTTCTTGTTGTTTTGGGGATGGTACAGTGGAATATACACAAATCATTCTTTTCCTTCCCTTTCTAATTCTGACTTATTTTTAAAAGTTTACCAGTCTTGATCATAAGTCCTTGACATTCAGATATGTAAATAATGAAATTTCAGGACCAAGAAAAATTCCTACTATCTGCATGATGAATAATATAAAATAAAAATATTTGATTTAGGCTTTTCCTCAAGGCAAATAGTGTTTTATTTTAAAACATTAAACTCACCTGAAAAAAAAAAAAAAGTATTCTAACAATCAGAGAGCAAGTATTATAAGTTTGAGGAAATAATTCACTGAAATAGATGCATGAACCACAAGATGCATAGATAGACCATTTGTTACAATAGTATAACATTTTAGAGATCATTTGTGCTGAGTTTAATGCACATTCTAGTAAATAGAATGTTACTAGCATAAACAGCACAACTATCTTTTGTTAATTTTAAACATAAAGAGGATAATGGACAAAAGTGACTTTTTAATTGACTGATAGTCCTCAGATAACCATACTTGATGATGGCAGCATTCAAATAGTACCCCCAGCAGAGAACATGAACAGACATTTTTTCCAAGGAAAATATACAAATAGCCAACAGGAACATGAAAAAATGCTCACCACCACTAATCATCAGGGAAATACAAATCCAAACCAAATGGCCTATTATTTTGCATCACACCCACTAGAATGGCTATAATCAAAATGAAAAGTTACAGCAAATGTGGGCAAGGATATAGAGTAAAGAAAAAAAATGTGTGCATTGTTGGTGGGAATGTAAATTGGTGCAACCACCATGAGAAATATTATAGAAGTTTTTCAAAATATTATTCAGACATAAAATGAAAGAAATGCTGTCATTTGCAGCAACATAGATAAATCTTGAGGGCATTAGACANTATAGAGTAAAGAAAAAAAATGTGTGCATTGTTGGTGGGAATGTAAATTGGTGCAACCACCATGAGAAATATTATAGAAGTTTTTCAAAATATTATTCAGACATAAAATGAAAGAAATGCTGTCATTTGCAGCAACATAGATAAATCTTGAGGGCATTAGACAGTGTTTTCAGTCAGAAAGAGGAAGTGTATGTGATCTCTCTTTTACAGGGAACCTAAAAATAGCCAGACTCATAGAAAGAGAGTCAATGACTGGTTATCAGGGACTGGAGGGTGGAGGAAATGGGGAAATATTGGTCAAAGAATAGAGGTTTCCAGTTATAAGAAAAATAAGATTAATGGCTTAATCAATAGCATGGTGATTATGGTTAATACTGTATTATATACTTGAAAGTTGCTGAGAGTAAATCTTAAATATTCCTACCACACATGCATAAAATTATGTAATTATGTGAGATGATGATCTTTAATTAACACTGTTGTGTTAATCATTTCACAATATAAATTTGTATCAAATCACCTTAAACTTATACAATGTTATATGCAATTACTCTCAGCAAAACTGTGGCAAGGGGAGTCACCAGAAACATGGGACAGAAAGAAAATGCATAATGCCGTGAAATGATTTCAGTAATTTCTTTTTAGTTTTGTTTGATGGTTATCTAATACTCTTGGTTGGCTCACAATTAAGACAGACAAAGGTATATAAATAAATAAATTATATAAACTCACAATGTGTGCTAGAAAAGCCATTAGCAAAAATCAAAATGAATTTTTTTGAATATCAGCAATCAAAACAATTTTTAATATAAATTTATTTATTTTAATTGGAAGCTAATTACTTTACAAATTGTATTGGTTTTGTGCCCATTTTATGATCTTTTCTGAAAATATTTTCATAAGCAATATGAAGACATGAAATAAGCATTGACCATAAGTAATGAATCGGAGTACAACTCTGCTTTCCACTACTTGTTGTGTATATAAACTTAGGCATATTATGTTATTTAATATCTCTGAGCCTGTGATCCCTAATATGTGAAAATTCAAAATAAAACATTTCCTTTCTTTGTTATGTTGCAATATGTAGGAAATGTATCACAAAACATGTACCAGGTACTAAAATGGTAGCCACAATTAGTTTTAAAATATTTTATTGATACCTTCATAACAAAACATAGCAAGCAGATATCATCAAAATCAAATGACTTGGTGTTACAATCCAAGTAATGACTCAAAAATTCATTAAAATACTCTGGTACTAAAGTAAATGTAGGTTATTGGGCCATAAAAGCTTAAAAATATGTGAAATAAGGTGCTAAAATACAGTGAATATCAGATATGGATGCCTAATTGATAAAGGAAAAAGATAGTATAAAAATTTTGTGAACCTGAAGTAGAGGACCAGCTGATGGAAAGCTAACTCACAGTCACAACAGTTAAGGAAAAATGATGACATAATTGCATAATTACATTTTAGATATTATGTAAGGGTAGTAGAATTTGTTGGGAACAAGATATAAGGAATAGGATAACCCCAATATAATGAGCTCCTTGAAAAGGGGATTTTCTTAAGGAAAAGGGGTAAGATATATGGAAAACATAAAGCAAATAAATGAGTTATTAAGTAGACTTTTTCAGGGTTGGGTCAGATCCAACATACTTTATCTGTTTGTCCATATTTCTATCTATCTAAAACCATGGATACATTCAGATGCCAAGTTTAGAACTATTCAATAGAATAAAACAATTAAAAAATTAAGCATATTGAATACCATTTCAGGTTTTCATTTTCTATGCATTAGTTTTCACTATGTTCAAATTATTGTAATCTAACTTGAAACTTTTATTTGTATCATATAAAATATATGAAGCACATTTTTGTCTGCATCAACTCTGATAGGCTAAAAGCACAAATGTAATTGTTTTGCATCCTCAAAAAATGAAGGGTAGATTTTTGTTTTCTGTTACTCCATGTGAAAGAGAAAAGAACTGTTAGTGGCTTGTATACCATAGTTTCAGATGACCATTGAACATCCTCTATCACATAATTTATTCTCATTGCTTCTGGCCTAGTTCTGTCATTGACTTGAAAGACTTTTCTTATAAATGACATTAATGCTCTTTCACACTGAGTGCTGGCAGACCACAAAGGAATTGCATCTGGAAAGTTTTTATCAACTTTCGAATTGTTTGTAATTTGCAAGTGAGTTCACTATGTGCTATCCTTAAAGTCTGAGAGGAATAAGTCAGATTAGTCACAGTTGGAAGAAAAATCAATATACTAATAATTAATATAAATTGTTTAAGATGATATTAATATCAATTGGATATTAATAATATTAATAAATAATATACATTATTAAAATAAATAATAAAATTAACATAAAATTTTTCTTCCCTGGAAAATTCCATGAACAAAGGAGCTTGGTGGGCTACAGTCCATGGGGCTGCAGAGTCACTGTGATTGAGCACACACACACCCAGAGAAAAATATTCAACATTGTACCTGGAGGACTAGTTGTACATTACAACAATCTCTGAATTCCATCATGTGATTCAACTAGATAAACCTTGACTTCTATAGAAGTTCCAACCATTCACAATCATCTCCATTCAAAATTCACCCACAAATGGGTTATTTCCATGTGACATCAACCATGGAATTGGATCAGCTGTTCTTTTGCTAACTGCCATCTTAACTAATGACTATTTCTTCTGTTCACTCCCTCAGTTCTTTCACAGTTCCACTATGAATCTTGTCATCAAGTAAATCAAACTCTCTTTAACAATATGCTTTGAAATATCTCACTGTTTATACTATTCCTTTTGGGTTACTTTGTCAGCTCTTTTAGGTCACTCAAGTCACTTTATTCCATTGTACCACTAAATTTCACAAGAATCACAACATATATTTTTACTGATTCTAACACCTTTTTTCCCCCAAATTAATATTATGCTGTTTTTTTCCCTCTATGTCCAGACTAAAATTGGTAACATAACAACAGTTATTTGGCTGAAATTATATGAATTCACTTATATCTCTTTTTCTCAGTCACCACTGAAACTCAGCCTGTATATAAACTCTATAATTTACTTTGTCTACATGGTCATTAAAATAAAACATCACAGAAAGCAATCAAATATGTTAAAGTTTAAAGTTGTAATTTCAGACTTCAATTTGGAAGTCTGAAATTTTTTTTTTTTTTTTTTTTTTTTGCCACAATGTATTGCATGTGGAACTTTCCCCACCAGGGTTCAAACCTGTGTTCCCCTGCAGTGGANACATGGTCATTAAAATAAAACATCACAGAAAGCAATCAAATATGTTAAAGTTTAAAGTTGTAATTTCAGACTTCAATTTGGAAGTCTGAAATTTTTTTTTTTTTTTTTTTGGCCACAATGTATTGCATGTGGAACTTCCCCCACCAGGGTTCAAACCTGTGTTCCCCTGCAGTGGAAGTTGCATGGGAACAGTTAATTCCCCACACTGGAGCTTACTATTAAGCTTTGTTAGGCAATACCAGAAAATAATTTAGGCTAAATCTAAATATTCTACTCAATAAGCCTTGAATTATATACCATTCTACTTTGGCTGAGAGGAATAAGTGCTGTTCATAGTCTTGCAAATGCATATGATGGTTCTTTAATCATTTTAGATATTCTTCTCTTGGTCTTGGGTGATTTCTTCACATGATTGTATGATAAGTACTTTGCTGAATTCTGGAGGGCGACCATATATAGATCTCCAGATTTCTCTTTTTGTACAAATATCTTCTTTTTATTACTCTGCTTTCTTTATAAACCTTAGTCACCCCAGACCTTTATTTAATCTGATTAGGTACTTAGCTGGGCTCATCTAATGTCCTGCCTCCTATGCTATGGTCAGCAATTGTCTCAGAGCATCGGTGCCTGTGCAATCATAGGGCTCACCTTGTTTGTTTCATTGCTCTTTGCTAACCAGAGACCAATGCCACAAAAATCATATATTTTGTTCAGATTTTGGTTCATATCAGTCAGGAAGACATTAATAAATTTAATCCCTTTTATCACATGTTGGCCCGAAATGGTACTCTAAGTCCTTTAAATCTATCACTTTAGGGTTGCAACACATATGTTTCACTGTTTTGTGTGTTGTTTAAATGACATATATGTGGTGTGCTGTGCTGTGCTTAGTCCCTGTTGTGTCCAACTCTTTGTGACCCCATGGACTGTAGCCCGCCAGTCTCCTCTGTCCAGGGGGATTCCCAGGCAAGAATACTGGAGTGGGTTGCTATGCCCTCCTTTTAAATGATATATATTCCTTACTAGATTTTAAAATTAATTAGATAACTTCACTAGATATCCACTGATTCTAATCATTAGTTTACACATATTCAGTGCCCAGAAGCAATCTCAACCTGAACGTCTCTTTTGCTTCCAGAATTGAAACAAACTTATGCATGAAAGAAAAATGAGTAAGTATTATTCAAGTTAAAGAATTAAAGAACACAAAACAAAATGGTTTAATAAGGACAATTTAAAGTGTAGTTGAAATTATCATTGATGCAACTTTTGGAATTAAGTAGAACTCTGCAAGCATTGATAAATAATGAGTTCATTTCCATTTCAAAAGAAACAACTTTTAATATAGCCGAATTGTGAAACCACAGTCTCATGCTGACAAAGACGTTTTACACAGTGCATCTTTCTTGTCATCAGAATCAAGTAAGCCCAGACAGTGTGTGTACAGTTATTCTTTAATATCTGAGTTTCCCAATAGGAATAGTATGAGGAAAGTGCTGAAAGCAAGTGCTCATGGAGTATTCTCTTATCACTTCAGTTTAGTTGCTCAGTCATGTGTGATGCTTTGCGACCCCATGAAGTGAACAGCAGGCTTCCCTGTCCACCACCAACTCCCAGAGCTTGTTCAAACTCACATCCATCAAGTCGGTGATGCCATCCAACCGTCTCATCCTTTGTTTTCCTCTTCCATTCCTGCCTTCAAGCTAACCCAGCATCAGGCTCTTTCCAATGAGTCAATTCTTCGCATCAGGTGGCCAAAGTATTGGAGCTTCTGCTTTCGCATCAGTCCTTCCAATGAATATTCAAGACTGATTTCCTAAATTGGCTATCTTTTTTTAAATCTTGGAGCTTCCCTTGTAGCTCAGTCAGTAAAGAATCTGCCTGCAGTGTAGGAGACCCGGGTTCGATCCCTGTTTTGGAAAATCCCTAAAGAAGGAAACGGCAACCCACTCCAGTATCCTTGCCTGGAAAATCTCATGGACAGAGGAACCTGGTGGGCTGCAGTCCATGGGACCGCAAAGAGTCGGGTACGACTCGACGACTAACAGTTCAGTTCAGTCAATTCAGTTCAGTTGCTCGGTCATGTCCGACTCTTTGCGACCCCATGAATTGCAATTGCACACCAGGCCTCCCTGTCCATCACCAACTCTCAGAGTTCACTCAGACTCACGCTCATCGAGTAAGTGATACCATCCAGCCATCTCATCCTCTGCCATCCCCTTCTCCTCCTGCCCCTAATCCCTCCCAGCATCAGAGTCTTTTCCAATGAGTCAACTCTTCACATGAGTTGGCCAAAAGTACTGGAGTTTCAGCTTCAGCATCATTCCCTCCAAAGAAATCCCAGGGCTAATCTCCTTCAGAATGGACTGGTTGGATCTCCTTGCAGTCCAAGGGACTCTCAAGAGTCTTCTCCAACACCACAGTTCAAAAGCATCAATTCTTCGGTGCTCAGCTTTCTTCACAGTTCAANATGTTGATGTATGGCAAAATCAATACAATATTGTAAAGTAATTAGCCTCCAATTAAAATAAATACATTTATATTAAAAATAAAATTAATTAATTAAAAAAATATATAATGCAATGTATATTTGGAACAATAACAGGAAGAGTTGTATATCCTGACATTATTATATGGAAGAAGTCTGCTAAATGGAGGCCAATTTATTCATAGATAATGGTTTGGAAAGATGTCAACAAAAGGTACCCATGGCTGAAAACTTACTAGTATGATTGAGGCATTTCTCCAAATTAAGTGAGACAGTTTGAGATTCAAAACCAAAATTGCTTACTTGAAACAGGAGACATATATTATGGCTGTGACAGTGTTTTCTCTTTTCAATCTCATTTGGCATGAAAAAGCAGCAGGAAGTTGTCTATGTATGAGTAATTCCAATGAGAAGTCATTAAAGAAAGCATGTTCTGCAGAGAGGCTTGCTGGTGGGGGAGAACCATGTTGCATTACAATCAGTAGCCTATAAGCAGCTGACGGTTGGCATAAATTAAGACTAAGAGATTATACTTAAATAGTTGCTTTCATTAAAAAAAAAAAAGTCTTTCCTTTACTATTAGATCACCCTAGTTGTCCTGATCAATGGTAGTTAGGAACTAATTACATTATCTGAATACAAGTAAAATGAAAAATATCAACCATACAATCAATAAGATGTATGGACAAAAGAAAATAATAAACATCCAAATGGTTGTACTCAAAAGAAAGAGAAAAAAAAAAAAAAACTTACTATAGAGAAATGTAAGCACTGTGACCAAAAATTTCATAACACTTTTAGAAAATATATAATAAAACAATGTCATTTTACTTTTCTGAAATTATAGTATAAAACAGACATAAAATTTTAAGGGACAATATATCAAATTAGAGAAACTAATGAAACTCTGTGAAAAACCATTACAGAAAAAATCTGTCTTAGAGGAAAAAAATTACCTGAGGTAGCACAAAGGATGTAATATGGGGCATGAAAGAGAGAAATTTAAAAAATCACAAAATAAAAAAATAAATAAATAAAAGAGGAAAAACTACATGAAATTCAAGAACATTTTTGATGAGAAATCAGGAAATTGAAAAGACATACTTGGTCTTTGGAAAAAAATCAAGTAACCAACTTAAACCTATCTAATAAAGCTATTTACTTTCCAAACTTTCAATAATTAAAGGGAAAAGTGAGGAAGTTTAACAGATGTAATTACATTCTGCAATCAGTTGACTTTAAGTTAATAAAAAGAAGTTTATCTTGTGTGAGCGTGATCAATTCAGTTGATCCTCTGAAAGAAGGCTTAGTGGTAAAAGACAGACTTTTTCCTGAAGCAAGCTTTATCCAGCTGCAAGAAAATGAATCTTTCCAACAATGCATTAAGTTGAAGAGGATCCCAAATCCTTTGGTTAACACTGCAAAGATAATCTAATTGTGCATGTTTGCTGTAATTCAGAATTATTAAGCAAAAACATGATGTGGTCATCATCAACTCAATGGATATGAGGTTGAGAGATAGCGAAGGAAGCCAGATGTGCTGCAGTCCATGGGGTTGCAGAGAGTCAGACACAACTGAGTGAATGAACAAAATGATGTGGTCAGATTGAATCCAACCAACACAAAGAACTGTATTGAACTGAGTAGAAAGCTGGAAACTGTTCTCTATAATATTTACCTTCCAGAATAAAGGAGTTTCCTGTTCATTAACTTACGTTACTCGACAGTCTTTATCACTTTTCCTTCACTTTTTTGAATTTTTATCAAGCTATTCAATCTCAGTTCAGTTCAGTTCAGTTCAGTCGCTCAGTCGTATCCGACTCTTTGTGACACCATGAATCGCAGCACGCCAGGCCTCCCTGTCCATCACCAACTCCCGGAGTTCNAACCCAGCATCAGGCTCTTTCCAATGAGTCAATTCTTCGCATCAGGTGGCCAAAGTATTGGAGCTTCTGCTTTCGCATCAGTCCTTCCAATGAATATTCAAGACTGATTTCCTAAATTGGCTATCTTTTTTTAAATCTTGGAGCTTCCCTTGTAGCTCAGTCAGTAAAGAATCTGCCTGCAGTGTAGGAGACCCGGGTTCGATCCCTGTTTTGGAAAATCCCTAAAGAAGGAAACGGCAACCCACTCCAGTATCCTTGCCTGGAAAATCTCATGGACAGAGGAACCTGGTGGGCTGCAGTCCATGGGACCGCAAAGAGTCGGGTACGACTCGACGACTAACAGTTCAGTTCAGTCAATTCAGTTCAGTTGCTCGGTCATGTCCGACTCTTTGCGACCCCATGAATTGCAATTGCACACCAGGCCTCCCTGTCCATCACCAACTCTCAGAGTTCACTCAGACTCACGCTCATCGAGTAAGTGATACCATCCAGCCATCTCATCCTCTGCCATCCCCTTCTCCTCCTGCCCCTAATCCCTCCCAGCATCAGAGTCTTTTCCAATGAGTCAACTCTTCACATGAGTTGGCCAAAAGTACTGGAGTTTCAGCTTCAGCATCATTCCCTCCAAAGAAATCCCAGGGCTAATCTCCTTCAGAATGGACTGGTTGGATCTCCTTGCAGTCCAAGGGACTCTCAAGAGTCTTCTCCAACACCACAGTTCAAAAGCATCAATTCTTTGGTGCTCAGCTTTCTTCACAGTTCAAATCTCACATCCATACATGACCACTGGAAAAACCACAGCCTTGACTAGAGGGACATTTGTTGGCAAAGTAATGTCTTTGCTTTTCAATATGCTATCTAGGTTGATCATAACTTTTCTTCCAAGGAGTAAGTGTCTTTTAATTTCATGGCAGTCACCATCTGCAGTGATTTTGGATCCCAAAAAAATAAAGTCTGACACTGTTTCCACTGTTTCCCCATCTATTTCCCATGAAGTAATGGGACCAGATGCCATGATCTTTGTTTTCTGAATGTTGAGCTTTAAGCCAACTTTTTCACTCTCCTCTTTCACTTTCATCAAGAGGCTTCTTAGTGCTTCTTCACTTTTTGCCATAAAGGTGGTGTCATCTGCATATGTGAGATTATCAATATTTCTCCCAGCAATCTTAATTCCAGCTTGTGCTTCTTCCAGCCCAGCATTTCTCATGATGTACTCTGCATATAAGTTAAATAAGCAGGGTGACAGTATACAGCCTTGATGTACTCCTTTTCCTATTTGGAACCAGTCTGTTCTTCCATGTCCAATTCTAATTGTTGATTCCTGACCTGCATATAGGTTTCTCAAAAGGCAGGTCAGGTGGTCTGATATTCCCATCTCTTTCAGAATTTTCCACATTTTGTTGTGATCCACACAGTCAAAGGCTTTGGCATAGTCAATAAAGCAGAAATAGATATTTTTCTGGAACTCTCTGGTTTTTTCGATGGAGAATTTTGAGCATTACTTTACTAGTGTGTGAGATGAGTGCAACTGTGCAGTAGTTTGAGCATTCTTTGGCATTGCCTTTCTTTGGGATTGGAATGAAAATTGACCTTTTCCAGTCCTGTGGCCACTGCTGAGTTTTCCAATTTTGCTGGCATATTAAGTGCAGCACTTTCACAGCATCATCTTTCAGGATTTGAGATAGCTCAACTGGAATTCCATCACCTCCACTAGCTTTGTTCATAGTGATGCTTTCTAAGGCCCACTTGATATCACATTCCAGGATGTCTGGCTCTAGATGAGTAATCACACCATCGTGATTATCTTGGTTGATAACAGTTACTTACTTTTAAATCTTCAAGTCTATTGCCTGAAATGTACTAAATCAACTTCTTAGTTGACTAATCTGCATAAGCTATTTCTCTGAACAGCACTGTCTACTGGGTACTTAATGAAGTAGGTACCAAAGATATAGAAGCAGATGATAGCTCCAGCCTTAGGGAGCACATCAGAGGTTTTCTGAGACACTCTATAGTAATGGCCATAATAGACATGTGTGCAGTGGGTAATGGGAAAAAGTGATGAACAAGAAATTTATCCTAGAGTAACGGTGCCTGTTTATAAATACCTAAAACTGCCTAAGACAGTTTCATTTCCTAATATACAAGTTGGTTGAGGTTCACTGAGTTTGCCCTGGCTAATATTCAGTTCCATTGTGAGAAATAATAATTTTAGCATCTTTCTGAAATCTACCTATCAGAGGTGAAGGCTAAATTTATGTAGAGATTTTATATTTGTATGGATACAAAATTATACAAAGTTGTCCATTGGTTGCTCTTTTTAGTAGGGTCTTAAAAAGATGTGACTATTAACTTGTTTAAAAAGTAGGATTGTTTGGTGTAAATATATTTGTAGCATTTATTTTTATTATTATAATACATTAGAGTAGTTTATGCCATTAAAAAGCAATTCTAATTGAAAATATGTTTACATTATGCCTTCTACATGAAACTTGCAGCTATTTTATATATGCTAAATCGCTTCAGTTGTTTCTGACACTGTGCAACCCTTTAGACTGTAGCCTGTCAGGCTCCTCTTTCCATGGGATTCTCCAGGGAGCAAACATCTGCATCGGCAAGGAAGTTCTTCACCAATAGTGCCAAATATTGGGTACTAGGAGAAGGAAGAAGGCAATGTGGCACCCCACTCCAGTACTCTTGCCTGGAAAATCTCATGGACAGAGGAGCCTGGTAGGCTGCAGTCCATGGGGTTGCTAAGAGTCGGACATGATTTTTTTTTTTTTACTATGCTATGTATGCAAACCTGGGAGCCATAGGCTGCCAGTGAAAGTGATTCCCTCATTATTGTCCTTTCATTCTTTTTATGAGAATAATCAAGCTTTTCACCTGAAGCAATAACATATATCAGCTGGAAGTCTATGCCATGCATTGAATTCAAATCATTTATTCCTTAGATACCCTGCAGAATCTATATATATATTTTTCTGATTTAAAAGAAATCAAGACAGCAGGGAAAGAGAGAAAAAGGAATGGAAAGAAACAAAATGAAGTAAAAACAAAGAGCAAAAATAAAAATACAAGACAAAATCAGCTCCAAGTATCTTCTCAATTTGCTTGCTGCTGTTGCTGCTGCTAAGTTGCTTCAGTCATGTCTGACTCTGTGCGACCCCAAAGATGGTAGCCCACCAGGCTTCCCATCCGTGGGATTCTCCAGGCGAGAATTCTAGAGTGGGTTGCCATTTCCTTCTACAATGCATGAAAGTGAAAAGTGAACGTGAAGTCGCTCAGTTGTGTCCAACTCTTTGCAACTCCATGGACTGCAGCCTACCAGGCTCATCTGTCCATGGCATTTTCCAGGTAAGAGTATTGGAGTGGGGTCTCAATTTGCTTAAACATAAGCTAAACCTTAATACTGATTCTTTTTCAGATTTTGATATTATTATCTATGCAGTTACTTTCATAACATATGGGCTACTTTCCTCTCTGCTTATTGTAAAATCAATCTTTGTTTCTTAGAATGCAATAACTAATAATTAACTGAAAATTTACCTTTATATTGGGAAAACACTTTATAAACATTGCCTGATTGAAAATTTGAGGGAAAATAGTAAGGAAGAGGTAAATATTATATTATTGATGGATTATTGTATATTATATATAATATTAAATAGTAATATTTACTATTAAATATTAATAAATTATTAAATAATGATATTTGTTATTAAATACTATAATATATTATTATATATAATCAATAATATATTGGAGATAATAAAAATTGGAGATAAATATGGAAATTGGAAATAATAAAAATATAATATATAATATAAAAATAAAATATAAATTGGAGATAATATATGGAAATTGGAAATAATAAAATTGGAGATAATATATGGGTAAATCATAAAAATTTCACAGTGTAGGCCATGGGTGTAACCCAGTGTTACAGAACCCCAAATTATTTGAACAACTATGTTGCGTGGTAAAGAATCCATCTGCCAGTGCAGGAGACGGAACAGACATGAATTCAATCCCTGGGTCAGGAAGAGTCCCTGAAATAAGAAATGGCAATCCACTTCAATATTCTTGCCTGAAAAATTCCATGAACACAGGAACCTATATTTAAACACTACATTCATGTCATCTATATGGTTTCCAATTAATTATCTGTCATGTATTAAGAATTTATAATGGTCACACATATTGTTGAGAATATTTGTCCTTACTGTATATTAAGTGCTTTTGTAACTTTGTAACCTCAAAGAAAGGCAAAGCAGATGGCAGGTTGATCTCAATGAGCATATGGTTTAGCAAGGAAAAAAAAATTCACAAATGCTTCAGTTTGTCAAAAGTCAAGTAGTGTAAAGTATAATGACTGTTTATAAGTTTGGTATAATCAGTAAAGGGATGCCTGAATTAGTAAAACTTCAAGTGAAATTAAATAGGGAGTATAAATAAATTGGTGAAAAGAAAATTAAAAGCATTTCAAAGTGGGGAAATATGCAGTTATCAGGGCTGGACAGAGCTTAACATATAAGGAATCAGAGGTCCAGCTGAGAAACTGTCCTGCCAGATGATACTAAGTACACATATTATTAAAAGGAACTGGTTTACAGTTTAGTACAGGATACATCAAAAACTCTGTAAGAAGGATAAACTATTTTTAAAGGTATTATTTTGAATGCAAAATATTTTACATTTAGGCAATAATGTACTTTTTAACTGGATCTCATGGGAAGAGATCCACAACAAAACAGCAAAGATTTCACCTAGGTGAAATTAAAAAAAATAACCAAGATGTATGTGATTTTTTTTTTCAATAAATTTGTATCATCAGAAGGGAAAACATTGAGTAAATAGAAATTACTATACGTATGTGCAAAGTCAGTGTAGATAAACATCATTTTGTCATGAACAATGCCACTGTGTTCTGAAGTATTCTGTGAGGTAGGGAGTGCTTTGACCATTTTTTACTGGGTAGAAAGGGTTGAATTTTAATTTCACACTTGTAGTTTCCTTTCTGAATGATTCTAGCACATCATTATAAATACATTTTGTCTCTAATATCAAAATTCATTTACAGAATATCACAGATCTTTCTCTCCATGAAATTGTGAAACACTAGCCAAAATTATATTAGAGGAAAAGGGAGACTTCTTCTTAACCATGAGGCTTGTGTTTAAACTGGATATACATGAACTTATAAAACATTTTAACAAAGTTGGCTTTAAGCAATCAGCTTGAAATTTCTAAGCATTAGTTACTTCATCTGTAAAACCAGGTGCTAACAATACCCACTCCATATGTATTCTATAAGAATTAATGATGCTATATGCAAAAGCACATAGGCATGCCTAAGTCATATTGCCAGATAGGCAAATCCAAATCTGACTTAAAACTTTTTCTTAGAAAATGTTAAAAAAAAAAAAAATCAGGAAAATATATTTGAGAAATGA
Organism: Oreotragus oreotragus; assembly: GCA_006410675.1. NCBI lineage: Eukaryota > Metazoa > Chordata > Mammalia > Artiodactyla > Bovidae > Oreotragus > Oreotragus oreotragus. Next base: position 270,557 of record SJYX01011115.1, read on the forward strand.
GTAAACAATCTTCAGAATTATTTTTAAACTACTTTAGTATGTCATAAACAAAGTCAATAATTGATTTAAGAAAGTTCTTTAGTCGCTAAGTCGTGTACCATTTTGCAACCCCATAGACTGTAGCCCACCAGGCTCCTCTGTCCATGGGATTTCCCAGGCAAGAATACTGGAGTGGGTTGCCACTTCCTTCTCCAGGGGATCTTCTTCATCAAGTGGTCAAACCCACATTTCATAAATAGCCATTAACTGTGTATATAGTATATATTATATGCTGCTGCTGCTGCTGCTAAGTTGCTTCAGTCGTGTCCAACTCTGTGCGACCCCATAGACGGCAGCCCACCAGGCTCCGCCGTCTTGGGATTCTCCAGGCAAGAACGCTGGAGTGGGTTGCCATTTCCTTCTCCAATATATCATATATTTATTTATTTATTTTTATTTTTTATTTTATGCAGTGAAATAATGAGCTCTGATTCCAGGGAACTACAGTCAAAGAGATACAGGGATATAGGCTCTCTTGGATGAGGTAGAAGTGATTTTAGTTATTTCCCTTTTCCAAGAAACTGGCAGTAGAATTCATGAGACTGCTCCTGGAGTTATGTCAGCATTTCTGATCTAGTACTGATGCAGAGCTCCTCTGTTCCATCTTATTCTTCAAACCCTTACCCACATGCTAGTCATCTCATCTGCTGTGCCTCTGCGCTTATTCTCCAATAAGTCATGTTCTTTATAAAATACATGGAATAAGTGAAGAGGCATTGCCTGTTTTCTGGAGAAGAGTGATTGTTTTCCCAAATGTGATAACATGTGGTTGGTTGGTTGATTTAGTTGCTAAATTGTGTCCAGTCCTGTGACCCCATGAATTGTAGCCTGCCAGCCTCCTTTGCCCATGGGATTCTTCAGGCAAGGATACTGGAGTGGATTGCCATATCCTCCTCCAGGGGATCTTGACCTAGGGATTGAAACTGCATCTCCTGCGTCTCCTGCAGGCAGATTTTTTTAAATCTCTGAGCCACCAGGGAAGCTCTGCAATACCACCAATCCCCTGAAAAAGATAAAAATCAAGATAAGTTTGTATTACATAATTTGCTTTTCACAAAGACTCTTGTTTATAAAAAGCCTCCCTTTGTGAACGGCAGTGTAATACCTGACTTTGGAGCTCAACTGCTCAAATGATTCTTTTTATACAATTAATTATTAACATTTAGAAATAGATGCATATAAAGTTTTTTAAACAGATTTTGTTTACATAAACTTCTAATTCTGTGACTCAACTTTTCTGATAATATTTTAGAAAATCCTCAGAATTTTTTTTCTAAAAGCCAAAGTAAGTGAAGTTTATTACAAAATATGGACCTGCCTTAGGTTAGAAAATACACAAAAAATTAAAATTGTCCTCTATATGTTTTATTACAGTGGATTCTGAAGGCATTAATGTAAAAACCACTTTAGCTGTACTGAACAATATTTATTGGATTGTGAATAGCTTGTTTCTTTTCCTTCTGGACGTCATTTAACTCTTTCCCACTCAATCCTAAATCTAGACAGAGACAGGTTTTGCATACACCTTCAAATTAAGGAGATTATAGTTAATAAATTGCTTAACCAAATGGAAGCTATATCATCAGCCATGGCATTAAAGTTAAATTGACTGAACATTCCAGGCAGTAATATACCACACATTGCCTATTTTCAAGGCTTAGTTCAAAATATATATTCCCAATTACAGATTGAGAAAGCAAAGCCAGTATAATTACAGCAATTAAGTTATAAATCACATTTTCAGAGATTCATTTACTTGCTTATGTATTTATTCATTTATTCTTTCATTCTTCAAATATTTGTGCATAATACAAAAAAATCAGAGTACAACTTATTGTAATAAATAACATCTGTGGTATAAGAGGGGCAATAGACCATTTATAACAAAAGTGAGGGATTTGGGTTTTTTTTTTATTTAAATTATCTATTATATTTGTACTTCTAAGATAAGAAAGAGAACATATACACACAATTACACATATATGAAAATTGCATTCTAAACTCTAAGTCTATGAACAGATTAATTATCTTATAATTATTGTATCTATCAACATAAGAAGTAAATATAGATGTTGACAGTTGCAGGGAGAGGAGATGGTTGTTATTCAGGGCCTAATATATTGGAATATGTTAGAATTAAAAGGTTGTATAGTCATTATACAGCCTATGATATTATCCCTTCATCACTTTATGGACATTAACCTGACTCTAATAAAAATCATATAATATTTTAATACATTTTTAATACATACATATAATATTTTTAATACGTCTTACTTTTGGTTTGTTTAAAGCAAATTTCCCCGATGGACATCAGTTCAATTGGGAAGTTCAGTGTGTTGACACTGTGTGAATTTAAAAAAAGTGCCAAACATGCTGTGGAAAATATGTGTAGACTTGCTTTAGCCATTGCCAAAGGCTTTCTGTGCCTGCCTCCCTGCTAATCTCATTGAAACACTCTCCTTCTTCTGCTCCTTCCCTTTCACTTTTCACTTTCATGCATTGGAGAAGGCAATGGCAACCCACTCCAGTGTTCTTGCCTGGAGAATCCCAGGGACGGGGGAGCCTGGTGGGCTGCTGTCTATGGGGTCGCACAGAGTCAGTCACGACTGAAGCGAATTAGCAGCAACAGCAGCAGTACACTTGCTGCAGCTTTTAGGGCTTGCAGTTACTAAGGAACACTTCAGCCAATTCTTTCAACTGTTGACTCACTTCCTCACCTCAAAATAATTGCAGTTGTTTTCATTTTCCTTCAGAAGCAGCTTTATAAACTCAAATTTCTGTTTTTCTGATTCTCAACATGTCATTCATGCTTTTCATGCTTCTTCATTTTTTTTTCCATCTTCTACTCTCTGGTTTCCCTTGCACTTTGCACAGAGACTATAATCTACTCCCTTTTTTAAATAAAAAAAATTGTATTACATCACTGGAAATTAGAACTTATGGTTATTAAAATTTAATTTTTAATTATAATTATTTTTTATTGTTTCATCCAACTTTCCTCATTTGACACCTGAAAATCTTTTTCAGTCAACCTTTTCCTAAAAACCATCTCAGTTTGAAGCACTTGTAATACAAATTCTAAATAGTTCAGCACATAGATTGGAGGTTCTTCTTGCTTCCCAATGCAACTCCCAAGTCTTTACCCGCCCCACTTCTGGTAAATATCCCTACTGTCCAAAAGTTCAGTTCATCTGCAGTATTAAACTACTCTCCCTCTAGCTTTGTCATCTCCTATACCGGTTACTTCCCACATCCACTGGAGAGTATTTGGATCACTCTTTTCTTTACTGGGCCAACTGTTGACATTACCAAGAAGCATCAGTTACTATATTGCACAAAAGTGAAGTGAAGTGAAGTGAAGTAGCTCAGTCGTGTCCAACTCTTTGCGACCCCATGAACTGTAGCCTACCAGGCTCCTCCCTCCATGGGATTCTCCAGGCAAGAGTACTGGAGTGGGTTGCTATTGCCTTCTCCAATATCGCACAAAACACACTGGGATATGGATTTCTTTATCTCTTTTCCAGTGATACCTTTATTAATTAACCCACCTCAGGTTAGAAACACAATGGATCTCACCATTACTTACATTAAACATAAACTCTCAAGGGATCATAGTCTGTTATTACTTCCTTTTTTATATTTATATTTTATCTCCTCATACCTATTTTCTCAAAATTTGGTATTGCCTACATCTATATAAATATATTTTTAACAGCATTTTTCAGACTTTAGCATGTTCAGAACTTTGTGGAAAACTTTTGAAAACAGACTGATGGGCTTAATCCTCAAGTTTTTAATTGAATGAAAGTATGTTGCGCTCATGTGTGCTAAGTCACTATAATCATGTTTGACTCTTTGCGACCCCACGGACTGTAGCCCTCCAGGCACTTTTCTTCATGGGATTCTCTAGGCAAGAATACTGCAGAGGGTTGACATTTCCTTCTCCAGGATATCTTCTTGACCCAGGGGTCAAACGTGGGTGTCTCACATTGCATGCAGATTCTTTACCCTGAGTCACCAGAAAACCCTTTAATTGAGTGAGTACAGTCAAGTGCCTCTAGGAAAGCTTTCCTCTCTCCTCTTCCTCGGGTCTCATGATCGTCTCAATGCGCTATGTGTTAGCATCCATGCCCAACACTGTTTTGAAGGGACTCTTGCTAACATTAATATTGACGACATATTGTTGAGTCTAATTATACTTCTCTTCTTGGTTCTCAATTACTTGAAATCTCTTTACCTTTCAAAAGAATTGAGAATGTCTACATCATTAGGTCACCTTTTTCACTGACCTCAATGACAATATCCTTTTCAATCACTTTCATTTTTAAATATCATTTGCAGGTATAGTTGACCCTTAAATAACACAGGTTTGTGTGGGTCTACTTACACAAAGGTTTTATTCAATAAATATATACTATATAGTACTACATGATCCACTGTTGGTTGAATCTGTGAATACTGAATCATGGATATGGTAGGCAAACTATAAAGTTGTAACCCAATTTTTCACTAGCTGGAGTGATGTCACCCGTACCTCCTGTATTGTACAAGTAAAGAATCAACTGTACTTGTATGTCAGATGAAGTTTAGTTTTGAAATTGCTGTAGCCTGTCACTTGAATATTTCTCTTATATGATTACTCTTTAGGGAAATACCTTCTGTAGGCTATGTTCTTAAATAAGATGAAAATTTAGAAAATATAGAGAAAGAAAAACTGGGAATGGTCATGAAAGGTGAAAGTAAATTATGTGCTTTGAGATTATAATATTTTAAATGGACCTACCACACTGAAATTGTGCATCATTTAGTAGGTGTACATTTTAACATTATTCATATGTTTAAATTAAAAAACAATGGTAATTAAAGCATGTTGTCAAGACACCCTAGTACTTCTCCAACTACTTCCCTAATATAACCATTATTCTATAAATGCAAAAATAAATATATATATTTGTATTTTCAAATATGCAGTCCTAAAAATATATGATATATTTTATATGGTTCAAATATGCTATTTATATCAAATTCCATAGACCATGAAGCAAATTCCTTCCTCCACTGAAAATATTGTTGTTGTTGTTCAGTCGCAAAATTGTGTCTGACTCTTTGCAACACCAGGGACTGCAGCATACCAGGCTTCCCTGCCCTTCATCATCTCCTGGAGTTTGCTCAAACTCATGTCCATTGAGTTGGTGATGCCATCCAACCATCTCATCCTCTGTCATTCCCTTCTCCTCCTGCCCTCAATCTTTTCCAGCATCAGGGTCTTTTCGAAAAAGTCAACTTTTCGCATCAGGTGGCCAAAGTATTGGAGTTCCAGCTTCAGTATCAGTCCTCCCAATGAATATTCAGGGTTGATTTCCTTTAGGATTGACTGATTTGAACTTCTTGCAGTCCAAGGGATTCTCAAGAGTCTTCTCCAACACCACAGTTCAAAAGAATCAATTCTTCAGTGCTCAGCTTTCTTTATAGTTCAACTCTCACATGCATAATAACTACTGGAAAAACCATAGCTTTGACCAGACATACCTTTGTTGGCAAAGTAATGCCTATTTTTTAGTATGCTGTCTAGGTTTGTCATAGCTTTTCTTCCAAAGAACAAGCATCTTTTAATTTAATGGTTGCAATCACCATCTTCAGTGATTCTGGAGCCCCCCAAAATAAAATCTGACACTGTTTCCACTGTTTCCCCATCTATTTCCCATGAAGTGATGGGACCGGATGCCATGATCTTTGTTTTCTGAATGCTGAATTTTAAGCCAGTTTTTTCACTCCCCTCTTTCACTTTCATCAGGAGGCTCTTTAGTTCTTCACTTTCTGCCATAAGGGTGGTGTCATCTGCATATCTGAGGTTATTTATATTTCTCCTGGCAATCTTGATTCCAGCTTATGCTTCATCCAGCCCTACCATTTCCCATGAAGTGCTCTGCATAAGTTAAATAAGCAGGGTGACAATATGCAGCCTTAATGTACTCCTTTCCCAATTTGGAACCAGTCTGTTGTTCCACACCTGGTTCTAACTGTTGCTTCCTGACCTGCTTACAGATTTCTCAAGAGGCAGGTAGGTGGTCTGGTATTCCCATCTCTTTAATAATTTTTCACAGTTTATTGTGATCCACACAAAGGCTTTGGCATAGTCAATAAAGTAGAAGTAGATGCTTTTCTGGAACTTTCTTGCTTGTTTGATGATCCAGTAGATGTTGGCAATTTGATCTCTTGTTCCTCTGCCTTTTCTAAATTCAACTTGAACTTCTGGAAGTTCATGGTTCATGTACTGTTGAAACCTGGCTTGGAGAATTTTGAGCATTACTTTACTGGTGTGTGAAATGATTGCTATTGCGTGTTAGTTTGAACATTCTTTGGCATTGCCTTTATTTCAGATTGAAATGAAAACTTACCTCTTCCAGTCCTGTGGCCACTGCTGAATTTTCCAAATTTGCTGGCATATTGAGTGCAGCACTTTCACAGAATCATCTTTTAGTATTTGAAATAGCTCAACTGGAATTTCATTACCTCCACCAGCTTTGTTTGTAGTGATGCTTTCTAAGGCCCACTTGACTTCACATTCCAGGATGTCTGGCTCAAGGTAAGTGATCACACCATCGTGGTTATCTGGGTCATGAAGATCTTTTTTGGATAGTTCTGCGTATGCTCACCACCTCTCTTAATATCTTCTGCTTCTGTTGGGTCCATACCATACCATTTCCTTCCTATCAAATAAACTCGATTCATACTTAGCCTTATGTTTACATTCACTTCACTTATTGCTTAATACTGAATTATATTCATAATCCACAGCTTATCTACCCTCCAATGAGGAATTCTTAGGTTGTTTCTGCCCTGGGAGAATAGATGTTGTGCTATAACCTATACTTCTTCATATATATCCTAGTTCATGGGTTCCTTCAAGGTAAACCCACCTAGATTTGGGATTGTTGGAACAGAGTATTTGTTCTCTCACTTTTTCCAGGTATTAGCAAATTTCATTTAAAAATATAATTTTACTACTTCAGAAAAATAGTGAATCCATATGGTGTTAAATTTTACCTCCAGAAAGTTTTAATTTCTTGATAAATAGTGAGATTGAACACTTGTTAATGTATTTATTTTACAGACAAGTCTCTATATCTGTGAATTACACTTTATTTTGAAAGTATACAGGTAACTGCACAATTTTATACAATTAATTATGTAAGGTTCAACCTCTCCACCCAGTGGCAAACCTCTTGACAAAAGCAAACTTTCCTGTTTAGAACTTCACAGTCTAGCAACTAAGAGTCAATGTCTCTCTTACTCTCACTGTCTCTCTCATTATAAATGATTATGTACACATATTATTTATTACACAAGTGCAAAATGAATAAATATGAACAAGTCAGATTAAAAATAAAGAGGAAAAATAGGGTTTTGTATGATTTGAAAGATATATAAAAACCAGAGATCAAATATGTTTAATTAAATTGCTAGAAATGAGCACTGAAATTGAGTCACTAAGTTCACTCTTAAATTTAATCATTAAGTTCAGTTGATCAATTGCTCAATTATATAAATGGTGTCACCAAGAAGTAGTTTTCTAAATCATATTATAAGTAAGATATGAAAGATTTTATTGTGAAATTCTAAACCAAAACCAAGAAATTTGACACTGTACTACAGATATGTTAATGTTATGGGATAGAAATTTAATTTGAATTAATAAATGTTGAATTAAACACATGCTTGGCTAGTAAGATATAAAATTCAATCAATAAAACTATAATACAGTAACAAACTTCTACTGTCACTTCATTTATGTAGGGACATATTTTAATACAATTGAAAAAAGTACTCCATATAACATTTGCATAAACATAAATGACATTGTGCAAGCAAATATAATTTGTAAACCAAATACATAATAACAAAGTGAATATTATTACTAGTGATAAATGTATCATTGTAAATTTGTAATTGTTAAAATGTAGTTGCTTTGGGTACATAATTTAAACTCTCTAAGAAACAATCTTATACTTCAAAGGACTTACAAGGAACAACTAACAGGATTTGTGACTTAAATTTAGAAACAGATATAGTAGAGAGAGAAACATTCTTGGGGATAACAATAAAAAAGCCATGTAAGTGACTTTATACTCAGCATTTATTTATTTAACGGAATTCAAACCATTAAGAAGAAATATTTATAAATAAAATGAGTAATCACTGATTACACAACATCTATTTGCTCCAATTTAGTTTTTATCTGGTTTACTGTTAATAAAATTCTGATGATTCAATAAAATAACTACGGTTTTAAAATTCATTTTTCTTCCCTTGCGGCTCAGATCATAAAGAGTCTACTCGCAATGTGAGAGACCTGGGTTCAATCCCTGGGTCCAGAAGATCCCTTGGGGAAGGGAAATGGCAACCCACTCCACTATTCTTGCCTGGAATATCCCATGGACAGAGGAGC
>SJYX01011117.1:0-15018 GCA_006410675.1 Oreotragus oreotragus
CTTATGACTGACAATGTCAATATTTGAATGACCCTCATTACTTCTGAAAGACTGATGTTTTGGGGTTTGTAAAGACACCAATTTAAAGAAGCAATACTCTCTTACTGGTTACTAGAGTGTGTGAGTAGCTATCAACAAGAAAGTAACTAGGAAGGGAATTTATTATTTATTTTCAGAGTACACAGAATATTCCAATTTTTTAGGATCATATGTAGCCATATTGGGTAATCCTGTTCTGTTCTAACTATAAAATTTTCATATTTCGGATTGTTTCTATTTGCCTAAAAATTCATGTGAGATGGACCACAATTGTACTTTGCTTCAGGTACTTTTAACTTTTTCTTCAGAATTCATCTCAGCCATAAAACTCATTAATCAAATTAGACGGGAGAAGACAAGCTTCCCATGGCTTGATCTTAACTTGTATTCATGATGATTAATCATTGCACAATAGCAGTGAGGTCACTGGAAACGTCATTCTCAAAGTCCACCATTTAAGTTCAAAGAAAGCAGTAAAGTAGTAATAGTCTAGCAAGAAGACCTACAAAAATGGCTCAATAGTAAGAAACTCTAACATTTTCTTTACAATGTATCAGTGGTTAACAGTTTTCTTTTAAAAATTAATCTATTTATTTTAATTAGAGAATAATTACTTTACAATATTGTGATGGTTTTTGCCATACATAAACATGAATCAGCCAGAGGTATATATGTGTCTGTCTTTCTTTGGATTTTTAGCTATTTTTTTCTACCAAGATACAACCTACAAAAATGGCTCAATAGTAAGAAACTCTAACATTTTCTTTACAATGTATCAGTGGTTAACAGTTTTCTTTTAAAAATTAATCTATTTATTTTAATTAGAGAATAATTACTTTACAATATTGTGATGGTTTTTGCCATACATAAACATGAATCAGCCAGAGGTATATATGTGTCTGTCTTTCTTTGGATTTTTAGCTATTTTTTTCTACCAAGATACTTATCACTTTTAGATGTCTTTATAAAAGTTTTACATATGTGTATCCAATTTATTAAAACAATTTTTACATAATTCCATAGGAAGAAGTTTTACTATAAAAGTGATTCTGGTCCATATTTCTTACATTTGTGTGGCACTTACACATTTCAAAGTGCTAATCACTCTATTCTCAATTTTTCTGTTCTTTTACTTTTTGTTGAGAGATCTAAGAGTAACATTCATAGATGAGAAATGATTTTGAATAGACATGCAATTGACCACAGGCTGAATTACTTAAAATTTCTAACACAATAAGATACATAATAAATCAAAAGGTACAGATGATGCACTTAACATCCATGCGATTGCAATCAGCCTATCAAAGAGATCATCACTTCTTATGTGTTTTATGGACTAGCAAGTCCTCGCATTCCTCTCTTGCTCTTTTGCAATTAATCTTTACCTATCAGCTCAAATAATCCCTCTGAAACATAAATTATATTATATAACTTCATGCTGAGCACATGAATATTTCAATAAATATTTGTTGAATGAATGAATTGATATAATATTAATTAGGTGGCATAGAACCTCAACAGTTTAAGAAAAGCAGATAATTGTCTTAAGAACTTATTGTGAATTAATAGAACAGGGTACTATGAGAGAGAATAACTAGGAAGTGGTAGACATATGTAAGACCAGGTGGCTAACGAAGTCGACACTGAGTAGGTGTATTTTAAATTGCCACTTGCAGACTGAGAAGGATCTACTATGGCGATGTGCTGTGTGCTTAGTTGCTCGGTTGTGTCCAGCTCTTTGTGACTCCATGGACTGTCAGGCTCCTCTGTCCATGGGGGTACTGGAGTGGGTTGCCATGCCCATCTCCAGGGGATCTTCCCAACCCAGGGATTGAACTCAGGTCTCATGCATTGCAGGTGGGTTCTTTACCATCTGAGCCACTAGGGAAGCCCAAGAATACTGGAGTGGGTAGCCAATCCCTTCTCCAGGGGAACTTCCCAACCCAGGTATCAAACAGGGGTCTCCTGAATTGCAGGCAGATTGTTTACCAGCTGAATTACCCTATGGTGATAGTTGTATGCAAAGAATTCCAGGCAGAGGATCTCTGGAAGAAAAAGGACCTGTCTTGGGCTTCCCGGGTGGCTCAGTGGTAAGGAATTCACCTGCCAATGCAGGAGACATGGGTTTGATCCCTGGTCCAGGAAGATTCCACATACCTTGGAGCAACTAAGCCCTTGCACCCCAACTGCTGAACCTGTGTGCTCTAGAGCCTGTGAACAGCAACTACTGAGCCCATGTGCCACAACTACTGAAGCCTAGAGCCCATGCTGTGCAATAAGAGAAGCCTGGGCAATGAAAAGCCTCTGCACTGCAAGTGGAGAGTAGCCCTGCCTGCTACAACTAGAGAAAAATCCTGCGCAGCAACAACTAGCACAGTCAGAAATACATAAACAAGTAAATAATTTTTTTTAAAGGTCTTGCCTCTTTCACAAAACTCAGATGTCCAGCGTGTCTGGATTTTTAAAGGTAGTTGAGAGATTAACCAGGGAACAGATCTTACTAGGACTGTTGTCTGGTAGTGGGTGGTGATTTTTTATTAGCTATAATAAAACGACTGGACAGTTTTAAACAGGGGTATTACCACAACCCAATTTATGTTTGCAAAGATAAGGACAGGCTTCTGTGTGGAAGGACTGGAAGGAAGTTGTGTAAACAAGACTGCTGCTGGAGAAGAGGCGAGCAGAGAGGATGGTTACAGTGGACATACACTGTAGAGATAAAATCAGGTATCAAGATGACCTATTGATGTATGGCCATTTAGAGTGGGGAAAGGAAGCAAGTAGAATGAATGTCGGGTCTCTAGCTTGAACTACTGGGTGGATATTGATGCTAGTTTATGAACTGGATGGTGGAAGATTATAGATTTGACCTTGGAGTTTAAACAGAATGTTTGCATTAGAGATATAAATTTGAAAATAATCAACATTTTGATGGCATTTATGACCAAGAGAATAATTGAGATGGTCTAGGAAAAAAGGATGGAGAATAAAAAAGGAACTCCAGGTTTTAAAGCCTGACAGAAAGAAAGGGGCTATTAAGGGTGTTACCACATTTGCCATATTATTTTTTTACATCTATTTCTTGCGTAGTAACTCCTCCACAATTGGTCTGACAAGCTTCTATTCATCATCTGTAGCATAATGATACCTCTCATTTAATAATGATCATTATTTAACCAACATTTACCTAGTGATTATTAAATACCAAATGTACTTTAATATGTGTATTGAATGCATTATTCCATTAACCCACATTATAACAGCTTTGAGGTAGATATTATACAATTTTACAGCTGAGAAACCTAAAGTAACTTACAACTGATTACCAATGGAACTGGGAGTTGATCCCAGACTGTTAGCAGTTACAGTCTATAGGTGTAATTTCTAAACTGTATCATTTCATATATAGTTAGCATTTTACTTTCCTAGTGTACTATATTTTATATATACATATAAGCATAAATATAACCAATAAAAATAATCAGGAATCTAAACAAAAATTTAAATTATATTTTCTTTGTATTTCTCCTTTACTAAAATATGAGGATGTTGAAAGTAGAATTCATGGATTACTGAATTTTGTAGTTTTCGGGCCAACCACAGTGTCTGATCTACAATAGACCTAACCAAATACTTACCTGGTTAAATGAATAAAGATCCTGAAATTTTAGAGCCAATTATTTCAAACTTTTAAGTTCTTATATTTAATATCTTGTTTGTATATCTATATATTCACTTGCTCAGTGTTAAAGACAGAATTCAGTTTTCATAAATGAAATTTTGAATCTAAGCTCTCGGTGAGTTTATTAGACCTAAGCTTTGCTGTGTGCATCTTATCCCTACCAAAGTTACTTTTTCCAAGATTACATCACCAAAATATCATGCTGGTTGTTTATTAAATTATTTTATGTAATTTGTTCTAAGTTGTTATTTCATGTAATTTGCTCAAGCCTATTTTTTTTTTTTTTGGATTCCCCACCATTTTGAAGTAGTCTTCTATTACTAAGAATTTAATTTCATGCTGCTCTCAAGTATCTTGAATGGAGACCAAAATGTGTGTGACTTCTGGAATGGTAAAATACTAATTTTGTATAATTCACCAAAGATAACTGTGTTAAATGTTCTTTGCTGTAAAATGCAGTAGAAAAAAGATAAAGAAATATTCTTTTAAGTAATATTAATTCAGCAAACTACCTTTTATTGTTAGAACTATGAAAGAATATAGCTTAAAATTGGCTAGAATTATTATTGAATTAAAAAATAAATTGTCTCTTTTTAACAATGACTGGATTCTGCTTCAGAAGAGTTGACATCATTAAAATATTTCACTTTGTCAGGCAATTTCCAGTTTCTGTTATTAAGAAGCTTTCATTGCTTTGACACACTTTAAAAATCCATACTGTTTTCAAAATAACTGAACTCAAAACACTCTAAAACAAAATGTTTCCATGCAATACAATATCACACAGTCCCCAGACTATATATATTATTTCAAATGTATAAAGCAACAACTTTTTTCACTTTAATTGCAGGACAGTTTTGCTTCCCTCTTCTCCCCCAGGTATTGCAACTATCTAAACTAGAAATCATAGTTAGGCTATTTTTGGATATAGGGAGAAATCATTAACGGCAATTTCTTACTCTTTCAAATAGCTTTGATTTGGAAATAAATTTTAAGTTGAATAATCTCCTTATTTTTGCTTAGTCTCTATTTTTGATACCTGAGTGTATCCATTTGGCAGTCAAACTTCCACTTATTCAATCAAAAAACAAATCAGCCACAACTTAACCATTTTCTAAGTACACTTAGTGCCTTCCAGGAGGTGAGTTACTCCAGATTTCTAGTAGCCTCTAAATAATTACACCTCAGCCAGTTTAATCACCAGGGATATTGGAAGTCATTAAATGATTTTATATTTTGCAGTTTAATGTGACTGATTATTTTACCACCATGTTGAATCTTTATCATTAACTCTCCTATGCAATGCATAGATGGGCAAATGCCTTTACACTTCCTAACTTATTACTTGCTATTCTAGATTTTTCATTTCTTTTGCTTTTGTACAATTTCTCATCCTTGTTATGAACTTTAGCCTCCCCATTTGCACAATCTATTGCGCTGTTTTTGTTTCACTGGAATCTTTATTATTGCCAACTATTCAGCAAAATTTTTGGCATTATAGAATCAATTATCTTTTCCACCTACTTAATATCTTCAGGCCTATTTTTATTACCAACATTACCTTAAATAATATCTACCTGCCATGTGTTATAGCTTCCATGGTGGCTCAGATGGTGAAGAATCTTTCTGCAATGGAGAAGACCCAGGTTCAATCGCTAGGTCAGGAAGATCCTGTGGTGAAGGGATTGGCTACCCACTCCAGTATTCTTGTCTGGATGATTCCATGGACAGAAGAGCCTGGTGGGTTACAGTCCATAGGGACACCAAGACTCGAACACAACTGAGTGACTAATGCTTTCACCTTCCATGTGTTATACCCCATGTTTGAGGTGGACAGCTATATTTAAGGATATTATAAACCATATATACAATAAGTCCACTACAATGCATATTAGCTAATTTCTTCTTGAGCCACATCAGAACAATTACATTTTTATTTTTCAGAAAGCTTTTTATTTCCCACTGAGTTTTCACCACAGTGAAATGAGAAATTTGTATAGCCTTTAAAATCCAAGCTTATGTATTTTCATCATACATGTGCTTAGTCGCTCAGGCATGTCCAACTCTTTGTGACCCCATGAACTGTAGCCTTCCAGGCTCCTCTGTCCATGGGATTCTCCAGGCAAGAATACTGGAGTGGGTTGCCCTGCTCTCCTCCATATCCTCATCATACATAGATTGCAAAGTATTTCATTTTCTATTTTTAAGAAAAAAGGCACTTGAAGTATATTGTGCTCTATACTACCCTCCAATCAGTACAGATGGTGATTGCAACCATGAAATTAAAAGACTCTTACTCCTTGGAAGGAAAGTTATGACCAACCTAGATAGCATGTTCAAAAGCCGAGACATTACTTTGCCAACAGAGGTCCGTCTAGTCAAGGCTATGGTTTTTCCAGTAGTCATGTACGGATGTGAGATTTGGACTTTTAAGAAAGCTGAGCACTGAAGAATTGATGCTTTTGAACTGTGGTGTTGGAGAAGACTCCTGAGAGTCCCTTGGACTGCAAGGAGATCCAACCAGTCCATTCTGAAGGAGATCAGCCCTGGGTGTCCATTGGAAGGAATGATGCTAAAGCTGAAACTCCAGTACTTTGGCCACCTCATGCGAAAAGTTGACTCATTGGAAAAGGCTCTGATGCTGGGAGGGACTGAGGGCAGGAGGCGAAGGGGACGACAGAGGATGAGATGGCTGGATGGCACCACTGACTCGATGGACGTGAGATTGAGTGAACTCCGGGAGTTGGTGATGGACAGGGAGGCCTGGCGTGCTGCAATTCATGGGGTCGCAAAAAGTCGGACACGACTGAGCAACTGAACTGAATTGAACCCTCCATTTGTTAAGTAATAATTATTTTTACATATCCTGTTTGTATCCTTTTCTATTCTTGCCTTTTGTCCTAGCTTGTTATGTGGAGATTAACTTGCCTTTTGGGAAGGCTGAGATCAGCTGCTAGTGTCCAGTAGGTGTTCTGTGGGAGTTGTTCCACATACAGATGTATTTTTGATGCATTTGTGGGGAGGAAGTTCAGTTCAGTCGTTCAGTCGTGTCCAACTCTTTGCAACACCATGGACTGCACCACACCAAGCTTCCCTGTCTATCACCAACTCCAGGAGTTTGCTCAAACTCATGTCCATCAAGTCAGTGATGCCATCCAACCATCTCATCCTCAGTTGTTCCCTATTCCAACTGCCTTCAGTCTTTCCCAGTATTAGGGTCTTTTCCAATAAGTCAGTTCTTCCCATCAAGTGGCCAAAGTATTGGAGCTTCAGCTTCAGCATCAGTACTTCCAATGAATATTCAGGACTGATTTCCTTTAGGATTTACTGGTTCAATCTCTTTGCAGTCTAAGGAACTCTCAAGAGTCTTCTCCAAAGCACATTTCAAAAACATCAATTCTTTGGCACTCAGCTTTCTTTATAGTCCAGCTCTCACATCCATATTGAAAAAACCATAGCTTTTTTGCTGATGGACTTTTGTCAGCAAAGTAATGTCTCTGCTTTTTAATATGTTGTCTAGGTTGGTCATAACTTTTCTTCCAAGAAGCAAGCGTCTTTTAATTTCATGGTTGCAGTCACCATCATTTCTTTATAGTCCAGCTCTCACATCCATATTGAAAAAACCATAGCTTTTTTGCTGATGGACTTTTGTCAGCAAAGTAATGTCTCTGCTTTTTAATATGTTGTCTAGGTTGGTCATAACTTTTCTTCCAAGAAGCAAGCGTCTTTTAATTTCATGGTTGCAGTCACCATCAACAGTGATGTTGGAACCCAAGGAAAGAAAGTCTCACTGTTTTGTTTCCCCAATTATTTGCCATGAAGTGATGGGACAAGGTGTCTTGATCTTTGTTTTTTGAATGTTGAGTTTTAAGCCAGCTTTTTCACTCTCCTCTTTCACCTTCATCAAGAGGCTCTTCAGTTCTTCTTTGCTTTCTGCCATTAGGGTGGTGCCATCTGCATAACTGAGGTTATTGATATTTCTCCTGGCAATTTTGATTCCAGCCTGTGTTTCATTCAGCCTGGAATTTCTCATGATGTACTCTGCATATATAGGTTAAATAAGCAGGGTGACAATATACAGCCTTGATGTGCTCCTTTTCCTACTTGGAACCAGTCTGTTGTTCCATGTCCAGTTCTAACTGTTGCTTCTTGACCTGCATACAGGTTTCTCAAGAGGCAGGTCAGGTGGTCTGGTATTCCCATCTCTTGAAGAATGTTCCACAATTTGTTGTGATTCACACAGTCAAAGGCTTTGGTGTAGTCAATAAAGCAGAAGTAGATGTGGGGAGGATGGTGAACTCCAAGTCTTACTCCCTCGCCATCTTGAGGTCCTCCCTCATTTTCCTTTTTAAACAGGTATTTATTATAAAATCTTTTCCTCAGCCATCCTCTCTTTTCTTTTAAAAAAGAGTTATGCACTTAAACATTTAGTTTATTTAATTTTGGCTGTGCTGGGTCTTCATCGCTGTGCATGGGCTTTTCTCTAGATGTGGCGAGCAGGGGCTACTCATTAGCTGTGTGCATGGTTTCTCACTGAGGTGGCTTCTCTTGTTGCAGAGGGCAGACTCCATAGCTGTGCCTTGCAGACTCAAGAGTGAGGCCTCAGTAGTTGTGGCTACAGGTTTAGTTGCCTGGCTGCGATCTTCCCCTACCAGGGATTGAACCTGTGCCTCCTGCTTTGGCAGGTGGGTTCTTTATCACTGAGCCACCAGGGAAGTCCCTCTCTTTTCTTTTAAAGCTTGCTTCCTCCTATCTGCATTATCTCTGTGTATAGTTATCATGCCTATGAATATAATCTCCAAATCACTATTTCCTGGTCTAAATGCTGGATGTTCTTCTTTAGTTATTTGCTGGATATATCAATATGACATATTTACTCAAAACCCCTAATTCATTAAAGCCTTTAAGGTCTTCCCCTATTTGCCTATAACTTGAATGCTATTTACATTTCACAGTAAGTAGCCCCTTTATGCATTTGACATTCTTAGTCAAATGTAACAATTTCACCTTTCTCTAAATGAGTCATTTACTTTCTGTTTGCTCATATACCATCTTCTCCTTTTGAAACATTTAAAAACTCTTCTGGCTCTTCATGGGTGAGTGCACGTGCCTCCTACCTTGAATTCTTCCTGTGCAGGATGCAACACCTATTTCTTCTGAACTTTCAGTATTTTCTTAGCTTTTCCATGTTTGTGACCTATGTTCAATGGCCACATCTCAAAGTAAAGAGAGGTTATCAGTTTTCACTTACTGAATTCTATTGATAATTTAACAATGTATGATCAGCCTCTGAACAAGTGATTCCTAGAGTCTAGAATGGAAATTTTCTTACCCAGGTTTATATCCTTCTAAAGTATCTGGCACAGTGCTTCTGCATCTCCTCTAGAGACATTTAATATAAATAGGCAGGATATGTAAATACTCACTTTTCCACATACCAATATTTTAGCATTTAGATTAGAAAAATTGAACTTGTTTTCTCTCTCATTCCCACTTAATGCTCTTTCTACATATTCCTCCAAATTTGCTATTCTTTATTCATTCTTTTCCCTCTTGGCAATGAGGATACTGTCAAAAATACATCAACACCTATTGCCCTTTCCATTACAAAATCCTGGGTATAAATATGCAGTTAATTGATTGTGTTAACCAATTCTCCAATATATTCTTAACTAACTGCTTATCACCTACTGAGTTCTGGGAAGATATGGGCTATATCTGCACTCTGTTGTGTACAATAATAGATGAAAGTCTAATTTAAAGAGTTTTAGTGGATGATGCCTTTAAATCAATAAATGCTTAAAAAACTTGGAGTTGTCATTGTAGGTGACAGTATCAATAGAGCGATGGGAAAATTCCCATAGAGAACAATAATCACATAGTTTGTTATAGGCTTGAAAGAAAATAATGAGATAAGAAGGACACAAAGAAATGAAAAGATACAGCACTTCTGGTTGACATGGATATAGTAATAAATCTTTGGAGCAGGAATATTAAAGCCTTATACTGATAAAAATGCATGTTTCCAAAGAAAGTGTGTGGAGGTACTTTTATAATTGTGGCATGTTCTGTAGAAGATAGCCTTACAAATCTCTGAAGGTTACATGAGAGAAAATGCCTAATAACATGTTGTATGTAAATTAGATATCAATGATGGAAATAATTTTAATTTTAGATAAGTCACAAAGAAGAGATTTCTATAAATTTAATTTTGTATTTACCAGTAAGTTTGAACATTGCACTTATTATAAATTTATTTGGAATCATGTCTGAAGTCACTTATGTCATTTGAGAAATTAAAGTAAAATTCAGTGTACCCTTGCTATGACAAAAAAAATCAATCTTTATTTTTCCACTTGGATAATTTCTAGTAGTTTCCATCAGTCAGATCTAGGACTGATCATTGGAAGACTGATGCTGAAGCTGAAACTCTAATACTTTGGCCACCTGATGCAAAGAACTGACTCATTGGAAAAGACCCTGATGCTGGGAAAGATGAAAGGCAGGGGGTGAAGGGGACGACAGAGGATAAGATGGTTGGATGGCACCACCGACCTGATAGCCATGAGTTTGAGCAAGCTCCTGGTGTTGGTGATGGACAGGGAANAATACTTTGGCCACCTGATGCAAAGAACTGACTCATTGGAAAAGACCCTGATGCTGGGAAAGATGAAAGGCAGGGGGTGAAGGGGACGACAGAGGATAAGATGGTTGGATGGCACCACCGACCTGATAGCCATGAGTTTGAGCAAGCTCCTGGTGTTGGTGATGGACAGGGAAGCCTGGTGTGCTGCAGTGCATGGAGTCACAAAGAGTCCTACCTGACTGAGCAATTGAATTGAATTGAATTGAATTTCTAGGAACTTTTGATTATTTTTTACATTGATATAATAACAGATACCTTTTATTTTTCTGATGACCCTTAAAGATGAGATTATAAAAACTGACAGTATTCGTTGGGATATTGTGCTAAACTTATAGTAGTGTGGCAAATTGATGACATAGCTATTTTCAGGAGATTTGATTTCAGGTATTATATTTCCTAATACTGAAGTATTTTTCTCTCTGACCATCACTCTTGCAACATTGAAGGACACTCTGATTATTGCTATTTTGTAGACACAAGTAGGGCTCAAGTATGGTACATTTAAATATAGTAATATGCCAAGAGGGTTTGAATGCTTACCTTTCTCCAAGATGAAAGGGTTTTAATGAAGTAATTCAGAGTAACCGCTACTTTCTTTTACTTTGTCTGTGTAGATAAGGCCTATGAGAGAAACTGTTCTAATGTATAAGCCCAGGACAGTGAGTAAGTAGGGTAAGGCTGTGTAGCATCATTTGTGAGTTATGCCACATGCTGACTGTTAAGCATTTTCTTATCTGCACTCACTTTTCTTATTTGTACATTTGTACAGTGGTACCAACCTCACAGTATTTTTGTTGATGTATTACTCAATGTGTTTGATACATTCTAGCCACTTGGTATTTGTTAACTGTGCTTGTTACAATCAAGAGGAAAGAAATATTTATTATGATTCTTCTTAATACCAGATACTCTTCTAGGCATTGTCCCTTCCCTAAAGAAGTTCATAGTGTGCAAGAAAAAAAATGGCCAAGATAAAGAGTTATGTCGTGCTGTACCGTGCTAAGTCACTTTAGTCCCGTCCCACTCTTTGAGACCTTATGAACTGTAGCCTGCCAGGCTCATTTGTCCATGGAATTTTCCAGGCAAGAATACTGGAGTGGGTTGCCATTCCCTTCTCCAGGGGATCTTCCTGACCCAGGGATCGAACCTGCATCTCTTATGTCTCCTGCATTGGCAGATGGGTTCTTTACAAGTAGTACCACCTGGAAGCCCACATTTCAATAAAATAAAATCAATATTAATTTGGATTAAGTTTTTCCTAGGTTTTAAATACTGTATAAATATAAAGAGCTCAAAATGGTTTTTCAGGTGACTATGATAGAGTCAAGATTGTAGATTCCTTATATTTCTGGGGATAGAGTTCAAAGTTTTTTAAGTTAATAAAAATAAACACTAAATTATTTAGAACTAAATGGCAACCCACTCCAGTATTCTTGCCTGGGGAATCCCAGGGATGGGGGAGCCTGGTGGGCTGCCGTCTATGGGGTCACACAGAGTCGGACACGACTGAAGTGACTTAGCAGCAGCAGCAGAAGAAGAATGTAAAAAATGATAGGTTATTTAAAAATGAAATAAAGAGGAATAACAATATATAAAGAGACAGTTCTCTTGGAAGAGAAAGGCAACTGACCAAATTGCAAACAATCTCCAGCCATTTTTACTATTTTTTACTTTTTTACTATTAAAATCAAATGAGAAAAATATTTTAAGAGCATTTTGCTCATAAAAATAAAGGTGAGATGGAGTTACTATAATGCTATATGGTATGGTAGATTTCATTGTTTTGAACATTAGAAGAAATCAACAAGTTGACCATATAATAGAGTTATAAATAATGAAACACCTAGCAATATTGAATTATATATTCTAAATAACAGTAACAGTAATAAAAGGAAAAGTGAAAAAATTACTAGAGGGAAAAAGAAATATAATTTTTGATATTTTTAAACCCAAAATCAGTATGTCGGTTTCTGTAGGTATAAATAAGAGTAAAAACATTATAGAGGGCAGCAAACAAACAAACAAAAATCAGTAATGGAAAATAAACCAAAACATTATGGAAAGAAACTAGATAATTTCTGAGGAAGGTTTCTATTGCTAAAGGACACTGCTAATTACTCATAAGAGAAATGCAAATCAAAGCCACAATAAGATAACACTTTATACCCAACAAAAAGATATTATTAAAACAAAGAGAATATCCAGTGTGGACAAGGATGTGGGTAAAATGGAATGCTTATGCAATGCTGGTGGGAATGTAAAAACATAGTACAGCTTAAATGGAAAACAATATGATAATTTCTCAAAATATGAAAAAATAGAATTATCACTTGATCTCTCAACTCCACACTTGGTACATATGTATTCAAAAGAATTAAAGCATATACCCATAAAAATATACAGAAAAGAATGTCTATCTCATTAGATAACTGAAGAGATAAATGAAATAATTTAATATGGTGTTTGGCACATAAAAATGCTTTATAACAACTAAATGTATATTAGTCTTTGAAATATCTAATCCAATATACAGTTTATAGATGAAGAGATTTTAATTAATTGAATAGCTAGCTGTTTGCATTGTTAAGACAATTCCTGTGATTTTTGATCAAATGTTATTTCCACAATGTACATGACTTAGCTATATATTAATATGAAAAGATTAAATTGTTAAAACTTTACAAAATACAACCAGAGTTTGCTAAGCTCTTTCGATTTCAGGTTCTTACTACATGTTAATCTCTTCCTAGAAGGTTTTTTATTTTCACATTTCTCTAGAAATTCAGATTTCTATTTACCCTCCAGTTTTCAGCTTTCAAATGGACTCAGTTTTTTTCTTATGTTCTTATAACTTGCTGTGTTTTTCTTCTGTAGCATTAGTATAAGCTTAATTATATAATTAGTTGTTCAATTAGTTGCTCAATGTCTGTCTCACCCAAAGGTTGTGAGGCCCATTAGAACATTTATTGTAGTAGTGTGTGTAATCTGAGAAGTTTTGAGTAAATATTGCCTAAATAAATGGTTTGGGCATAATATGAATAAATAAACAAGTCATCTTGGATTCTGTTTGGAATGAAATAAACAATGGAAAGTGCACTTCTCAATTCACATAAAATGCTCTTCTTTACCTTTCCCATTTATGTTCCAGCCATCCTACTTTTCTTTTAGATCTTCAAATGCATCATATTAGATTGCCTTCATGCATTCAGGTACAGTGCTTTCTCCATCTGTAACCTTAACATCATTTCTGACCTGCTAAGTACCACTCATTCTCAAGTATGGCTTATCTAGCCTATATTATGTCTTATCATCCCATACTTTCTTATTTTAACATCCCCCAACTGTTTTCATTTACTGAACCTCTTTTCCCCCCACTATACTGTAAGCCCAAAGGTGTCAGGGTCCAAATATATGTTATTCAGTGACTAATATTCCTAGNGCCTTCATGCATTCAGGTACAGTGCTTTCTCCATCTGTAACCTTAACATCATTTCTGACCTGCTAAGTACCACTCATTCTCAAGTATGGCTTATCTAGCCTATATTATGTCTTATCATCCCATACTTTCTTATTTTAACATCCCCCAACTGTTTTCATTTACTGAACCTCTTTTCCCCCCACTATACTGTAAGCCCAAAGGTGTCAGGGTCCAAATATATGTTATTCAGTGACTAATATTCCTAGTCCCTCCTAGGCTGCTTGGCACAGTTTCTGATGTATCCATTTATCTAGATGTTGAATGAAAGATTACATGAGGAGATGAGAAAGTCATCAGCTCTCACTAAAGAACTTCTTCATAAAACTTTGTAACAAGAGGAATACAGTCATTAAAGACAAAACCATTAACACTGAAGAGGCTAAGAGACTAGCCCTTTTACTTGTCTACTATTAACTAATAGAAATAACTGTTACTTGCTATCAGTTAGTGACAAAGATTAGATTGGTCCTCAGCGAACCTAGT
This sequence comes from Oreotragus oreotragus, assembly GCA_006410675.1. Lineage (NCBI taxonomy): Eukaryota > Metazoa > Chordata > Mammalia > Artiodactyla > Bovidae > Oreotragus > Oreotragus oreotragus. Next base: position 14,329 of record SJYX01011117.1, read on the forward strand.
TCTCTTAGCCACAATTTCACTGTGCATTTGACCCCCAGAAGCTGCCTGTTCAAAAGCAGGTTTCTGCCTCCTACACCTGAAGAGTCTGGTCTAGTATGTAGGGCCCATGTTCCAGTTAGTCTAAAGAGGCACAGGTTCTAGGGCCCAGTCAATCTTAGGGGCCTTTGAAAAAGAAATTTTTTTTTAATCAGAAGAAAAATATATGAACTTTCAAATCAAACAAAAAGTTTAAAATACATAGTATTCATATGCTTTTACGTATACTAACACATAAGTGAAGTGTAGTTTTTAATATTATCCTATGGAGAAAGGAGCCCATGATGGGAAAAGTACCTATAGTCCACAAAAGTCATAAAGTGGCCCTGTCAGTAAGTCTGAGTTGGACATACTTAAGACCCTCTGAACTGAATTTGAACAAAGTGCCCCTTGGGACCACATTTGAGAAACTGCACTAGAATCTTCTGCATCAGTCCTGACTCAAATAGATTTACTGAAGAATTATTATTTTATTTTCCAGGGGAAAATCAATTTATTAAGAACACTGAATCTTATCTTGATCACATTTAGAAATAAAAATATTAAATCACATAAAAAGACCAGTCCAAAGAAAGTGACAGGTAGCTTCATCTGTAAATAGAGATATTAAAATTAAAAATAACATTTAACTCAATTCAAAGATTAAAAATAATT
>SJYX01011118.1:0-10811 GCA_006410675.1 Oreotragus oreotragus
TTTCAGCTTCAGCATCAGTCCTTCCAAAGAACACCCAGGACTGATCTCCTTTAGGATGGACTGGTTGGCATAGCACTCATTAATCTAGAGGGGAAGGTAACACATTATTATTTTCTTTTGCACATACTTGATTACTACTAAAATTTACTTTGTTTCAAAGATTTAAAAGAACACTATTGCTGTTTTCAAGTACAGAATAGAATTTGCCCAAGTGCTTTAGTTATAAAGTTTTGAGGCAGAGTGATTCCCAAGAGAACTTTCATTCTGAATTACTTGGCAATTATTTGTATAAGTTAGAAGAAAAACAAAAGGAGATTGAAAATGAGTTGGGTCAATGTGTAAACATAGTAAGCTGTGTAGGTTTTTTTAAAATGATGGTGAAAATGCATCTGTGTGTTAAAAGAACCTTGCCTAATAGAAGAGGGAAAACACAGACAGAATGATTATTTCCTAAGCTCTCCTCTAGTCCAGCTGATCCCCCAAATCTCACTCTTATTTTGTATTTGACCAACAGAAAGTGCAACACTCCATTCACGTGTCCAGAGTTCTTCCTTCTCCACTCCCCTTTGTTGCTTTCATAATGGTACTAAAATATTTTTGAAAACCACTGAAGAAATAACATAATCTTTGTAACAAGTGCAACTGGGCCATGGCAAGGAACCAGTTGGAAAACTTCACTCTACTCATGAGTTGTATCAATCATACCTGACAGAGGGCATTACCACCCACTCAGCTTCCCTAGAGAGCCTCAAATGCAGTCTGCAGAGAATCTTTGCTAAGATTCATGCATTAATTAGGGATTGTAAATTGTGATAATCTGTTATTCTTTTATCATTTATCTTCTGGCATAGATTTAGAAAAAGAAGCCTTCCCTATGAACTCTGTTTCCCCTGACATTTTGTATAGAAAAGATGAGATAAATACTTGATTCTTTCCCCTTCTCTACCAGTTTTTAAATTAGAAGTTTGATTACCTCGTATGTGACCAGTGAAATTATATGTGTACGGAGAGGGGGGTGATACCTTTATGAACACATAGACTTAATTATATTTGATCCATTTCAGCCCATTGTACTAATTCTTCTCAAAATGTCTTCCCTTTGTCCATCATAGCCTCCTCAAACTGACTTCCATATAGTACTTTGCTGGTAAAGAGGCTCTCAAGGAAAGGGGAAAAAAGGGAAAAAAGTGCTTCTTTGCTGTCCTATATGACAAGATATTCCAGGCTTATCAGTATTTTTTCTGCTGTAGGCCTGTAATACTGAAGCCCTGTTTTACTTCAGTGAGAATATGGGAGCACATTGATTTGGGATAAGCTCTTTCTAGACCTTTTCAATGTACGTGGTTGGGAAAGTTGCTTCTTTCCCAAAGATAACCTATTTGTAAGTTTCTGCTGGTAATTTTCATTTAAATTCAGGATTACACTGTTTTCACTTAGCTTTATCTTCCATCTGTTTCTTTTTTCTCCCACACAGAAAATCCCAGTTCCCAATGAACCCATGTAATTACTTGTTTGATTTATCCCACAACTCATGTGCAAAAAATCTTAGAATAAAAATGCCAATACTATCTCCAACAATGTGGTTTCTGAAAATATTTTAAGATTTATTATTTTGTTTCACGTAATTCTTTTTGTCTTATGACATATTTTGTTAGGAACTTACAATCAATTTACTCTTTTGTGAAGTTGATTGAAATAACTCCTTCCATGCAGTTATGCTATTAACTTGAAAAATGCTTAATTTTGTTTGGGTCAATATTGCTTTTGATTTTTAGGCCAAAATTTTGTTTGTAATTATGCAAAAATTCAAAAGTCAAATTTACAAACTATATTCAAAGAAATCCATGACTATACCTGATCCTTCACCCCATTTCCTCCCTTCCCCTCCAAGTGATTTCTTTTTTTGGTTTTATCTTTCCATTTACTCATTCCCAATATTCATTTCTTTCTTATGTAAACTACATTATGCTCCATGGTAAATCAACTTTTTTCCATAGAAGTAATAGAAAATATTTTTGTAGGTAAAAATGTATATTGGAGTAGAAACAAGTGTGATCGTGGCATTTTTAATGATCAAATCTAGAACATTCCAAACCTTTCCAGCTTGCAGCATCCCACATAGTATGTGACACTCCTGGATGTCTGGGTGCCAGTTCATTCTCTCTGTCTGAGACCACATGGTCCATCACTGTACAGTTTTCTCCTTGGAGCTGGTGGGGACCCTTTCTACCAGTCTAATAGCATTTTTGATGCTTTTGAACTGTGGTGTTGGAGAAGACTCTTGAGAGTCCCTTGGACTGCAAGGAGATCCAACCAGTCTATTTTGAAGGAGATCAACCCTGGGATTTCTTTGGAAGGAATGATGCTAAAGCTGAAACTCCAGTACTTTGGCCACCTCATGCGAAGAGTTGACTCATTGGAAAAGACTGTGATGCTGGGAGGAATTGAGGGCAGGAGTAGAAGGGGACGATGAGGATGAGATGGCTGGATGGCATCACTGACTCAATGGACGTGAGTCTGAGTGAACTCCGGGTGTTGGTGATGGATAGGGAGGCCTGGCGTGCTGCGATTCATGGGGTCGCAAAGAGTCGGACATGACTGAGCAATGGAACTGAACTGAATAGCATTTTCACAACCTACCTTCATTGAGCCAGGTACATAAATGAGGAGGAGAAAGAAAATGAGGAAACAGCTAGCCAGTCCTGTCCCTGGAGATCATTTGGCTTTATTTTGAGCCACATTTAGGTAAAAGATAAAAGGAAGAGCAACTCGGCCTCCTTACCCAAGACAGGCTGAGAGGTCTTAGGCGCCCTCTCTGCTGCCTGCCACGTAAAAGGCTATCACAAAATGAGAGGGAGATGGGGTGAGTAGGAGTTGCTATAAAAAAGAATTTCCCTCACTGTATTCAAGAGGAACAAATAGTCTAAATGGCTGTCACATAAATATTTGGAGACAGAACATCACATTCTAAACAAAGACTAATTATGAAGAAAAGTTGCTTATGGCCTAGCACTGTGGTTCAGACTGAATGCTTTTTAATTCCTTTAGGATCCATTAGCTCCTCTCTTCAGAAGAATCGGGGGTATTAATCTCTAAAATCAACACAGAAAGTGAAAACAAAGTATGGAAATAGTTACCATTGTAACCCCCTAAATCAACCAATACAGAGTTTATGGAGTTCTGTGCACACAGCCCTATACAGTGATTTCTTTGCAAATTCAGGATTTGAACAAAGGAAGAAACCAAAGGAAGAGCTGTGTGTAGATGTCTGGGCATTCAATCCATTTTGTTTTGAAGTTACCCATCAAATCTCTAGGAGTTAATAACAGATGAAAAGAAAACGCTAAACCTGTCTTGCTTGTGGGTTTATACCTTTCTGCTTAAATAAATCAACCTTAAATATCAAGGCACATATTCTGATGGTACAAAGAGGTAGGCAGAAGCTAGTTATTACAAAGTCTGTTTTGATGGGTTGGTGCTCATGTATGGTTGTTGTATTTGTTAAATACATGGGGATAAGAATCGAATGAGATGTAAGAGTTGGAGCTTACCAGGTAAGGCACACTGGACATTTCAAGTTATAGGTCACAAGAAATGATGTTTATACGCTCTAGTATTATTTTTCCTGATAAAATATCTTTGCATATCTTTGTCATCTTCTTAAGTTAATATTATGACCCAAACTGTGTACCAAATGGGAAAAATGTGACTACGTCAAATTAACTGAGCTCGCACTGCCCATAAAGCCCTAGGAGCTTGTTTAGCTAATTAAGATCAAAGGTTCTGAGGCTTGTTCATAACGGACAGTTTTGGACACAAGCCTGCCTCTTGCTGCAACTTCCTGTTAAAAGTCTGGATGTTTGTGCTTTGGGAAGCCATGGTAGTTTCTGAGTTGGAAATTTACTTAAATCCACACGCAACCAAGAGGCAGAGTTAGTGGCTTACAAGTGGTGGAAAAATAAAACTGGCTGAGAAGTGTTTGGGGATGTTTTTAATGCTTTTGGATCTTTTGCCACAGTAAGCTTTTAGTTATTTGATCACCAAATGTGCCCCCTTCCAAAATGTGCTTTTTTTTTTCCCCACTGAAGTATTTGCATAAAGTATGTGACTCAACCAACTATTTGGAGAGTGTGCAGTATAAAAAGAGCACAAAATAGTGAACTGTATACACACTGACCAAAGGACTGGCAAGGCCATTTGTCACACCCCAAAGTTTAATATTGGTTCAAACAAAAGCCTTGGGTGAGTCATGGAACTGAGGAATCCATTTGGAGAAACTTGTGAAAACTTGAGAATGGAGGACAATAACCCAGTGATAACTCACTTCAGACCATATGAAAGTGGTCTGAAGTGTTTGCCACAGTGCCAAACACGTCCTGTCCTGGTACATCACACTGCATGAGTGACTGCTCTCTTGGGAGCACTCACATCTCCTGGGAGCTGTCGCCTTTTACCACCACCGCTGCTGCTGCTGCTGTCGCTTCAGTCGTGTCTGACTCTGTACGACCCCATAGACAGCAGCCCACCAGGCTCCCCCGTCCCTGAGATTCTCCAGGCAAGAACACTGGAGTGGGTTGCCATTTCCTTCTCCAATGCATGAAAGTGAAAAGTGAAAGTGAAGTCGCTCAGTCATGTCTGGCCCTCAGCAACCCCATGGACTGCAGCCCACCAGGCTCCTCCGTCCATGGGCTGTCTCTTATACACATCTCATGTGGTCTCAGACAGAGAGAATGAACTGGCACCCAAACCTTTCNCCCCATAGACAGCAGCCCACCAGGCTCCCCCGTCCCTGAGATTCTCCAGGCAAGAACACTGGAGTGGGTTGCCATTTCCTTCTCCAATGCATGAAAGTGAAAAGTGAAAGTGAAGTCGCTCAGTCATGTCTGGCCCTCAGCAACCCCATGGACTGCAGCCCACCAGGCTCCTCCGTCCATGGGATTTTCCAGGCAAGAGTACTGGAGTGGGGTGCCATTTCCTTCTCCTCTCTCCCAAATCATGCAGCCAATCAAAGTGTTTCTCTCAACCCCACAGCACTCACCCCAAGGTGAACTATTGTAAGTTTATTTCATTTCCTTACCTCTTTGTCCTCCCTCTGAATAGATCCTTGGAAATGGCCCAGTTGGCTCCTGCATAGGGTTGGAAGCAGGAGCTGGGTGTCAGTCAGAACTGTTTTAAGCCCCAGCTTGTGAAGTGAAGTCGCTCAGTCGTGTCCGACTCTTTGTGACCCCATGGACTGTAGCCTACCAGGCTCCTCTGTCCATGGGATCTTAAATCTTGTGATTTACAAGATAGGTGCCCTTGGACAATTACATTCTATAAGTCTCATTTTTAAAATCTGTAAATTGGAGGTAATCTTAATACTAACCTAACAGAATGGTTCTAAGCATGAAATGAGACTTCATTCAAGTCATTTAATATAATGCTGAACCCATAAGACATACTCTCCAAAGGTTAACTGTCTATAGCTTTTTAATGTTAAAAAGGAGGTTGAAATTTAAAGTTGAAATTCAAAGAGGTGCCATCTCTCTAATTAGATGTCCCATCTCTCTGATTACTTTGGAATCAGTTTAGTATTAGAGTGAACTATATGTAATTGCTGGTATCTAACCGGTTTTAACCTATAGAAATGACAGCTTTATAATCTAATATCATCATATCCAAAGAATTAGTAGAGACAAAGTATTAACTTAATGATTAAGAATTTTACAAGATGCCAATTCTGTGCCAAACATTTACTACACTAACCCATATTCTCTCAGTTTTCTTCTCTGTCTTGAGATCTAGGTGATTACTGAGAGCTGGCTGCATTAGAACACAATTTCTTTAAAAACAAATCTTGTGCCTTGATATATTTGCTCCTGAAAAATATGGCCTCCTGGACTGTAGCCCACCAGGCTCCTCTATTCATGGAAGGCTCCAGGCAAGAATACAGGAATGGGTTGCCATTTCTTTCTCTAGGGGGTCTTCCCAACCCAGGGATAGAACCTGGGTCTCCTGCATTGTAGGCAAATTCTTTACTGTCTGAGCCACCAGGGAAGCCATCTAACATTAAAAAGCTCAATATCATAAAACAATGTAAAAATTCTCTCAAAAGAATCATCAGGAGAATTCCAAAAAGGACAGAGAACAGAGAAAGGAAAAATATTGCTCTGTAATGGCTTTTTGTACCTCAAGCTTGGTCTTTACATATCCCTGTGGCTTTCTTAAGCAAAAACGATCAAGTCACTACCTATGTTGGAAAATAAACTTGATTTTCAACATACTGTTCAAAGAAGCCTATTTTCTAAAACTCTTTCCATTAGAAAGAGAGGGGAAAAAAGTGAGCTGGGTCTTGCACACTAGCATCAGAAGGCAAGAGCTTTGGAATCCACACCAAGCATCCCATTTAGCGACTTCGGGCAAGAATCACAAAGCAATTGTACTTGTGGCAAAAGCCAAAGAGAAAGTCAGTTGTTTCTTCTTCTTTTGCCAATTCCAGTGGCAGGCCCTGGCCTGCAGATCTCGGGATTTTAAAACGTCTTTCCAGCAAAGAATTACTTTCATGTTTGTATCCTTATTGCTAATAAGATCTCTTCTCACAACGTCCTTCTTGTGCTGTGTCCAGGAGCCCTTTTTTGTTTGGAAGAGTTCTGAATCTCCTCTTAATGGAAACCAAAGCCTCAGTTGGCACTTATCTAAATGTCCTTCCTGCCTCATGCATTGTGGAGCATACCTTGCCAAAATGCATTAAAAAGCAAAATCCAATTGAGTAAAGGCCATGAAATCAAACTGCTTATGAGCCTACAAGTTCTGGATCAAATCCTTGAGAATACCATTTTGAAATCTTTCAACAAGGAAGTTATCAAAATTCCATTTTTTAATCTTTCATCAAGGAAATTATCAAAACAATGGAGAGTAAACCACCCTAAGTGCCACCAGTGTCCTGATGGAGCTGTGACCCCCTTACCTTCCAGATGTCTTCCGTCTCCATTCACTTTATTACCTCCTACAATTTGGAACTCTTTGTGGCTTTTGTAAGCTTTCTAGAAGCAGGAAAAATAGCTTGAAGGACCAAGTCCATGCTTGGTATAGGTGAGCATCTGTTCTCATTCAACAGACACTGTAGATCCAAAGACCCAGGAAACATGATTCCTGTCTGGAAGGATTTCCATATCTAGTTCACAAGGAAAAGAGAGAATTCCAGAACCAGAATGAAGGCATGCATATGATGCCATGGGAAAACTAAAGGAGGTTATTATAGGGTTACAGGAGAAGATCAGTTACCTATGCCCTACCAGAGCAGCAGGGAAAAAAAGAACAAAATAGCGTATTTGCCCCCTAAGTAAAAGCATGTGCAACAGCGTAATTGGTGGTTGTTTTAGTTGGGACTGCTGTCACAAATCCTGTAGGGGAGTACCTTATAGAGGAAAGTTATGTCCCATAGTTCTGGAGGCTAGAAGTCTCAGATGAGGGTGCCAGCAGGGTTGGAGTCTGGTGAGAACCCTCACCCAGTTTGCAGACTGCTGACATCTTGATGTGTCCTTACTTGACACAAAGAGAGCTGGTGATCCCTCTGGGGTCTCTTTTATAAGGTACTAAACCCATCCACGAGGTCTCTGTTCTTCTTCATGACATAATCACCTCCCAAAGGCCGACCTCCTAAAAACCATCATATTGGTAGTTAGCATTTCAACATATGAATTTGGGTGAAGACAGAGGCAAACATTCAGTCTATAACAGTGGTATAATGCACAGGTTCTCATACTTGTAATTGCAGGAAAAAATATTATTGATGTTTGAGCTTCATTCTTACAGATTTCATTGGTATGGTATTCTATCAATATCTGGGCACTGGGATTTTTAGAAGCTCCCTTTGTCATTAGAATGTGCTGCTCATGATGAGAATCACTGTCACTGATTACCTTCTATCTGGACTATAACGGTTGTGGTGATGAATAGCGATAAAACTTATAAAGGGCTTCCCAGGAGATGCAGTGGTAAATAATCCACCTGCAATGCAGGGGCCACAGGAGACATGGGTTGGATCCCTGGGTTGGGAAGATCCCCTGGAGGAGGGCATGGAAACCCACCTCAGGATTCTTGCCTGGAGAATCCCATGGACAGAGGAGCCTGGCAGGCTACAGTCCATAGAGTTGCAAAGAGTCAGACGCGACTGAAGCAAGAGCTGTCTCTTATACACATCTAGNGAAGATCCCCTGGAGGAGGGCATGGAAACCCACCTCAGGATTCTTGCCTGGAGAATCCCATGGACAGAGGAGCCTGGCAGGCTACAGTCCATAGAGTTGCAAAGAGTCAGACGCGACTGAAGCAAGAGAGCTCACACGCAGGGCTTATAAAATAGATGGAGTTCAGTGTATCAAGCTCAGATTTCAAACAAAGGTAACAGAGTGGTCCTCAAGAATTTTGGACAGGTGAATGGCAAGATTGAATTTGTATACTAGAAGGACTTAGATAGGTGGCTATTGAATAGATTATGGATGCAACATTGTGCGTGTATGTGGGGTGGGGGGAGGCAATGATCCTGGGGAAAGGAAATAGATTTCTTAGAGGGAGCCTGTGGCCGGGAATCAGGAAGGAAATGAGAGCACCAAGGCTCCATAAATATTACAGGTGGATTGAGCAGTGACAGGTGATGAGCACAGGAGTTCTCACTTGGGTAATTACATCCATACATCCATATTTTCCAGGGCTTCACTATAAAGGAAAGGCCTTTTTTGATTTACCTGGATGATGCTTCTCTTCACTTTGCTTGTGGAGGACAGGGAACCACAGCTAAGCTCACAGCTAATCGGAGTAGTAAGCACCTTTAAATAAAGAGAATGAGGTAATTCAATGGGCTTTTCTTTCCCTCCTTTCTTTTTTGCAAGCCAAGGCACATTTCTTTGCTTTTACTACTCTTGCTCTTCCGAAAAACCTGCAGCAATTTTTAAAAGGTCATTTGCCTGAGTTCTCTGAGATTCTCTTACTTTCTTGCTGAAACTATTAAACTATCAACTGATGTGCCGATTCACCATCCCAAGAAGCTAACCCCCTAATTTTCTTTGGCCTGGAGGTGAGTTCTCTTTTCCCACAGAAGAAATTATTTCTTTTGGTACAGTCCTTAAACAGCTGAAGAGTTTGCAAGTACCCTATCAGATGAAGTATGGCCAGCAGAGATGTAGTCATGGCTTCTGGCTAATTGGCTGGGCGAGCTCTGGCTTATGTAACGGTTACCTCTGGCAGTTGGTCCCAACACCGCATTTTGGCTGCAGTGCTGTAGTATTTTTAATGGTAACCATTTGGCCGGCATTCAGCCAATCAGCTTGTTCATTTTGCTGGCTGCAATTAGAGTTTCTGTTTCTTTCACCTTGTTGCCAGCCAGACCTGGTTCTGTAAATGTGTCACCAGGGATTTCAATGGAGCTGTGCTCTGCATCAGTCCCTTAAATCCATTATTTCAGTTCAAGGAGTCATTTTATCTTGAGGCCCCATGGTAGAGCTGACCTTAATCCCAGGTGTCAGGTGGACCTGTAGAGAGGGAGTTAGATGTTTCACATTGTGAAGACACTTTACAATTTGGAAAGAGGATTTGAGGATTGTCAGCAGGGAGGAAGGCACCTGGGTTTCTGGGGTTGGGATTCATTAGAAGCTGCCTTATATCCTCATGCCACTCATCACCTGGCCGAAGGGAGCTGCTGTAAAAGAGGTGCTCAGACAGAGTGTGGAAAGGGGAAAGAAGAGTCGATTTTCTGGAATTCAGTGTCTCTTTTTTATCTGCATCACCCCTGCCAGTACTGACTGTGGATAAAGAGTAGAGCTTCCTTACTTATCTTTAGCAGACCCTAGAGTTTTCTTTAAAATGCACTTTATATTGAAGGGCAAAACGCTAGGCATGTTATGTAAGAAGTACACTTATGAAAGGAGCTTCCCTGGTGGCTTGCTGCTGCTGCTAAGTCGCTTCAGTCGTGTCCGACTCTGTGTACCCCATAGACGGCAGCCCACCAGGCTCCCCCGTCCCTGGGATTCTCCAGGCAAGAGTACTAGAGTGGGTTGCTATTTCCTTCTCCAGTGCATGAAAGTGAAAAGTGAAAGTGAAGTCGCTCAGTCATGTCTGACCCTCAGCGACCCCATGGACTACAGCCTTCCAGGCTCTTCTGTCCAGGGGTTTTCCAGGCAAGGGTACTGGAGTGGGGTGCCATTGCCTTTTCCGCTAGGCATGTTATGTAAGAAGTACACTTATGAAAGGAGCTTCCCTGGTGGCTTAGTGGTAAAGAATCTGCCTGCAATGTAGGGAACACGGGTTCAGTTCCTGAATGGGGAAGATCTCTTGGAGAAGGGATTGGCTACCACTCTAGTTTTCTTGTCTGGAGAATTCCATGGACAGAGGAGCCTGGCAGATTACAATCCATGTGGTTACAAAAGAGTCAGACGTGACTGAGTGACTAAACAACGACACAACAACACTTATAAAAATCACAAGCACCAGGGAACTCCCTGGCAGTCTAGTAGTTAGGACTCTGTGCTTCCACTGCAGGGGATATGGGTTCAATCCCTGATTGGGAAGCTAAGATCCCGCAAGCAGCCTGGCAAGGCAAAAATGAAAAAGACATCAGAACAAAACAAAACACGAATATTGTTGTCCCCAGAAAGAAAATTAAGCCTTCCTTCATATTAATTTCTCTGTGAAATTGAGAGAAAGGCAATGGGAAAAGCTCTTAAGAGAAGTGTGAGAAGAGGAACTCACCAAGGAGAGTCAGGCATGTCTGCTCCGGGCCTGCCCTCATTTCCCTAAGTAAGTTTATTGCTGAGGGAAATGTTTGGGGAAGAAAAAAA
>SJYX01011118.1:16369-54044 GCA_006410675.1 Oreotragus oreotragus
CTTTACCTCTCATTTCTTATTTCTTTTGGTCAGTTGATTTTTTTTTATTACTTCACTTTTTCCCCTCTACATTACTTCATTGCCACTTCAGATATTGCAGCATTTACCTGTTTGAAATGTATTTTGTCTTTGTTTTTGAAAGACATTTTTCTTACACATGGAATTCTAGGTTGGCAGTTGTTTGCTTTCAGCATTTTGAAGAATCTTCTATTATATTCTGGCTTCTACAGTTTCTATGGAGAAGTCAGCTCTCAGTCATATTTTTGTTTACTATGAATGTAATAAACCTTTGTTTTCTTATTGCTCTGAAGCTTTTTTTCTTTATCTTGGATCTAAGCAGCTTTATTTTGATTGCTCTCAATACAGTTTTATCTGTATTTGTTAAGCATGGGGTTCAGAACTTTTTGAATCTGTAGTTTAATGTATCTTATCATTTGGGGGGAATTTTCAGGATTATTTCTTCAACTTTTACTTCTACCCTGTTCTGTCCTTCTCATTCTGAGACTCTAACTACACATATGTTTCACCATGTCCTATGTGTTTATTATCATTTCTGTATTTGTTATCAATTTTTCTGTTTTATTTGTGAACTTTTTTACTAACACAATTTAAAATTTACTAATCTTCTTCTCAGTTCTGTCTCATATATTATTTAAACTGGGTACTGAGCACTTTCTTTTAGTTATTTTCTTTTATAGTTCTTAAATTTTTATTTGATTTTTACTGACCTGGGTTCTTTTTATCTGAAAAAACTCTAACATATCAGTCATAGTTATTTTAAAGTTTATGTTTGGTAAAGCAAATGTCTATATCCCACATGGATCTATTTTAATTATATTTTTCATTTTTGATCAATTGGTTCTGTGTGCATGGCAACATTTTATGAACTGCTAGGTATTATGTATAAACAGTTGGAAAGATTTTCCCTTCAAAAAGTTTAATTTTGCTTTTGACAGGTAGTTGATAAGAGGTGCGTGCGTGGGTATATGCTAGATCTCTTCAGTTCTGTCCTGCTTTTTGATACCCTGTGGACTGTACAGCTTGCAGGCTCCTCTGTCCATGGGGTTCTCCAGATAAGAATCCTGGAGTGGGTTGCTATACCCTCCTCCAGGGATCTTCCTGACCCAGGGATCTAACTCTCGTCTCCTGGGGCTCCAGCTTGCAGGCAGATTCTTTACTGATGAGCCACTGGGGAAGCCCTTGATAAGGGTATATTTTGTCAGTCAATCCGGGATTAAACTGAATAAAGATAAGTTTTATTCTATAGGCTTTTAGACAGATCCTATATTCTATAGGATCAATTACTAGTTCACCTTTACTTTTATGGCATAGTCTTTTAGGAGTCCCAGTAGAAAATTAATGATGTTTACTAGTTCTGGTTCCTCTTGGTGGGGCTTGAACTCTTTGTTTCTCTAGTATTTATGAGTGTCATTCACTTTGTTTAGCTTCTCTGTCTCTTTCTGTTTGGCTTCTGAGATTTTGGGCAAATGTATCTAGAGGGAAATTAACCAGAATACTTGACTCACTTTGATGCATTCTCTTTTCCTCTGGGAACTTGATCACCTTAAGTCCTGGCTGCTTTGATAGCTCTTAATGCTTTCAAATGAATATTTTCATTTTTTTTTTNCACCCCAGTACTCTTGCCTGGAAAATCCAATGGATGGAGGGGCCTGGTGGGCTGCAGTCCATGGGGTCGCTGATGGTCGGACGGACTGAGCGACCTCACTTTCACTTTTCTCTTTCATGCAGTCGAGAAGGAAATGGCAACCCACTCCAGTATTCTTGCCTGGAGAATCCCAGGGATGGGGGAGCCTGGTGGGCTGCCGTCTATGGGGTCACACAGAGTTGGGCACGACTGAAGTGACTTAGCAGCAGCAGCAGCAAAGAATAACTCAAGTTTGGAAGAAAGAGTTTAGAGACTTGAAGTTGGAGGAAATCATTTCAGAATTATTTATCTGGAATTTAAACCTAAATTCTTCTTTGTATTACAGTATTAATTAAGAATGAAATCACTGGTGTATAGATAATTGGAGGAAACTCAGTTTGCTATAAAGCCATAAGAAAACTATGTTGATGTCCAAATATACAATTTATTTAAATTTTTGACTGATGAGCCATAAAAACTATTATCTGAAAATGTTTAAATTAAAGAGCACCCTGTCTACTTCATACAGTTCCTGAACTCTGTGAAACCTTCACACTGTGCAGGCAAAGCTCAGTTGCTGTGGGGCTATATGCGGACACTTAATCCCTAGGGATTTAAAGGAGCGAGCTCGGCTCAGTCAATGAAAAAAATCACTGGCAGAACTTCTGGGACATATTTTTTATGCATATAAAAATTAGCTTCCAAGATATGTAATTGTAGATTCTCATTACAAAATCTCTGGGTCACATTGTATTTTACCAGAAGGTGCTGTAAGAAATTTTTAAGCTCAGTCAGATGAAAGGATTGCCTTTTCTGTTAACAAAGCTTACAGTGGTTTCTTTTCAGGTACTGAAATCAGGACAGTTGGCTGCTTTGCATTCTGTTAGAACTCTGCGTGTTCAAGAAAGCTGGTACATATATGTTAGCTTGATTGGACCCCACTCACACTCTCAACTTGACTTTCTGTGCGATACTAATTTCTGAGTTCATAGCATTTTTTATTGTTTCCATCACTGACACAGGAAAAGGGAAACTTAGCAAGCTTGGATTACATTAAGAAATTTTGACATATAAATGGTTATATATTCTGCAAATATCTGTTGAGGCACAACTAGTTTAAAATATAAGGTTTGAAAAATCTTTTTGACATTAGTTATATATAATATTCTTTTTATATGTATATTATTATATACAGCTTGGTCCATATCAGCACTCAACTCTTGTTTAATAATATGAAAGTTTACACAGTCATATTTATGAAAGATAGTACACAAAATATAATCACTGCTTTAATAATTAAACAAATTTAAAATATTAACATTTAATTCATTTTTATTATTAAAATAGATACTTGAGAAAAATAAAAAGCAAAAGCAGTAATGCAATATTTGTGGGAATTTATTAAGGAACTTCTAGAACTGTTATTTATATTTTGAGAGTATCAATTCTTTACTATTTCCAATTTTGTGGGAAAATTATTGGGTCTTTTTCTTTTTTTTGGTTGAGATCTAATTCTGCCTCATGTTTACCAGCCAAGGTTACGTTGATATTTGGCTCCCTGGTGGCTCAGACAGTACAGCGTCTGCCTACAATGCGGGAGACCTGGGTTCAATCCATGGGTCGGGAAGATCTCCTGGAGAAGGAAATGGCAACCCACTCCAGGATTCTTGCTTGGAAAATCCCATGGATGGAGGAGCCTGGTGGGCTACAATTCGTGGGATCACAAAGAGTCGGACACAACTGAGTGACTTCACTCACTCACTCAATGGGAAAGAAATAAAAGGAAAAAATAAGTAATTTTTCCAAAAGTTGCCAGCATAACAAATGAGTATAGATTTTGAAAAGAGATTACTGAAGGATTGTCAGGGAACGTTTAACAGGATGATTCCTACGTGCCGTTTCTCATAAATCCTCTGTTCCTCTGGCAACAGAAATGAGTGGAACAGCACGCCACTCCCAGGACTGAAGTCATAGGATGGGACGTGCATGAATCTCCTTCAGTAAACATTCTCCTTATGACAAAACTGCTTAGTCTCGATTCTCTTTCTTGAGATATGGATTGTCTCCTGACCTTATGACCATTGTTAATCCCTTGTTCCCTTGGTAACAGTTGCTGTACATTTGGTTTTCTGATCTTTATCATTGTCAAAAGAAATTCCTTGTACAACAGCCTATATATACTCACAGAAAGTTCATTAAAGCACCTTTGCTCCATTAGAGCTTGGGTGCCCGTGTCTTTCTTTCTTTCTTTCTCTCTCTCTCTTTTTTATTTTCTTATCGTCGACTCTGGACCACCAGGTTCTGGTCCATTAAAGGACCACAACAAAGGATAAGTGAAAGAGAGCATGTATATAGATAGGGCCAAGAGTCCAGAAAGTGCAAAATCTTACCAGAAAAGGGGACAGAATAGAAGGAGCTCTTCATGTGAACATTTCATGCTTATAATTCAGAAAGCCCATGGTCATCTGTATGAAATTCTCTTTATTAGTTTCAAAGAGATTATCTATGTTTTAGTCAACTCTTGGAAAACCTTGCTTTCAAATGTATAGCCCTTACCTTCTTTTCCCAAGAAATGGGAATATTGATAATATTCGACTGATTATTCAATAGAATATTCAATATTCGTTGATAATAAATCTTTATTGATATTGCTTGTATTTTTTCCTTCTTCATTGACACTTTAAGATTTTGTCTACTTGTTGCACAAGAGAAAAATTTTTGAAACTACTTCCCCTAGTCAGGACTGTTTTTTAAATTAAAGATGCAAAACTTTAGTAGCTCAAAATTAATTATTAACTTGAATCAGGCCCTCTAAAAAGGGCCCTCTAAAAGACAAAATCAGGAAATGGAACAACTTTCCAGCTCCTCTGATGTAGGTATATCATATCATGTCAATGATATATATCCATAGAGACAGGGGTAGGGGTGGGCAAAGTTGACTCTCGGTTACAGATAAGAGTGCATATGGTCACGTGGTTGTAGCCAAGAGAGAGCGCCCAACAGTATGAAACACAAGTGGAAACTAGTTAATGGCTAGGATTATGGATTTGAATTGGGATATTGTTAGGGATTGCTTATCTCTGAAGTTCTACATCAAGGACTTATTCAGCCATTTCTGCTGCGCATTCTAAGGGTTCATCTCTCACACCCACTACCTACCTGTCCCTGTTCTTGAATCTTTTTTTTTTTTTCATGTATTTGGCTGAGTCAGGTCTTAGTTGAATCTTGCGGGATGGGGTCTTTCACTGTGGCTTGAAGGTTCAGTAGTTGTCCTCGGCCTTAGATGCTTAGCTGGTATGTGGGATCTTAGTTTCTTCACCAGGGATTGAACCTGTGTCCCCTGCATTGAAAAGTGGGTTCTCAGCCACTGGACCACCAGGGAAGTTCCCAATTCTTGAATCTTGATTAGAATTCTTTTTCTGCTGCAGTTGTCTGCAGTAGCGTGCAAAAATAGAGTATGGATGATGGGGTTTCACACCACACACACATTTTCCTATGTTAGGAGGTAAAGGAAAGTGCTGGCATAGAGATTCATTCCTCCTTTTCTGCCAGCAGCTCTGGGAAGTGGCAGTTTCAATGTCCATGTGATCTTGATGTGAGAACCTTCCAGGACTCAGATAAATGCTACATAAAATTCTTTCTTCTAAATGATCTCAACCAGTACCCTCTTGACTTTCTTATTTGCTTTGATTTGAATACAAGATTATTAAACACACCCATATTCAAATAGAAATCTTTGCATGAAAATGTATTTCAAGCCAACAATAAAGAAGTTTTGAATGGCCAAACCATTTGGAATTATTGATAGTATATTCCCTTTCAAAGCATAGATAGCAGATACTTGGATATATGTCTTGTATACATGCTTCCATTTTTGTGTACCTTTTTTTTCTCTGCTGCTGGCAAAAAACTCAAAATATTGCTTTAGAGTTGTTCTTTTGATTCCATACCCAGAGAATTTATTCAGGAGAATAAATTTGGCTACTTTCAAGCTGTGAGAATATGGAATGCATAAATTTTTCTGCTACAAAATACGTTTCTGGTGTATTTATGTAACACAAAACAGATGCATCTACAAAGTTTACACATAGAAACACAGATTACTGAAGGAAAAGAGTCACGTCTGGCTTGGAGAAGATTTTGGTATTTTTACCCTTCAAACATTTCCAGTGTTTAAAATTGGTATGAGTGAGGGACTTGGATTCAATGGTTGGGTTTTGGGTAGATTCCTGTAAGATGGCACAAGATGAGCATCTGACTACAGGCCATGTCACGTTCAGGGCTACAATCTTAGGTGCAGCCATGTTTATTTTTAAATTGAATTGGACAAAAGTCAAAGATTTCTTCTGTAAGATTTTCTGAATAATGGTAGCATCGTCTAATTTGAAATTACATCAAGCTTAAATGTTAAATTTTTCTGGCAGTTGATCAAATCAACAATATGGTAATTTGAATTGGTTTGCTTTCTAAAGTGGAAATTAGCTTAAAAAAAAAAGGTTTCTGGAGTCTAGCATTTATTAAGCAGGCCACAGTTTCTCTCTTTGGTGTAGAGAAATGTGATCCGAGTGCTGGCTCATGGGTTGAGGTATCCGGGTGGTTGAGCACTTTGCTTAGAGTAGGTATATGACAGCTATAACATTTTTACCCATTTGCCTTCTTAGAGGAGGGAAGTCTAGCAAACACATGGGAAGGAGAGGAGGGACTGGTGGATGTTTTGGCTTTAGCAATATCAGGTAGTAATTAGCAATATGAATAATGGTTGTTGTTAAGGTTAATAAAGGCTTCCCCAGTGGCTCAGCAGCAAAGAATCCGCCTGCAATGCAGGAGTGCTGAGACGCACTCAATTCTGGGTCTGGAAGATCCCCTGAAGGAGGGCATGGCAGCCCACTCCAGTATTCTTGCCTGGAGAGTCCCATGGGCAGAGGAGACTGGCAGGCTATAGTTCCTGGGGTCTCCGAAGAGTCAGATATGGCTGACAGTTCAACACACAACATTAAAAAAGTACGTCAAATTGTGGGTGATTCTTTGGCCTTAGTTTTCCAAATTTTCCATACTACAGTTGTCAATTCATAATATACTGATTTGTCATAAAACTGACTCATACTGTTTAAAAAAACACGCTTATAAAAATGATTTAATTTTTCAAATAGAGATTAAATTTAAATTATTTGTGAGACAGTTTTCGAAAGAACTACTAATGGAAGTCATTAGTTCTATTAAATTTAGAGATCATTCAAAACTATAAATAAAATATAAAGTACATCAGATTCTTGATACTTACTCCCCAAAAGCTTTGTCCTGTTTTCAATAAATAGTCTATTGTGTTCTTATAACTCCAGGGATTATGCACTTAAGATTGATCTGGTCTCATTCTTTCATTCAGTAGATATTTGTTGCAAATTATTTTGTGGCAGGTAATCATTATTGCCCAAGGGTTTATATATTTATTTTTAGTGTCCTCTTTAAATTAATAGGATTGAAAATACTAACCTTTTTTTAAAATTAAAATTTCATTTTTTTTCTATTTAAAATTGATAAGTTAAAGCAAGAATTTTTAAGTCTTTAACATTTTAAATTTAATATCCACATTTAAGATATTTAATTCTTTTAACAACTTCAATTATATGACTAACTAAAACTTAAAAAATCCTTGAGAAGTCATTTATTAGAATTCTAATATTGTAGACTCATAAATACAGTGTATCATAAGTTCTGGTAAAATATTTTTATACTATTCACTTTAAAATCACAAACATAAATTAGAATCCCTTGGACTGAAAGGAGATCAAACCAGTCAATCCTAAAGGAAATCAGTCCTGAATATTCATTGGAAGAACTCATGATGAAGCTGAAGCTCCAATATTTTGGCTACCTGATGTGAAGAGCTGACTCATTAGAAAATACCCTGGTGCTGGGAAAGATTATATGATGGGAAAGACTGAAGGCAGGAGGAGATGGGGATGACAGAGGATGAGATAGTTGGATGGTATCACTGACCCAAAGGACATGAGTTTGAGCAAGCTCTGGGAGATGGGGAAGGACAGGCAAGCCTGGCATGCTACAGTCCATGGGGTCACAAAGGGTCAAACACTTATTGAGCAACTAAACAACAACAATTTTAAGTTGTACTCATAATTTCTAATATGCCAAATTATCTGAAATGTGACAAATGTATGAAATAAAAAATATACAAAGGTTATTTGTTGGTTTAATGCAAAAGTATTTATTCTATGGATTTAATTTACTTTCTCATTTCTAACCTTAAAAAAATTCTCAATTGTCCCAAGGTTAAAGATGTTTTTACTCACTAATTACATGATTTTTCCTTCCCCCAGGCAATTTGTTATTCATCCCAAGCAAACTGGTGTTACCTTTTGAAAGGGCAAAGAATTTGCCTAGGAAATGAGACCTGCAGCAGCTGACATTCAGGGTGATTTTTCTCATGATCACAAGAGACAAGCCCTCCAAACGGTGGATTGGATTTGGGAGTGGGCACCTATAATAAATACAAAGTTTTTGGTTTGAGCAGCTGAGTGGAAAGAGGTGCCATTTATAGAACTAAGACATATGAGGAAAAAAACAGATTTCAGAGAGAATAATCTAGAACTGTGTTTTAAACTTCCTGGGTTTGTGGGGCTAGTAGACACTGAAATGGATTTGTTAAAAGGATGAAGGTAAGTCTTTGGGAAAGAGGGCTGAACTGGAAGTTTAGGTCTGGACATCACAGGAGTATAGATGTTCTTTGAGTCAACGAAGCTGAAGGAAAGGATAATAGGAAGAGAAAATAAAATCCAGAGACTGAATGGGTAAGATTTAGGGCTCAGGGAAAAGAGGAAGAGCTAGGAAAGAACTCTGAGCAGGAATAATGATGCAGCAAGAAAAAAAAATAAGCAGTGAGCAATAACATAGAATCAAGAGAAGAGCATGCTTCAAGGAGGAAGAATGTCAAGAGGAAAAATGAGGAGAACAGAAGTCACAGAAATGAAAGCAATATTTAAGTGATTAGAATAAAAGCAACTGTAGGTGGGAAGATCTGCAGTCGGCCTAAAGACATTAATTGAACAAATTGAAAGTGAAAAGCCCACAAAGATACAACAGTAATCTCAGAGAAAGAAATAGATGTAGATGATACAGGGGGACAGAAGATACAGGCGGACAGAAGATACAGAGTAGAGGAGCTCAGCACATATGGAATAACAGCAAAAATACCTAAAATATGAATAATGCAGGCATTTCCTGAAATAAAGAACAACCTGAATCAGAGATGACTGAGAAAACTGATACAGAGCTGGTAATGAAAATGTAAACCCTAGTCAAATTATTGAAATTATTGAAATAAGAACTGTGGAGGAAAAAAAACCCTGATAGAGTTGTTGTGAAGATTAATACATGCAAAGCAGGAAGATCTGTGCCTGAAATAAAATAAGTACTTGATAAAAGTTGCTACAGCTTTGGGTTTTCCTCCTCTTCCTACACCTATGTGTTTTATTCCTGTTACCCTGATTATATCTGCCTCTGTTCCACCACTGAATGTTGGTATTGTTCTGGACTGGTCTTAGGCCCTCTGTCTTCTCAGTGGCTTCTCCTTAAGCAATCTATTCTACACACACATTTTCAATTATGCTCTGTTCATTCAGTTCAGTTGCTCAGCCGTGTACGACTCTTTGTGATTCTATGGACTGCAGTGCACCAAGCTTTCCTGTCCATCACCAACTCCTGGAGCTTGCTCAAACACATGTCCGACTCTGTTCACTTTTGACTTCCAAAGTTGCATCTCTATTTGAATGTCACAAAGCACGTTAACCTCAAATGTCCACGATTCATCTCATGCTGTCCTCCCCTTCAGAGATTCCTCTGCTATCTGTTCAGGAAGTTTGATCCTCTTCCAGTATCACTGATCTGCAGGAGCATCTCTGTTTCCCAGGTGATGGGTCAGATGCCTAGGAGTCATCCTTAACCTCTCCCTCTATGTAAGCCACTGACTGTATCCACTTCTGCCCTCACAGTAGGTTCCTCACCAAATAGCATTTTAAATCTATAAGCCAGATTATGAAATTCTTCTGAAAGAGTCTTCCTATACTTGTCAGTTGCACACAGAAAAGTGGTCTATGTCCTCTACTATTTCTCGGACCTCATTTCCAGGGTCCTGCCCTCTTCCCCACTCCATAGCAGCTAGACTGATATCTTTTCTTTTCCTGGCATATCCCAGCAGGCTCTCATTTCAGGCACCTAGTTGGTTCTTTTGCTTGGAAAGCTCTGTGCACAGCTTTCTACAGGTCTCCACCTGTCAGGGCTCAGCTCAATTGTTATCTTACTGTCTGGTCGCTTTTTCTTCCTCTTTATTCTTTATTCTTTTTCTTCCTCTTTATTCTTATTCCAAATACTTCTCCACCACCTGAAGTTTCATGTGCATTATCTGTTTTCTGTCCTTTCATTTCCTAAGCCAGCTATACTATCTTATTTTAATCACTTGCTGTTGTCACAGGACCCTTGCAACATGATGTTTGCACTACTTGAAATAGTTTTTTCAATCTCTTTTCTATACCCATTCCCTGTCATTTTACCTATTTAATTTTTTCAACCACTTTTATTTTGGCTTGGATGTCACTTTATCAGAGATGCTTTGCTTGATTCATAAGTCTTGTCATAACTATTTCTCTATGACTTTCTGAAAACATTTTTCTTTCACATTTATAGAACTCATCTTTATCTATTACTATATACTGAATTATATATTTGATTATTTGACCATCACCCTGCTATTTCAAAGCCTTTGATTGTATGGATCACAATAAACTATAGAAAATTCTTAAAGAGATGGGAATACCAGACCTTACCCGTCTCCTGAGGAATCTGTTTGCAGCTCAAGAAGCAACAGTTAGAACTGGACATGGAACAACAGACTGGTTCCAAATAGGAAAAGGAGTACATCAAGGCTGTATATTGTCACCCTGCTTATTTAACTTATATGCAGAGTACATCATGAGAAACGCTGGAATGGAAGAAACACAAGCTGGAATCAAGACTGCTGGGAGAAATATCAATAACCTCAGATATGCAGATGCAACCACTCTTATGGCAGAAAGTAAAGAAGAACTAAAGAGTCTCTTGATGAAAGTGAAAGAGGAGAGTGAAAAAGTTGGCTTAAAACTTAACATTCAGAAAACGAAGATCATGACATCTGGTCCCATCACTTCATGGCAAATAGATGGGGAAACAATGAAAACAGTGTCAGACTTTATTTTTGGGGGCTCTAAAATCACTGCAGATGGTGATTGCAGCCATGAAATTAAAAAATGCTTGCTCCTTGGAAGAAAAGTTTATGACCAACCTAGACAGCATATTAAAAAGCAGAGACATTACTTTGCCAACAAAGGTCCATCTAGACAAATCTTTTTTCCAGTAGCCATGTACAGATATGAGAGTTGGACTATAATGAAAGCTGAGTGCTAAAGACTTGGTGCTTTTGAACTGTGGTGTTGGAGAAGACTCTTGAGAGTCCCTTAGATAGCAAGGATTTCCAACCCGTCCATCCTAAAGGAAATCAGTCCTGAATATTCATTGGAAGGACTGATGCTGAAGCTGAAACTCCAATACTTTGGCCACCTGATGCAAGGAATTAACTCCTTTGAAAAGCCCCTGATGCTGGCAATGAATGAACGTAGGAGGAGAAGGGGATGACAGAGGATGAAGTGGTTGGATGGCATCACTGACTCAATGGACATGAGTTTGCGTAAGCCCCAGGAGTTGGTGATGGACAGGGAAGCCCGTCATACTGCAGTCCGTGGGGTCACAAAGAGTTGGACATGACTGAGCAACTGAACTGAACTGAA
This sequence comes from Oreotragus oreotragus, assembly GCA_006410675.1. Lineage (NCBI taxonomy): Eukaryota > Metazoa > Chordata > Mammalia > Artiodactyla > Bovidae > Oreotragus > Oreotragus oreotragus. Next base: position 27,848 of record SJYX01011118.1, read on the forward strand.
TTAACTGCTAGTTTTTGCTCAACATTATGTGTCTAGCTCATAACTGGCACATTTCAAGAACTCAAAATATTTGACAAATGAATAGATGAGCCTTTGACCATTGTAGGCTTCCCTGACAGCTCAGTTGGTAAAGAATCTGCCTGCGATGCAGGAGACCCTGGTTCAATTCCTGGGTTGGGAAGATCTCCTGGAAAAGGGAAAGGCTAAGCACTCCAGTATTTGAACTGTATAATTCATTGGGTCACAAAGAGTCGGACACGACAGAGCAACTTTCACTTTCACTTTGCACCATTGTAATAATCTTTTTCGTTTATTGACTTTCTATCCCATCAATATGTTACTTTGCAATAATTAACTGTCCCCAACTTCTCTTTCTTCAGTCTCCTTTACACACTATTTCCAATGAAATCCTCTTAAAGCTACTGCAAATCACATCCAATGGATGGCTTTTCACTACTTTGAAAAGAAAATGATAACCTCTCATGTTTGAAACCCTCCCTCCCTTAATTTGTGGTGTTACCTTCTTAGTATGGATAGCTTAAGATCAAATGTAAATTGCATTAATAAAAAATTTGTTTCATTATACAGGTGACAAACATCTGCCTAAAACAAACAAAAGTGAGGTTGCAGGGGGATGCTATCGCTTGTGTTATTTAGGAAAAACACTCAGGATTGGAATTGTTTATATTGTGTCATTTCTTTGAACATATTATTACTAATGAAATACATAGCATGAAATAATACAGTTATTGCAGACAGTCACAGTTAGTTGAGCATCCTTACTTTGTTGGAATGTGATGTTTTTTGAGAACCTTTCTCCTGTTTCAATTTTTGGTTTCATGATAGCCTATGGTTAAGGAAAATATTCTTTTCTCATTCTATTAATTTAACTTATTTTCCTTTGTTTTGTAGATTAGTTTTTGGTTTTCTAGATTTTAACTTGATGGATCTCACTTTGGAATGACGTGATATCCTGCACATATTTTAACTGAATCGTCCTAAGAAACAGAAAGCAAGCCGTTTTTGTCTGCTGAAGTCAGCGGGAGACAGTGCCTCTCGCTGCAGGGTCATCTGATGACAACAAATTTGAAAATGGTTTGCACTATTTAAAAGCTGTCACTTATTTGAAATAAAATAAACATTAAAAATGTTACATACTGTAAAAATATGTTATGATTTATTTGCTATATGGTGTATATCATACTCCTTTATATTTTTAGAAAGCTACACGGGCTGCCTGGTGGTATAGTGGTTAAGAATATGCCTTGCATTGCAAGGGACACGGGTTCAATCCCTGGTCTGGAAGGTTCCACATGCCGTGGGGCAACAAAGCCCATGGGCCACGACTACTGAGCAAGTGCTTTGGAGTCCACGAGCCACCACTGCTGAGTCCACAAGTGGCAACTGCTGACGCCTGTGTGCCAAGAGCCTGTGCTCTGCAGCAAGAGAAGCCACTACGATGACTACAATGAGGAGCCTGCACATCACAATTAGAGAGTAGCCCCTGCTTGCCGCAGTTAGGGAAAGCCCATGTGCAGCAATGGAGACCCACCCCAACCAAAAAGCAGAACAAAACACCCAAAACTGCAAAGTATGAAACGCTGATACACGAAAGCTACTTAAAGATATCTCCTAAAGTATGGAGAAGGACATGGCAACCCACTCCAGTGTTCTTGCCTGGAGAATCCCAGGGACAGGGGTGCCTGGTGGGCTGCCGTCTACGGGGTCGCACAGAGTCGGACACGACTGAAGTGACTTAGCAGCAGTAGCAGCAAAGTATGTACAGCAGGCTCTATTTTAATGTTTTGTAGGTAAAGACACTGAAGCTCAGAGGACTCAATATGTAGCAGAGTGGAACGCTGGCCCAGGTTTTTTGTGCTGAGTTGGTTTTGCTTGGTACCACAATAGCTCTTAACAGAGCGTAAACTTACAAATAGTACTTTAAATTCAGACTTCTTTTGTCACTCTGAAGGACTCTGATTTAAGCACTGGAAATGTAGAAATACAAGGTTTTTCAAATATTACCTTATTTTTCACTTCATTTCTCTTTGGTTTCTGAAGTGGTGAAGCAATACTGCACAAAATCCAGGGTTGTTGACGTGGCTTGGGGTCTACTCACAAGATATTTACCACAAAGAGGATTCACAGAACTGATGACTTACTTAACCTGCCTCTAGTCTCAATGGCACTTTTCTTGTTCTTCTGGGCCAGCGCAGATTCAGGTTGAAAACGGGCTTGGCGAGTAAGGTCTGAGATGTCATTCAACCCGAACCCACTTTCTCTCCCAGTGCCATTGTACAGGATACGCCCAACTCAGAAATACCGAGCCTGCCTTTGGCAGCATCAACGGGGAGGAAGGGCATCTATTATTCGGCTAGGTTGCTTCCTGAGACCCTGGTGTCATTAGATCCCAAAGAGTCAGTCAAGAGTAGACAATATTTTCTTCATCCTACACAACACTGAAAAAGTGCTGGCATTGTCTTATCCATGGAGTCATATGAACTAGAAATTACCCAAGCCCATTTCTAAGGCTCTTCAAGGATGTTAAAGAAATTGCTTGGGTGAGTCCCCTGGTGGCCTAGTAGTTAGGATTCCAGGCTTTTACTGCTGTGGTCCTGGTTTAATCCCTGGCCAGGGAACCAAGATCCTGGCCATAAAACAAAATAAAACAGCAACAAAAAGGGAAGTTGCTTGGAAGTCACCTGGCTAATATAATAATGCTACTATTTTCTGGATGACTATGGGACTAACAGATAGCCAACTAATTATGCATTCTGAGCCTCGCCCAGTTGATTATGGAAATTCTGGCCCAGGATCCCAGTACAGGTCTAAATGGTAATAACACCTGAATGAACAATTCATGAGAAACCTGTTCATGAGGACAGAGGAGCTTCTGAGGAAAATTCATTCTGAGAGGAACAAAATCTTAGGCAAGAGCTTGGAACCGTTTAAAAAAAAAATTAGAAAGAACTTATCACTGGATGGTGGTGGTGATCTGAGTTTGATTTACTGGGTATCAGCTGAATCTATCTTGGGCTGGCCCCGGGAAAAATGTCTGATTCCCAGGCAAAAATAGAGTGATAAATAAAATTAAAAGAATATTCTGCTAAGAACCTTATAAATTTGGGATGGTTGTTCAAGCAATTTAAAGATGGTTCTCTCGTGATAAAACGTGATATGGAAGAGACAAGACATTGGGCCCCCGACATGCTTTAATTCCCAGTGGTGCTACTGGTAAAGAATCTGCCTGCCAATGCAAAAGACACAGGAGACACAGGTTCAATCCCTGGGTCAGGGAGTTCCCTTGGAGTAGGAAATGGCAACCCACTCCAGTATTCTTGCCTGCAGAATCCCATGGACAGAGGAGCCTGGCAGGCTGCAGTCCCTGGGGTCGCAGAGAGTCGAACACAACTGACCTACCGAGCATATACATATACATAAGCTAAGATTGTATGCGCTTTGAAGACTGCTGTGGTTCTTTCACAACTCTGAGCCAACACATGCACAATTAAGTGCTTAACGCATCCGTCTAGATGGAGATAGGAAGTTAATAGGGAGAAGCAGCCGAGCTCCTCTGCTTAGCAAGTGTCCTGGTCAATTAGTTTGAAGCTGCCTTGGCCAGGTATAAATACAGCTCTCTCATCCCAGGAACCTGAAGCTGATTCTCAGTCTCAAGCAGTCAGTTTATGCTTCTAATACAGACCTATTAAATACAAGTTGTGTGTGTCTTTCTTGCCAAATATGGAACCATGGGAAACACGGCTGATCCATCGTCAAACTGTTTCCAGAGCCCGAATGTAATCTAAGTGATCTCCTCAACTCAGTGCTCCAGGAAGTGACTAGGAACTAATTCGCAACCCTGTTCTAGTATATTTTGGAACAAAAATATGATAAGCTCCTGCCATCTGGGAACATAAGGTTCTTTGTTGGAAAGAAAAGTTATGTCCCAAGTCAAGCTCTATTTAGCCAGATGATCTGTTTAAGGTAGTTGTTATCTACAAATGGGGATTCCTTGCAGGAGGAAGAGTCTTTCCAGAGCCAAGGCCCCATTTAAAATAACTCGTGCAGATTATATTTTGAAGCACTTAAGGCACTGCAAGTTTCTTTCAGGCTGTAGTTGCTAAATAGATATATCTTGTATTAACACAGCAGGGTCTCCCCTGGTGGCTCAGAGGCAATCTGCCTGCCAATGCAGGGGATGTGGGTTCACTCCCTGGGTTGAGAAGATCCCCTGGAGAAGGAAATGGCAACCCACTCCGGTATTCCTGCCTGGAAAATCCCATAGGCAGAGGAGCCTGGCAGGCTACAGTCCATGAGGTCATGAAAGAGTTGCACATAACTCAGTAACTTAACAACAGCAACACAGGTCAGCACACCATTGGTTTTCAAAAAAAGATTTAATCAAAGGAATTCAGAATAACCAAGACTGTGTCAAATATAGCAGAGGTACAGATAGGGGACTTTTCTGTTCCAGCCTTCTTAGAAGAGGTTCCATTGCAGGTCTAATGTGTGCGCATATCTCAGAATGCAACCAGATGAAAAGAAATGGGTCCCTGCTCATTGAGGGGCATATAAACTTATCTAAGTGGATGACTTCAAAAGAGTGACATTATTTGAATACTCTTTTAGTGTGAAGCATTGCTTTTCTTGGTTCATTCAAAAAGACCAAAAACCACAAGGCTCTGTGGTGACCTAAAAACGGGAAGGAAATCCAAAAAAGAGGGGATCTATATGTACATATACTGATTTATGTTGTTGCACAGCAGAAACTAACACAACATTGTTTTCCTTCCCTTGTGGCTCAGCTGGTAAAGTAATTATACGCCAATAAAAATTAATTGAAAAAAAAGCTTACAACAAGTAGCTGGTCAGGACAAGCTCATCTGTCCATTAGTTATTGAAAAGGATAGGTAGAAAATTCTGTTATTAGCAGTAGGACCATCTTTGGATAGCACGCAACAAATGGGAAGGAAGAGCAGGCAGCCAAGAGACAGATAGAAATAACAGTTGAGGTGCTTTCTTGATTAGGCAATTTCCCAGTCACGTGAGACAGTGTGTGAAGAGTATAGTATTGGGCTGCAGAACTTGTGGCACATTGACCAAAGCGGTAAGGATAGAGGTTCCAAAATGGGTGCATATTGGGAAAAAAAGGAAAAGGTTTTATTACATTTTTTGATACTCAGGTAAGCTGGTTCCCCTGGCAATTAAAGCCCTCCTCACTTAGACATGCAGTCTACAGTAAATATAGATTACTTTTGGAATGACATACCAAGGTTTGACACTCTTAATAGAAAATTCCACTTATATATATGCTGGACAATGTGGATGGAACTACATACAGCAGAGACATGATAAATGCAGCAGTACAGAAGGACTGAACATCAGAGATGGTATTTAAGAATGTGCAACTGAAATCAGACGCCCCTGGCACTTACTAATGGAGCACATACATGCATGCTGAGTCACTTCAGTCGTGTCCTACTCTTTGCAACCCCATGGACTGTAACCCGCCAGGCTCCTCTGTCCACTGGATTTCCCAGGCAAGAGTACTGGAGTGGGTTGCCATTCCCTTCTCTAGGGGATCTTCCCAATGCAGGGATAGCACATGCGGTTCCTGCAATGGCAGGCGGATTCTTTACCTCTGAGCCACCGGGGAAGCCCCATACTAACAGAGTGACATTAAACTAATTAGAAAACCTTGCTAAGCTTCAGTTTCCTCTTCAATAAAATGGGGACACTAGCAACAGCAGCAATAATACTAACCAGTTTACAATACTGCTGTGAGGATGAGACAGTTTACTTCTCCTAGATAGGGTTGCCAGATATAATACAGAACACTCAGTTAAATTTGCATTTCAGATAAACAACAAATTATTCTTTTTATAAGTATACACATGAAATATTTAGGATGTACTTACATGAAGCATTTATTGGTTGCTTATCTGTAATTTTATTTGCTAAATCTGAGACCGCTGGTCTTAGAGGATGAGTGGGCACAGGGGCTTCCGCTCCTAGCACGGCCGGTGCAGCATGACTCAGGTGCAACACCTGCAGATAGCGCCCAGGCCAGCGGGTGAGTTCTCTTCATGGGCCCTTCAAGATTTTCATAGCCTTTGTAGCCGATATATAGATAGGAATCTAAAAGCAGAGTGAGAGAGTAGAAAAATGGTGGATTCTGTCTGATACCTAAAAATGTTTATGACACACTGATTAGACATTTGCTGGGGACTCCAAAGATTGAGAGATGGGAAAGGGAATGGAGATTTCACAACTGACTCAGGAGCCCAGGATAAGAAAAATGTTGNGAAAAGGATAGGTAGAAAATTCTGTTATTAGCAGTAGGACCATCTTTGGATAGCACGCAACAAATGGGAAGGAAGAACAGGCAGCCAAGAGACAGATAGAAATAACAGTTGAGGTGCTTTCTTGATTAGGCAATTTCCCAGTCACGTGAGACAGTGTGTGAAGAGTATAGTATTGGGCTGCAGAACTTGTGGCACATTGACCAAAGTGGTAAGGGATAGAGGTTCCAAAATGGGTGCATATTGGGAAAAAAAGGAAAAGGTTTTATTACATTTTTTGATACTCAGGTAAGCTGGTTCCCCTGGCAATTAAAGCCCTCCTCACTTAGACATGCAGTCTACAGTAAATATAGATTACTTTTGGAATGACATACCAAGGTTTGACACTCTTAATAGAAAATTCCACTTATATATATGCTGGACAATGTGGATGGAACTACATACAGCAGAGACATGATAAATGCAGCAGTACAGAAGGACTGAACATCAGAGATGGTATTTAAGAATGTGCAACTGAAATCAGACGCCCCTGGCACTTACTAATGGAGCACATACATGCATGCTGAGTCACTTCAGTCGTGTCCTACTCTTTGCAACCCCATGGACTGTAACCCGCCAGGCTCCTCTGTCCACTGGATTTCCCAGGCAAGAGTACTGGAGTGGGTTGCCATTCCCTTCTCTAGGGGATCTTCCCAATGCAGGGATAGCACATGCGGTTCCTGCAATGGCAGGCGGATTCTTTACCTCTGAGCCACCGGGGAAGCCCCATACTAACAGAGTGACATTAAACTAATTAGAAAACCTTGCTAAGCTTCAGTTTCCTCTTCAATAAAATGAGGACACTAGCAACAGCAGCAATAATACTAACCAGTTTACAATACTGTTGTGAGGATGAGACAGTTTACATCTCCTAGATAGGGTTGCCAGATATAATACAGAACACTCAGTTAAATTTGCATTTCAGATAAACAACAAATTATTCTTTTTATAAGTATACACATGAAATATTTAGGATGTACTTACATGAAGCATTTATTGGTTGCTTATCTGTAATTTTATTTGCTAAATCTGAGACCGCTGGTCTTAGAGGATGAGTGGGCACAGGGGCTTCCGCTCCTAGCACGGCCGGTGCAGCATGACTCAGGTGCAACACCTGCAGATAGCGCCCAGGCCAGCGGGTGAGTTCTCTTCATGGGCCCTTCAAGATTTTCATAGCCTTTGTAGCCGATATATAGATAGGAATCTAAAAGCAGAGTGAGAGAGTAGAAAAATGGTGGATTCTGTCTGATACCTAAAAATGTTTATGACACACTGATTAGACATTTGCTGGGGACTCCAAAGATTGAGAGATGGGAAAGGGAATGGAGATTTCACAACTGACTCAGGAGCCCAGGATAAGAAAAATGTTGTTTATAAAAATTTTAAAAATCTCCAGACACAATAATGTAGCCTGGAGAAACACAGCTACAGAGAAAATAGGTTTCCTCTGTGTGGTTTTAAGGACAAACGAACCCTAACTCTAAAGAACACAGCAAAATAGGAGTGCTGGGTGAGTATTTATGACAGAAGTGCAAAGCAACCCTGAGCTTTCAACATGATTTAAAATGGCTCATCCATTCTTTCTCCCAGTGAAGAGGTAAGATTTAATAATTAGTCTGTAGGCTGCTATTTTCCCTGGTGCTGTCCTTGTGGAAAGCGGTCAGTGACATGACTCCCTCCTGGGTAATGTTTGAATTTAATTACATTCAGGGACTACACAGAATGCATCAATTCATTAACCTTGTTTACTTCGAGATACTAAATTGATGCACTCATTCAAATGGGCGGTTTCACATACTCATCTTAGGCCACTTACTTGCAAAAGAAAAACATCATCTTTAGCAAACAATTATTGTTGAAAAGGCAACACCTAGGAAGTGAAGCTTTAGAACAGAACCATCAAAGACTCCATTAGCAGCCCATCCTGGAAGAACCTGAGGGCCTGGCTGACACATTTTGAGCAAGAGGATCAACTGTATCTACCATCAGTCTATGTGGGCCACACTGCCAGCCCATGCCAACTTACACTCTCAGTACAGCTCCTGTGAAAACTGTAATTTTTCCCCATGAGAAACGGATGACCAGCTCGATAGATTTCAAACATGGGGGAGGGGGCAACAAAGCTTTTTTTTTTTTTCTTTTTCAAAATTCTCAACAGAAAAAAATTGCATCCACACTAGGTCTCTTTTTCTGTATTTTGCCCATTGCGCTAGAAAAACCTCGAAGTGTGCAAAACCTCTAATTCCATGCTCTCATGACCCCGATCACTTCAGGGAAGTTTTTCCAAACCATGTCCCTTTCCATCCTTCTTTCTGTAAGAGCCTGCCTTGTAACTGGCTTCCATGACAGAACAGTATTTCTCGAGCATCTGAACCTTGTGGCTTCTTGCTTCCCTAAACCCACTGACTCCAGACCTCTGGGGTTTCTTGAGAAAAGTGAGCCCCTCATGTTCTTCTGGATAGCTTAATTCCAAATTGACTTTTGTCCCAACACTTTGGTTATTCCAGAAGTTCTCAAGGGCACCAAAAAACCCTTCACCTGTGAAATGAAATCTTCACAGCTGACTAAGCGGAAGGGATGGCAGGAGGCATGTGTCAAGACACACAGAATACATCCAGCCCCCAGTGTTCCTTCCCCAACCTTTCCCTGAACTTTCTCTGCTGCTCTTTCTTCCTCCCAACTGACACACCTTCTGCAGTTCATCCCATGAGCTACTGACACTCTGCAAACAGCCAGTTCTGTGTCCAGTAAAACATGTGCAGGGAAAGAAGAGGACTGTATATTTCTCCACTCTCCCCCACCTGCGATGGCAAAGACATTGGGCACAAAGTTGGGACTCAAGGCCTGAGTTTTCTTTTCCTAAACCTCCCTGGCCTAGAGCAGAGGCAGTCTATACCTGACATCTGTGCTGCTACTCTAGTCGTATCTGCATTCCTATACTTGTGATATGTTTTTCCCACTGAGAAGCTTCAGAATTCTGCCCACAGCACTAGATATCCACATAGTTAGAATTTTCCTGTGAGATGAAACTGGTTGTCGGAGTAGAATAGTATCCCTATTATGGAAAAATCACTCCAGTCAGCTCACTCTCTGAGTCTCTATTTTCAAGTCCAATCTCAATGGAAACAACAACACTGTACAATCATAATAATAGTAATAATAATGCTAGCCTCATGCTAGATGCATTCCACACATCTCTCTAGTCCTTACCATAGTCCTGCTGACATTTACAAAGAGGAACATGAGGCCCATGACGGATGAACAGTGTTGTCAAGGGCATAATACTAGGGATGAGCAGAGCTGGATTTACACTCAGGAACGTTTGGGTCCAAATCTAGTGCTCTTTCTTTCAAACTATTCTGTCATTCCAAATTCTACAGAATGTTGTTAGGAAAACTTTGCATCTCAATTTGCAAAAGAGAGGTTATCTTTATTCCCTGTTCATATAAAGAACCACAAGTTTGGTTAAAGCCTCAGTCAAGTATCTTTTCAATCCCCGGGCTGAATTAAGTCTTCCTGCTTTAGATTGCCTCTTAAGTCTCAGTTTCTTCACATATAAAGTAGTTTTTTTTTTTGTTTTTTTTTTTAATTTTTTAAATTTTTTTATTTTTATTTATTTATTTATTTTTTTACACGAACTTTTAAAAACTGTAGGTCTCTTTTATAAAAATAATATCTTGTGCAGAAACTCCAAAATGTAAACTGATAAAAATGGAAATGCTATCTTTATTCCCTGTTCATATAAAGAACCACAAGTTTGGTTAAAGCCTCAGTCAAGTATCTTTTCAATCCCCAGGCTGAATTAAGTCTTCCTGCTTTAGATTGCCTCTTAAGTCTCAGTTTCTTCACATATAAAGTAGTTTTGAACTTTTAAAAACTGTAGGTCTCTTTTATAAAAATAACATCTTGTGCAGAAACTCCAAAATGTAAACTGATAAAAATGGAAATGCTATGGTTGAAAAATAGGGTTGGGATGAGAACCAGAAGCTTCGCCTGGGAATCTCTGCTGGTCCACTTCCTTCATTGCCTTTGGGGGCACCTGCTTAAAAAGTTCTGCAAGACGCAGCATGACAACAACTGGATGAAACTTTCTTGAATATCCTCTCCAGCTCTGGCATTCAATGACCCTGAGTCTCCCTCCCTACCACATCTCTGCTACATCAGTTTCATGAAAGGAGGTTATTGCCTTTTTGTCAGTGGGAAACAGACTATAGATCTACATCTCTCCCAGCGCATTCAGGCGGTGGTCCCAGGAATGGCTGATGACAGCTTCTCCCCCACTCCCATCCGCTGTACCAGGGAGCTCAGGGCCTGGCTTGTCTTGCTGCCTCTGTTTCCCTAGGCACTGCTGTTGCTGACTTGCTCTAAGACACTTCCACTGAACCACTCCCTTCTTTCTTCCCATCAAGTATGAAAGCCAGGGCACTGCATGTCATTAGACAGTTTCCAGGAAATATGTAAGCACAATCTAGTCTTGATGGTTTGGGAGAGAAAGAAAGTGTTATACATTCACTTCCTGGTAGAGATGGAAACCCCAGCTCAAAGCAAACTCTGATGATGACTTGAAGGTCTGGTGTTGGGTTCAGAGTACGACTGCCTCCCAGTGGTGCTCCAGGCAGATCACAGATCACCAACAGAAGGATGGAGTTCTAATGTGAAAATACACTCTATGCAACCTTGTCCCATGTGGATGAGCACCTATCTGCTGGGGCTTAGACACCACTAGAAATGGGCTGAGCATCCTCTGAACAAGTGTGTTTTGGGATCTTCATTGTATCTCAGCTTTACCAAGTTGTAAGCTGTCTGAAATAGAGGAAATAAAATTCCTCTGAGAATTAACTTCTTTTTCTAAAGTGGAAAACACTTCCTTTGCAAGATTCTGTGAGAATTAAATGACACAGCATGCTAAATTTCCCATCAAGTGCATAGCACATATTTGGGGCTCAATTAAATGGTAGCTCTTTTTTCCCTGAAGAGAAGAGACACAGCTACAGAGGACAAACTTTATAAATACATCCTGCTGTCAAAAGCAGAAAGATAATTTCACTGGGTCTTAGTAGGGAAAGTATCATGATTAATTTTCCCTCTTTTCAGACAAATATTCACTAACACTAAGGATATGATGCCATTTTAGTACAAAAATCAATGCTGTGCTAAAAACTGCAAAACAGCCAATGATGTAATTCCCCCCAAAGTGTATCATATTTAATTCTCTTCTCAGAAAAAAAGAAAGAAAAAAACAGAAGCTTGACAAGCACAAAGAATCACATACCTTAAACACTGTCATGAGATGGAGTTCAATCCATAAATTATTTTTCTTTTCTTTTAGACCAATTTTCAACTAAAAATTACCAGGAGAATGCTGGGTATATTTCTTGGCTTGGATACCATGTTGTGGCAACTTCCTTTCTTTTCAAAAGGTCTTTCAATTTGCTTAAGTTGTTTTCTTGGCAAGTTTATCATAAGGAGGAGTCAGTGGGGGTGGAATGCTATTTGGGGATAATCTTTCAGAAAAATGATCCAAAACAGTCCACATGGATGAGCCAAATAAAAGAGCATTTGAAAGGTAAGAAGCAAAAGGGGTCAGTTTCGCCATTTCTATTCCAAGTACTGAAAACTGATTGAGAAAAGCCAGAAGAGACAAATTATTCGTTTCCCATGTTGATTATCAGCTGAAATTTGATCTGTAATATTGCTTCCAGGAGCATAACAAACAAATGATCAGAGGTACACTATCTAGAGAGTGAAGTTTTAAAGAAAGAGTGTTTACAAATGTGAACTGAAATACCCCATTTCAGAAAAATGTAACATACAGGCAGATTTATATAAGCTCCAGGAATATTGTGTGTGTATGTCTCTTCTCTGTGGCTAATTTGGACTGTACGCACATGCAGAGCTATGTTTAAGCAAAACCAGTTACCATGGTGACACAGAACCACTTCTAAATGCAGGATGTGATATCTAATTCTGTTTGTGTGTTAACTATTTAGCTGAAAAATGGGGGTCTTAGAAGGCACAGAGAGACTGATCAAAAGTCTTTCTCTAGGCTTCTTTATTTTCACCCTACCTCTGTCCCAATCAGTCTCTTTTCTCTTTAGACCAAATATTAATTTTTCTTCAGTACCTGACTAAGTAGATGAATATTGCTTTTTTCTGAATCTGACTGTACATCTTCAAAAATAATACAGAAAGGCCAGCTATTTATTCTATTAGGATAGGACAAAATTTCAACATGCTAAACAAGTAAATTCATTTTTAGAAAATTTCTTTGTTAGTTTTCATTAGAAGTGGCATTTTCAAAATAAATCCCTAATATTAGAGCTTGTTGATCCCTTTAATTTTAGTCTTTTTCCTCCCACACCCAGTCACGAGTTTTTCATTTTAGAGTCATGCTCTCCGGGTAAAGTATGGAGAGCTGGTTCATAAAAAAAAAAGTGGAGCACAAATACATGTCAAAATGAACAGGAATGTGTACATTTCAATGCATTAAAAGTTATTTTTTTAACTTGCCACATACCACAGTGTCCAGGATCTTAATTCCCTGACCAAGGATTGAACCCATGCCCACAGCAGAGGAAGCACTGGGTCTTAACCACTGGACAGCCAGGGAAGTCCCTAGAAGTATGGTAAAAAACTAAATATCTGATAATAGCTTTTTCAATAGTTATAAGAACAGATGATAATAAACTGTTCTTTCTGTGATTTTGGTGGCTGGGCACTTGTTTGTTGGGTCATCATCAGGAGCATTTTCAGATGACAAAGGAAAGAGGACTGAAGGGGGCTAGCAAGAGCCTGACTACAACTGAATCTTGTTTATCCTTGGTCTAATGAGCAGGAATCACATGGGTCATGAATTAAACACATAATCGGCAGCCAAGCTTCCTATATAGTTTGTTACAACTAAATCTAATGACTGAGCTTACGTCTTTTCTTTTTTTCTCGTATTGCAGTAGGTGCCCTAAGAAATTAGGCTTCCAAAAAGCAGGTACTGGGCAAACAGAAGAACTGAACATTCTACTTCATCAGTGGACAAACTAAAAAATTATGGCCAGAAAGCCCAGGGAAGAGCAGCTGCCTGTGACTTCTGTGTGATAAATTTTGTTTTCATCAATTGAACCAAAGGTCTGTTTATGGAAACGCTGTTCTTAGTACTATAATAAGTTACAAAACCAAACCAAACCTCTATCTGGGTACTTCCCAGTGATTAAGATTCTATGCTTCTTCTACAGGGGGCATGGGTTCCATCTCTGGATGGAGAACTAAGATCCTGCATGCCACCTGGCACTGCCAAAACAAACAAACAAACAAGCAAGCAACACACTCTATCTGGCCTTCTGTGAACTTTCAATCTAGTGTACAAATAGGAATATATAGTCTTGTAGCTAGGTACTAAATGTTGATCTTTGTGACTTTAAGGTCAAAATCCTTGGGAGATCATTTATGTAAAATGAGTAATTTGTTCACTATCTAGCTGGAGGTCTTCTCATTTTGAAAGATCTCAAGCTGTCTGAATTAGATGGTAGCAGAAAGTATAAATTCTAGTGCTGTGTCAGTATCCAACTAGAGACTGTTGGATATGGGAAGTATATTTTATATGATCTCTTTTTTCTCTTTGTATAAGTAATCATGAAAAAAAATCTATTTTACCTGTTTGCACAGCGAAATGATCATTTCCAAGAAAATGGAACAATTGCTTTTGTGATATTTCAGAACAATTTCACTCCAGATTTGGGGATGACTTTAAATGGTAGATGTATCCTCCTCAGAAACTTAAACTGACATTAGGGCCTCTTTCTCCTGCTCAGGGCTAGTAAATGTATAAGCAAGGTACTGTAGGCATGCTGGAGAGAAAGAGAGAGGGAGAGGGAGAGGGAGAGAAAGAACACAGGCACATGGTGGGGGCGATCTGTCCATTTTGTTGTGAATGGCATTGCTTCATTCTTTTTTATGGCTGAGTAATATTTCACTGTATATCTCAATATATATCATATGTTCTTTATCCATTTATCTGTCAATGGATGTTTAGTCTATTTCTGTATTATATCTCACCAAAGACCACTCCAATAAATCACAAGAGCAGGAAGAAAGAGGGAAGACAAAAAGAAAGGGAGGAAAAGCACTTGCTAAGTGCTATCCAGAACTTGCGGCTCCTGTAACACATTTGTATACCTAAAAAATGTGACCATATATAGATCACTCTGTATTTTCTACATATTTTAAATTTAATACTACATTATGGATGTATTTACAAGTCAGGTATCTCTAATGATGCATACAATTCAGTCATTTGAAGGTGTCATTTATTTAACAAATCTATTTTTGAACATGTAATGTCATTCTCGTTTTTAGTGTCATAAGCAATGTTACAAAAAAAAAAAAACNACCAAAGACCACTCCAATAAATCACAAGAGCAGGAAGAAAGAGGGAAGACAAAAAGAAAGGGAGGAAAAGCACTTGCTAAGTGCTATCCAGAACTTGCGGCTCCTGTAACACATTTGTATACCTAAAAAATGTGACCATATATAGATCACTCTGTATTTTCTACATATTTTAAATTTAATACTACATTATGGATGTATTTACAAGTCAGGTATCTCTAATGATGCATACAATTCAGTCATTTGAAGGTGTCATTTATTTAACAAATCTATTTTTGAACATGTAATGTCATTCTCGTTTTTAGTGTCATAAGCAATGTTACAAAAAAAAAAAAACCTTTGTGTGCATATTATACATACTAGAATGAGTATTTCTGTAGGATAAACTTTAAGAAATAGAATTGTTTCCTCAAGGTCACATGGAATTTTAAATTGTTATCCATATTGCCAAGGTGTTATATTGCCTTCTCTAGTCCCTCAATAGAAATGTAGTTATTCAGGTACCGCCCAAGTCCTACTGAATTAGAAACTCTAGGGGAGGGGTCTAGCAATTAGCATTTAAAAAAAAACCCTCCAGGGTGTCCTAGAAGGATGAGTGGTACAGGCTAAAGTGTGAACCTAGCAGCCCAGCCCAAGGACTAACCGGCTTGCCTGGGCGTCTGCAGCCGGCGTTATGGCGCGTGCGCCGCAGCACCCACATCCGCTCCAGTTGAGGCGAAGCACCCGAGGCGGCGGTGGCCCCGGAAATGAGAGGGAGCAATGGGGGCCGACAGCCCAGAGGAGAGAGACTAGTGTGGGGAAAATTTTTTAAAAGGTAAAAAAGCCTTCCAGGTGATTCAGGTGCATGGAAAATTTGAGAACTACTACTCCACGCCTACTGGACCCCGTTGTCTGCATCCATTGGGAGGATGGGGATAAGGACCACCTTCTTAAAAATCTGGACCCAAAATGTCACACACGAATGATTTCCTTTGCATTTTGTTGTCTAGAAATCAGTAACACTGTCATTGAGTCTTTTCCGTAGACGTTTTAAGTGCAAATTCACGTACTATTTAGAATTGTGTTTTGGGGGTGAGGTGTTCCTGTGGTGGAAGTTTCTGGAATAAGACTGGGTTGTAGAAGAGCTGTTGTGTTTTGTGCTCTCCCTGATACAATTTAATAGATACTGGCAAGACTTTTGGGTAGACAAAACTTTCCCTGTATTTAATTATCTCTAGTTGGGGGGTATATTCTGTTTGAATAAGCTTGTTTAAAGCAGCCAGCGGGAAATACGACTCCACCATAAAGAATAATTAACTAAAAAAATAACGGAGCAAGAAAAGAAACACACTTCAGTTCAGTTCAGTTCAGTCGCTCAGTCGTGTCCGACTCTTTGCGACCCCATGAATCGCAGCACATCAGGCCTCCCTGTCCATCACCAACTCCTGGAGTTCACTCAGATTCACGTCCATTGAGTCAGTGATGCCATCCAGCCATCTCATCCTCTGTCGTCCCTTTCTCCTCCTGCCCCCAATCCCTCCCAGCATCAGAGTCTTTTCCAATGAGTCAACTCTTCGCATGAGGTGGCCAAAGAGAAACACAGGGGCTACTCAAAACACCTTGGCCAGATATTATTTTTTTTGGAGGGGTGGAAGAGGATTTTTTTGGAGGGGGCGGGACGAAGGAGAAACAGATTAAACGAGCATGTGTCAGCCTCATGTAGAGTGCTTGTTGAAGACAGAGATGACCTCCCCTCGAGTTTCTGATTGGATGATGAATGTGGGTGAGGTGGTAGGATTTGCATTTCTAACAGCTTCTCCCAGGATGCTGATGTCACTGCTCAGGGACCACACTTAGAGCGTCACTGATTAGGGATTGGAAAAAAAAGTCTTTCAGATAAAACCTGGATTTAGGGAACATCTTTCTTGCCCTGGGGCTTTTTTTGTTAGGTGTTCCCCTGAAGTGCAGGCCAGTTATTTATTTATTTTTCCTTTCTTTTCCTGGCCAAGTTAGGTGTGTGCTCTTTGCTTGAGGGCTGGAGAGTAGATGTTGGCTGCTCTCCAAAGAGGGGCGGGGGAACAACTTTGCGTCTTTAGGGAGTGTTTGTTAATCCTCCTTATACCAACAGTTCTTCCTGTAGGGAAACTAAGGAGCTAAAGGTGTAATTCATTTAATTAATTAGACAAATATCTTTTTCTCTCACATAAGTATTCTGTTACTGTTTTTTCCATTCTTGCCCTACCCACCATTTTTGAACATTGTCAAATATAAACAAAGAGATGCACATATAGATGTACACACACACACACACACACAGTTCCTTTTATCTTCAGAAAGAGTTTTGGGTTCATGTTACTGCTAAGACATCAGCCTTCACTATGGTCAAGTAGATGCAGTAGAAAATTATCTTGCTTAATTTAGTTGTCTCCTATAGGAGACCTGCCTAATAAGTATTGTTTTTCCTGCAGTTTAGAGTAATTTCACAAATTCATTGAATCCCAATATTCTTGCTGCCTTCTAATCTTTAATTCTGTTGTTGATGCTAAATTAAAATTCTGTGTTAGCTGCAGCCTCACTGTTGTTGCAAACTACAGGACATTTGTATTTTCTTTACGTGTTAGTGTTATTATGATATTAATTATAATATACACTATCAACTGAATGTCAGCAGTGTCCCAGGAATTGTACTGAGCAAAGATTTTGACAAGGTTCCTGCCTAGGGATTATGTAAAAGTCATTCAAGTAGAATTAAATTAACATATGACTTGGTTTATTGTGGCTGAACGTGAATATTGATGGATTTTTGGATGTGAACTGAGTTTGTGGGAGAGACAGAGAAATGAACTACAGATTATAGGATCTTTTTTTTTTTTTTTTTAAGAGTTCATGATTTCAATTAAGAACTCAGTGGCTCTGCGGAAGACAATCCTTATTTTTCATCTTATTTCTTGACGTTGAAATAGTAGGATTTGTGGACTGTGAGTAGTAGCAAAATGCTAATAATGTTTCCTGTTTTAATCACCTCTTTTTCACGTCCAACGACATGTTTTTGCTCCAGCCACTTAGCGTTAGTCTTCGTTCTGTCTTTGTGTTAAAGGTGGATGAACTATAGCTCTTTGTTTCATGTTGAAAAGGTTTGAAAATTCGTCTGTTATCCTGGGGTCACTTTCCCCATCTTGTTTAAAACTTTTATGTGAAAGTTTATCAGACCTATGAGTAAAATGCAAAAGGTGCACTAATTGTAAATGTATGGATTGATTTATTTTTATTATGTATACACCTGTATAGTCGCACCCAGCTATTCCCATACCACGAAAGTTTCTCATTTTCTAGTCACTGTTTCCCCCAAAAGGAATTGATTTTTGGATTTCTAATAGCTTGGATTAGTTTTATATGCTCTTGAATTTCAGGTGTTTAGTATTGTCACGCGAGTATATGTTCCTGGATTCTTTGTCTCGTCACAACAAAGATTGGAGTGATGGACATTAAAGCCCCCTCGGTGTGTCACACCTCTCAGGTCTTGGATAGACTGTGTTATAGCTCTCAGGCCTCAAATGGACCATGTTATAGCTCTTAGACAAATCAGTGTTACAGCTCTATTTTATTTAGAAGATAGCAGGAAAATCCATCTTCAAGGCGTGAGGGCATGTCGATCTAAAGACAGGAGGAGAAGAGCACCCCAGTGCATGAGAGAGAGAGAGAGAGCTGGCTTTGGCTCTTCTATTTATATGTTTCTCTCTCCCTGGGCCTGTCCTATGTAAATTGGGCCAGCCAGGAGTGTTGTTTGTTGTACTTGAGGTCCTCACTCTGGTCCTCAGACCTTCTTTTGTTTCATTTTTGCGGGCTTTTGCCTTCCTTGTCTGTAGCCAGTGCCATTTTGGACTCCTTTTCCTTCTTCTACCTACCTAACATTTCCCCCTCAAGAGATGGGAGGCCCAATTCTTTGGGAATAGGGGCTTCAAGGTCTTTCTGGCTACTTCCTGCTGAACTGGGATGGCGAGGGGTATTGGGCCTCCTCCTCTTGTTAGTCTCAAGCCTCAGAGTCCTTACAGCGGTGTCTGTCTAAGGGTGAGTGATATTTTTCATGGTCGGCTGTAGTTTTACATCTTTGTTGAACTGGCACTGCATGTTGTAGCTTTTGACCTGGGCAGAGACAAAACAGGTTAGACAATTGACAGTACATGGAATAATCATAAGCGTCATCAATATAGCATAACAAGGACTAGTAGGGGCATTAGTCACTTTTAAATTCACATCACCAGGACGGCTCAAGTCCCTCCTTGTTCAGACATCAGAGGATCTATCTCCTGTCTGTTTTGGAGTACAATCTCTGTCAAGCTGTGTTGGCTCTTTAGAGCTATCTTGAGAAATCTTATCCCCAGAAACTAGATTTTGGGGGTGTTCATTAGAATGGCACTCGTTGGTAGTCCTGAATAGGTATCTGAGATCTCCTAGGAGCTCACAGGTGTATTGAGTGTACTCTTCTGTTTTCTTCCACGGCTTGACTCGTGAGTAGTGAATCCAGGTGTCATGTCCTGGTACCTTGACTGCTGTGGGGGTAGAAAGTATTACAGGGTAGGGGCTCTTCCATGTAGGCTGGAGTTGAGCTTTTGGGGACCCATCTTTCCAGACTTTAATTAGGACTTGGGTCCCTGGAGCATATAGTGGTGACTCCTTAGAATCTTTTGGGTCCTCTACTCCACAAGTGTATATCTTATTGGAATTTCCCAATGGCCATGGTATAAGACTGGAGGGTCTGAACCTCTGGATCTAGGAAGAGGTCATTGACATAAAAAAAAGTTCTCCCATGTAGCATCTCATTAGGACTAAGACCAAGCAGTTTTTTAGGGGCAATGCAGGTGCGGAGGAGAGCTATCGGTAAAGCCTCCTTCCATACCAGTGAGGTCTCCTAGGTTATCTTTTTTATTGCTAATTTTAAGAATTGATTGGCTCTTTTTACTTTTCTCGAAGACTGAGGCCTCCAGGCACAATGGAGATAATAAATAACGCCCAATGCTTTAGAGACCCCTTGTGTAACCTTAGAAGTAAATGATGTCCCATTGTCACTTTGTAATGCCCTGGGCAGACCAAATCTTGGAATGATTTCATGGAGCAGTTTTTTTTACCACCTCCTCAGCCTTCTCAGTCCAGGTGGAAAAGCCTTCAATCCATCCTGTGAATGTATCTATCATGACTAATAGGCATTTATACTCTTGAGAAACTGGTATCTGGGTGAAGTCCATCTGCCAGTCCTCTCCTGGGTAGGTCCCAAGTTGTTGGATGGGCTGGGCCAGCTGGAGTCTTCGAGCTCCTTGGGGTTGTTTAATTGGCAAGTGGGACAAGAGGATACCACCTGTCTTATAGTTGTTTGGAAGCCTGTTCCTCTGAAGGACCTTTCTAGTAATCTTTGGAGGGCCTTTTCTCCTAAATGAGTAGTGGCATGTAAGGAGTTAACCAATTTCCATTGGAAGTTCCCAGGCAGTAAAAGGAGTCCCTCTTTTTGGAACCACCCCATATGATCTTCTTGAAAGCTGTCACTCTTAGCTTTAAGAGTTTCACCTTCAGTATATGGAGGAGTTTCTGGCAACTTAGTCTGTGGAACTAGGGTGGCAGCCCCTATAAGGTCGTGGTTCTGTAATGCTGCTCCCCTGGCTGCCTGATCAGCTACTTGGTTCCCTCGTGCCACTTCTGGGCTCCCTTTCTGGTGTCCTTTACAGTGGGAGCCTGAGAACTTGGTGGGCAGATGGATTGCCTCCAGGAGTCGAAGAATTTGATCACCATATTTGACTGGGGACCCTCGAGTGGTCACGTGGCAACTTTCTTTCCAAATAGCCACATGTGCGTGTAGCACCAGAGAGGCATACTTGGAATCAGTGTAAATGGCTATTCTTTTTCCTTTCCCCAGCTCTAAAGCTCGAGTCAGGGCTATGAGGTCAGCTAATTGGGCTGAAGTACCTGGTGGCAGAGGCTTAGCCTCTATGGTCTCAAAATTTGAGACTACTGCATACCCAGCTCTTCTTTTTCCATCCAAGAAAAGCTGCTTCCATCAGGGTATCAGATTTCCTCAGGATTGGTCAGAGGATCTTCTCACAATCCCTCTTGGGGTTCTGTCCAGTGGTCCAAGGTTTCTAGACAAGCGTGAAAGGGGAGAGAGCCCTCAGGAGTAGGCAGGAGGGTGGCTGGGTTAAGAACCTCACAAGGGGGTATAGTGAGGCCTGGATTTTCCATCAGCGTTACTTGATATCTGAGGATTTTTTGATCAGACACCCATAAGTGGCCTCTCCCATTTAGGTGGTTTCTAGACAAGCGTGAAAGGGGAGAGAGCCCTCAGGAGTAGGCAGGAGGGTGGCTGGGTTAAGAACCTCACAAGGGGGTATAGTGAGGCCTGGATTTTCCATCAGCGTTACTTGATATCTGAGGATTTTTTGATCAGACACCCATAAGTGGCCTCTCCCATTTAGGAGTTGTTTTACTTTGTGGCTGGTAAAAATAGTTAGTTTGTCCCCAAAGGAGAGTTTTAAAGCATCTTCTATCATGAATGCAATAGCTGCAAGATTTTGAAGGCAGGGGGGCCAGCCTCAGGTAGTTGGATCAAGCTTTTTTGGATAAGTAAGCTACAGGCTGGGGCTCAGATCCCAGCCTTTAACACTTCCAGGGCCCTTCCCTCTCTTTCATGGACATAAAGTTGGAATGCTTTTTCTGGGTCTGGCAACCTCAAGGCAGGTGCCTGAGTTAAGGCCTGTTTTAGTGTAGCCTCTGTCTTCTTTTGAGGAGTTCCCCACATTAGTGGGATTGAATCATCTCATCCCTTTAAGCTTTCATATAAGGGCTGGGCAATTAGACCATAGTTGGGTATCCAGATTCTACAATACCCAGTTAGTCCCAGGAAAGCTTGCAATTGTTTTCGAGTTGTGGGGAAGGGCAATTGGAGGATTCCTTGTACCTGATCATAGGACAGCCTTCTGAACCCGTGTGTAACCTGAACTCCCAGGTAAGTGATCTTTGTCTCTATCATCTGTGCATTAGCATGGGAGATCTTATATCCTCTTTCTGCCAAGAAGTTTAGAACCTGAATTGCATGTTGTTGGGCACTTTTCTCATCTGGAGAGCAGATTAGTAGGTCATCTACATATTGTAATATTTGCCCATTAGGTCCCAGGTCCAGATCTAGGAGATCCCGGCTAAGGGCCTGTCCAAACAGGTGGAAGCTATCTCTGAACCTCTGAGGTAATACTGCCAAGTCATCTGTTGGTGTTTTTCTCCTGGGGCTTCCTACTCAAAGGCAAAAAGATATTGGGATTCTTTAGCCAGTGTATGCAAAAGAATGCATCTTTGAGATCCAAGACTGTAAACCACTTGTCACTGGGTGGGATTTCTCCCATTACTTTGGCCACCTCATTGGAAGAATTGACTCATTGGAAAAGACTCTGATGCTGGGAGGGATTGGGGGCAGGAGGAGAAGGGGACGACCGAGGATGAGATGGCTGGATGGCATCACGGACTCGATGGACGTGAGTTTGAGTGAACTCCGGGAGATGGTGATGGACAGGGAGGCCTGTCGTGCTGCGATTCATGGGGTCGCAAAGAGTCGGACACGACTGAGCGACTGAACTGAACTGAACTGTGTCAACCAAGAAATTCTCGGACCTCCCTGCCACATCCAGTTGCAGCCTTGGTTCCAGCCCCGTGATGGTTATCTGTGACAGGCAGGCTGGCTGAAGCGGGCCACTTCAGTCCTCTTGAACCGTCGTGAGGGTAGGCTTGGCGCTTGACCTTGAGGCTCTTGGGTCCCGAGGGCAGAGTGCCGCCCAGTGTCCCAATTGATGGCATTGGTGGCAAGCTGTTCTAGGCGACTTGTCATGGTTTGGACACTCTTTGGCCCATTGCCCTGCCTGTCTGCAGATCAGGCCTTTGCCTCCTGCCTTGTCCTTCAAGGAATCGGGGTTTGTCATAGGGCTTCTCTGGAGGGCGGCCAACATCCAGACATGCCTTGTCTCTTTCCTTCTCTCCCTCTCCTGGGCGTTGGCCTCTTTCTCCTGTTCTCTGTTATAAAAGATATTGATGGCTGTCTGGATCAACTCATTTAAAGAGGCAGCAGGGTCCTTCTGCTGTAGCCGTTATAACTTAATTCTGATGTCTGATGCACATTGGGACAGGAATTTGCCCTTTAAAATCACCTGTCCCTCATAAGAGTCTAAGTCCAGATTGGTAAACATTTGGAGGGCCTCTTTTAGCCTTTCCAGAAAGGCAGTGGGGTTCTCATTGTGCTCCTGAGTTATTGCTGAGACCTGGGCATAGTCCCACAAGTAATAGGCCTTCTATTTCCATGGGTGGACTTTCTTAGGGGTGAGTCTTTCTGAAGCTTATCTTACCCAGAACTGTTGCAACCCGAGAGCCAAGCATCCCCAGATCAGGGTGCAGATCCTCAGGCAGGCTGAGGCGTGACAGCCTCCTAGAGATTGAATCCCTGGGCAGGTTGAGGCTTGACAGTCTTTCGAGGACCAGATCCCTAGGCAGGTCGAGGCGTGATGACCTCCTGGGACTTCCAGACTGGAGTTTGGGCATTCCCAAGTTCTCCAGTGTGACCAGAGCTGGGTAGAATTAAGGGGTTTGCAATCTTAACTCATTGCTAATTTGCCCACTGCAGATGGGAATAGATATCATGATGTAAGCTCATCCTACCTAGTACTGTTGCAACCTGAGAGCCAGGCATCCCCGGGTCAGGGTGCAGATTCCCAGGCAGGCTGAGGTGTGACAGCTTCCTAGAGATTGAATCCCCAGGCAGGTCGAGGGATGACGGCCTCCCAAGAATTGGATCCCTGGGCAGGTCAAGGTGTGACGACCTCCTGGGACCTCTGGGACTGGCATATCCCTGAGCAGGTTGAGGCATGACAACCTTTTGAGGACTAGATCCCTAGGCAAGTCAAGGCGTGATGACCTCCTGGGACCCCCGGACTGGAGTTGGGCATCCCCAAGATCTCTAGCGTGACCAGTGATGGATAGGATTAAGGGGTTGTAACTCATTGCTAGTTTGTTCACCATAGCTGGGAATAGTTACTATGATGTACAACAATCCAAGCTTGTGCCCTGAGACTGGGAAACAGTGAAACAGTCATAAGCCTTGTCCTCTTACTCTAAGAGGTTGTAAGTCACTGATTTCTTCCACTAGTCCTCCTTAAGAGTAGGTTAGGGTGTCTCCCTGGTAGCATTTCATTGTCATAGACTCTCTTTAGGTAATAACAGAAGTAGTGACAAAGGAGTGGGTTATCTGACCCTGTTAGGGGGCATTAAAGTATCTTAAGGCTGAATGGAGCAGCGTTGCCTACAAGGGGGCCGAGTCCTGATTATAGGAGTTAGTAATTGGCTTAAGAACCAATTTGTTTAGAGGCAACAGACCAAATGTTCCATAAAAGAGGAGTGGAGATTTGATCCAAGGGTATGTTTGTCACTTTAGGAGAAGGGTGGTAGGGGTTTGGGCCCAAACGGCCCACAGGGCTAACTCTCAAAGTGGCAAACATTATCCCTGGAAGCTCAATTGCCTTCGAAGGGATGCCAACTGATGGACTTCTAGCAGGCACTGTGTGCCTGTCGCCCACCCTAGCGGGTTCACTGGGAGATGCTGATGTTGCACATGTTGTAGGACACATGGAAGGTGAAGGGCTGAATATCTAGAGGGGTTGGATATTATACAGTATTTCCCTCCCAAGGGCCAGCTGTTTTCTGGTTGTCCGTCCAGAAGATTGTACAGGTGACATTGTGGGCCCAGATGGGGCTGAGGAAAGGAGCATGAGACAGGAGGGAAGGGGGCAGGGCACAACCTTTGAAGAATGACACAGCACAAGGGCATAACGTAAACCAATTAAAATCAATGGGGTCCAAGATGACCTTAAATTCAAGTATATCTTAATCCCCAATCTGTAAGCAAAAAGACACACCCAGAGGTGGCAGGACAGCTCCAAGTCACTGTCAAAAGATGGAGGAGTGGGTGGTTCCCCAATGGCTGGGATGATCCTCCCACTCATTAGCATATAAATTCAACTAGCCAGGCTGCATTCCATGGCCCCAGCCCTTGCCCTGGTTGCAATGGTTCACACCCTGAAGCATGGCTTCCCTCTGAATCCTAACAAATCCACCTCTTACTTTTTGGCCTGGCTCGAGTTCCAGAATAGAGCTGAAGGACAGGAAGAAAAAACTGGGANCCTCCCACTCATTAGCATATAAATTCAACTAGCCAGGCTGCATTCCATGGCCCCAGCCCTTGCCCTGGTTGCAATGGTTCACACCCTGAAGCATGGCTTCCCTCTGAATCCTAACAAATCCACCTCTTACTTTTTGGCCTGGCTCGAGTCCCAGAATAGAGCTGAAGGACAGGAAGAAAAAACTGGGAAAAACGTGCCAAGGGATCCTCTTCATCAGTTCAGTTCTGTCGTTCAGTTGTGTCTGACTCTTTGCAACCCCATGAATCACAGCACGCCAGGCCTCCCTGTCCATCACCAACTCCCGGAGTTCACTTAGACTCACGTCCATTGAGTCCGTGATGCCATCCAGCCATCTCATCCTCTGTCATCCCCTTCTCCTCCTGCCTCCAATCCCTCTCAGCATCAGGGTATTTTCCAATGAGTCAATTCTTCCAATGAGGTGGCCAAAGTACTGCAGTTTCAGCTTTAGCATCAGTCCTTCGAATGAACACCCAGGATTGATCTCTTTTAAATGGACTGGTTGGAACTCCTTGCAGTCCAAGGGACTCTCAAGAGTCTTCTCCAACACCACAGTTCAAAAGCATCAATTCTTCAGCACTCAGCCTTCTTCACAGTCCAACTCTTGCATCCATACATGACCACAGCCTTGACTAGATGGACCTTTGTTGGCAAAGTAATATCTCTGCTTTTGAATATGCTATCTAGGTTGGTCATAAATTTCCTTCCAAAGACTAAGCATTTTTAAATTTCATGGCTGCAATAAACATCTACAGTGTTTTTGGAGCCCATAAAAATAAAGTCTGACACTGTTTCCACTGTTTCCCCATCTATTTCCCATGAAGTGATGGGGCCAGATGCCATGATCTTCATTTTCTGAATGTTGAGTTTTAAGCCAACTGTCTCATTCTCCTCTTTCATTTTCATCAAGAGGATTTTAGTTCCTCTTCACTTTCTGTCATAAAGGTGGTATCATCTGCGTATCTGAGGTTATTGATATTTCTCCCGGCAATCTTGATTCCAGCTTGGGCTTCTTCCAGCCCAGCATTTCTCATGATGTACTCTGCATAGAAGTTAAATAAGCAGGGAGACAATATACAGCCTTGACGGACTCCTTTTCCTATTCGGAACCAGTCTGTTGTTCCATGTCCAATTCTAACTGTTGTTTCCTGACCTGCATACAGACTGTCTCTTATACACATCTAGATGTGTATAAGAGACAGCCCCGGGTCAGGGTGCAGATTCCCAGGCAGGCTGAGGTGTGACAGCTTCCTAGAGATTGAATCCCCAGGCAGGTCGAGG
>SJYX01011118.1:54816-69021 GCA_006410675.1 Oreotragus oreotragus
ATCAGGCACTCTATCTATCAGATCTAGTCCCTTAAATCTATTTCTCACTTCCACTGTATAATCATGATGGATTTGATTTAAGTCATACTTGAATGGTCTAGTGGTTTTCCCTACTTTAACACAGTAATCCAAGCCTATGCCCCAACCAGTAACACTGAAGAAGCTGAAGTTGAATGGTTCCATGAAGACCTATAAGACCTTTTAGAAGTAACACCCAAAAAAGATGTCCTTTTCATTATAGGGAATTGGAATGCAAAAGTAGGAAGTCAAGAAACACCAGGAGTAACAGGCAAATTTGGCCTTGGAATGTGGAATGAAGCAGGGCAAAGACTAATAGAGTTTTGCCAAGAAAATGCACTGGTCATAGCAAACACCCTCTTCCAACAACACAAGAGAAGATTCTATACATGGACATCACCAGATAGTCAACACCAAAATCAGACTGATTATATTCTTTGCAGCCAAAGATGGAGAAGCTCTATACAGTCAGCAAAAACAAGACTAGGAGCTGACTGTGGCTCAGATCATGACTCCTTAATACCAAATTCAGACTTAAATTGAAGAAAGTAAGGAAAACCACTAGACCATTCGGGTATGACCTAAATCCCTTTCATAGCCTGCCGTAAAATCTGCTAAATTCCTGACCTGTGCTCACAGTTTTCACTGGCCTGATTCTTTGCACAGAGAAGAGTAAGGACAGAAGAACCCCCATTGGCTTGGGTAACAGCTACTGGGGCCCAGCAGATAGTGCCTTTGGAACATACCAAAGTGAAGCCTCTCCAGAGGCCCTCAATTGTGCTCACTGCTGCCCGCTTGTTTGAGGGTGGTTCAAGGAAACAAGAAATGAGAGATTGTAAGGGAATTGAGATTTTGTTAGGCATGTCTCTCCAGCCACAGGAGCTAGGACCTCCTACCTTGACCGGAGGTCTTCTGGAATCTGAGACTGAGCCGTGTGAGCTTTCTGCTGAGTTCACTTTTCACTGTCCCAGTTTCCAGCAGGATGGGACTTCCCCTGTGCTAGGTTTTCTTCGTGTTCTGCTTCTACCATGGGAGCTTTCACTGAATTGGGCTCCTGCTCTGCTTGGCCCCTCCCTCGTGGAGGTTGTCTCAGCCAGGTTAAACCCGAGTCAGGGCACCATAGATGTCAGGCGAGTGTATGCTTCTCGGTTCTTGTCTCGTTACAACAATGATTTGGAGCGACGGACATTAAAGCCCTCAGTGCGTCACAGCTCTTGGATATTGAACAAACCGTGTCATAGCTCTTAGACAAATCAGTGTTACAGCTCTATTTTATTTAGAAGATAGCAGGAGAATCCATCCCAGAAGAAGAGAAGGGAGTGGAGGAGCGTGCCAGTGAGCGCATGTGTGTGCAAGGGTTGGGGGGGTAGGGGTAGAGAGAGAGAGAAAGAGCGTACCGTACACACATGGGAGAGAAAGAGAGAGAGGGAGAGGGAGAGAAAGAGAAAGAGTGCACACCCACAGTGCAGAGGGTGGTGGGGGAGAGAAAGACCCTACGCACATGGGAGAGAGAGGGAGAGAAAGAGTGCACATACGCGGTGGGGTGGGGAAGAGAGAGAAAGAGTGTGCGCACACAGTAGAGAGAGAGAGCGGGACAGCACTTGGCTCCTCCTTTTATATGTTCCTTTTTTTCCCCCTGGGCCTGACCTATGCAAATTGGGCTCAGACAGGAGTGCTATTCTACCTGAAGTCCTCACTCTGGTCCTCGGACATTTCTTTGACCTTCCTTTGCCTTTGTTCTATTTTTGTGGGCTTTTCCCTTCCTTGTCTTTTAGCCACTGCCATTTTGGACTCCTTTTCCCTATTCTAACTACCTAACAAAATGATTATACAACTTAAACTCTTGTTCATTAGCATTTTTCAAGTAATCTTATTTGGAAAAATGTGTCTTTGCACCAAAATGGAAAAGTTAAAGTTAAAAACCTTTTTTCCCCCTGTTTTAATTTTTTTAGGAAAAGGCTATTGCTTATTCTTCAGAGATTCATTAAGATTTTTCCTACTTACCTTTTTTTCTGGGTCTTAGAGTATGGGCCAACTTTTTCAGAGGCATTACAGTCTCCTTTTTTAAAGAGTCGTGTTTGAAAATCAAGATTTCTATGTAGGCTTAGAGACAAACAGAAGATTTGAAAGACGGTAATCACATCTCAGTTCAGGCACCCTGCAGTTTCTTTGTTCAGCTCTTCTGACAACTACTTTTGATCAACAAATAATGAGTAGGAAAGAGCAATAGAACAATAAATAAAAGAGCAATTGAATGCTCTGAGGTGGCTTTCAAAACATCTTTAATAATTGCCAGAATGACTTCTGTGGTTAAGCTCAAATACTGAGGCCAGAGAAGAAAGAAAATGTAGATAGAAGGAGAAAACTGCTATAGTAGTATGTGATATAGATGAGGTCTAATGCAGTAGTGTAATATAATTAATAAATACCAAGACATTTCAATGAGGGAAAAGTAATCTTTTCAGTTCAGTTCAGTTCAGTCGCTCAGTCGTGTCCGACTCTTTGCGGCCCCATGAATCGCAGCACGCCAGGCCTCCCTGTCCATCACCATCTCTTGGAGTTCATTCAGACTCACGTCCATCGAGTCCATGATGCCATCCAGCCATCTCATCCTCTGTCGTCCCCTTCTCCTCCTGCCCCCAATCCCTCCCAGCATCAGAGTCTTTTCCAGTGAGTCAACTCTTCGCATGCGGTGACCAAAGTACTGGAGTTTCAGCTTTAGCATCATTCCTTCCGAAGAAATCCCAGGGCTGATCTCCTTCAGAATGGATTGGTTGGATCTCCTTGCAGTCCAAGGGACTCTCAAGAGTCTTCTCCAATACCACAGTTCAAAAGCATCAGTGCTTCGGTGCTCAGCCTTCTTCACAGTCCAACACTCGCATCCATACATGACCACAGGAAAAACCATAGCCTTGACTAGGCGGACCTTAGTCGGCAAAGTAATGTCTCTGCTTTTGAATATGCTATCTAGGTTGATCATAACTTTTCTTCCAAGGAGTAAGCATCTTTCAATTTCATGGCTACAATCATCATCTGCAGTGATTTTGGAGCCCCAAAAAATAAAGTCTGACACTGTTTCCACTGTTTCTTCATCTATTTCCCATGAAATGATGGGACCAGATGCCATGATCTTTNTCCACAGTTTATTGTGATCCACACAGTCAAAGACTTTGGCATAGTCAATGAAGCAGAAATAGATGTTTTTCTGCAACTCTCTTGCTTTTTCCATGATCCAGCGGATGTTGGCAATTTGATCTCTGGTTCCTCTGCATTTTCTAAAGGCAGCTTGAACATCTGGAAGTTCACAGTTCATGTATTGCTGAAGCCTGGCTCGGAGGATTTTGAGCATTACTTTACTAGCATGTGAGATGAGTGCAATTGTGAGGTAGTTTGAGCATTCTTTGGCATTGCCTTTCTTTGGGATTGGAATGAAAACTGACCTTTTCCAGTCCTGTGGCCACTGCTGAGTTTACCAAATTTGCTGGCCTATTGAATGCAGCACTTTGACAGCATCATCTTTCAGGATTTGAAATAGCTCTACTGGAATTCCATCACCTCTACCAGCTCTGTTCGTAGTGATGCTTTCTAAGGCCCACTTGACTTCACATTCCAGGATGTCAGGCTCTAGATGAGTGATCACACCATCGTGATTATCTGGGTCATGAAGATCTTTTTTGTACAGTAAATTTGGACAACTGGGTATCCACGTGCAAAAGAATGAACTTGGACCCCTACTTCATAACATATTCAAAAGTTAACTAAAATGTATCAAATTGCTAAATGGAAAGAGCTAAAATTATAAAGCTCTTGTAAGAAAACATAGAAAAACATAAGTGCAAGCTTGACTTAGGCAATAGTCTCTTAGATTTGACACAAAACGTACAAGCAACCGAAATAAAAATAAATACATTGGACTTTATCAAAAGTAAAATCTTTTGCATTTCAAAAGACTCTATAAAAAAGTAAAAGACAACCTGCAGAATGGGAGAAAATATTTCAAGCAAATATATCTAACAAGGGAGAAGTATCAGAATATGAAAAGAACTTTTACAACTTAATAACAAAGATGTAAATTACCCAATTTAAAAAAATAGGAGAAGGATTTGCATAAATACTCTTCCAAAAAGGGTATGCATATGGCCCATAAACACATTTAAAGATCATCATCATTACTCATTAGAAAAAGCCATAAAGAGATCTAACTCACATCCACTAGAATGGCTCAGATTAAATACTCAGATAATAGCAAGTGTTGGTGAAGGTGTGGAGAAATGAGAACACACTCACATATTGTTCAGGAGAATGTAAATAGTGTAGCTGCTTTGGAAAACACTTTGGCAGTTATCATAAATTTAAAGTTTCCATAAGACCCAGAAATTTAATTTATACACAAGTTAATTGAGGATACGTTCATGCAAAAACTTATACATGATGTCATAGTAGCACTATTCATAATAGCCCCAAAGTATTAACAAAAAAATGTCCCAAAATTGATGAATGGGTAAACAAAAGCAGTATATCCTTGCAGTGGAATATGATTCAGCCATGAAAAGGAAAAGCACTGGTATGTGCTATAACATGGATGAAATTTGAAAACAGCATGCTAAGTGAAAGAAATAAGACACAAATGACCACATATTATACAATTACATTTATGTGAAATATCTGGTATAGACAAATTTATGTTGACAAAAAGTAGATTAGTGCTTCCCAGAGGAGAATGAAAAGTGATTATAATAAATGTATGATTTCTGTTGGGGGTGATGAAAGTGTTTTCAAATTAGATAATGGTAATGGTTACCTAACTTTGTGAATATATGAAAACCCACTGAAATGCACACTTTAAAATAATAATTGATATGTGCTTATATCAATCAAAAATAACCTAAAGAAAAAATTAATATGGAATATGTTTATAGTAGAGAACTCTTATGCAATGTCTTTGTAGTTAGGACTTTGATATCACTTATTACTGACTAGAAATAGATGAGTTTAAGTTAGTTATTCAATCTTCATAAGCTTTAGTTTTCTCAGTATAAAACTAATACGTCAATATTTAATGAGTCAAAATTTCAACATGAATCCATTAGTTTTCAATTATTCTTTGTTGAAAGATTATGGTCCTACAATTGTGTAATAAATATGAAATATTTAACAGCAATTTGATTGTTATATATTTTATATGAAAAAATGTGTGAGAGGGAAGAAGGAAGAGAAGAGAAACTTCAAACTTTCTGAATAGATTTTTTGTAAAGGGGAGTAATTTAAATAATTTCTTATCTACTTCCTTTCTATGCCACATCCTCAAAATTGTAAATCAACTAAAAGTATATGAATTATAAATGTGACTACTGTTAAAATCAGTGTACAAATTTTAGACTTTTTTCTTTTTAATGGTGCAATGGAAATTTTATTTTCTATTTGCATTTTTTACTGTGTTGGAGCCCATGTATGACATATACTTAAGAGAGATTTTTAGGACTTAGAATGTTATTTGACAAGTATACTTTGATAAAAGGTTGTTGTTATATTTTTGCTTCTTTGACATACTGTTGGACATATATAAGATTTATCTGGATTCTGTACAAGCTGTGAAGCCTCAGATACCTAAGGCAAATGTGATTTATTTTTAACATGATTTCCAGGAATTCATTGGTATGAAATTGAAATGGAAATGAGTGAAAATAAAAATGGAATGAATTGAAATGCAGACAGGCCTCTATATTTAGATTCAGGGAGTTCCTACAGATTAAACTTCATGTTTATCACCAGAAGGAGTGATATGGGCTGTCCGTGAGTTGATGGTAGACAGAGTAGGTGCTGGGGATTCTGTGAAGTAGGGCATCAGGTGATGTAGTGAGCATGTCAGGAGAAATACATACTAGGTTTGAAGGCAAGTGGGTAGTGATTAATACAAAATGATATCTCTGTGTTACTGACTTCCCTATTTGAAAATCCATATTAGACTTGTGAAATTTAATTACCATTATCAGTTACCAGTAACTTTAGAGCAGACTATTATTTTAACATTATTTTTATTTTATTATTGTATTTATTGGGAGGTGATGTGTTCATTATTTCAAAGAATCTCACACAGTATATTAAATATAAAGGGAAAAGTGTGACAAAACTTAGCAAGCACAACTTAATAAAATTTACCAGTTAAATCCATCATAATTAAGTTATATGACCATCAGGTATACCATATATGATGTAGAGGACACCATTTCTGTGATATTTTTGTCCAGAATGTATAGCATAAGTCTAATGATCAGAAACAGTCAAAACTGCAAAATCATTCTGCAAAACCATGGAACAGTTGTTTCCAAGAGTGTTATGAAAGGTCATGAAAGGCAAAGAAAGACTGAGTAACTGTCCCAGATTGGAGGAAATTAAGGAGACCGGATAATTAAATGCAATGTGGTATCCTGGTTTAGATTCTATAATAGGGGCATCAGGAGAAAAACTGATGAAATTTGAATGAAGTAATATTTGAATTGATAGTAGCATGTACCTATATTAATGTTTTGGTTCAGAAATTGTACTCTGAACATGTAGGACATTAACATTAGTGAAAGCAAGGTGAAAGGTGTATGGAAAATCTGTTTTTGGTGACATTTCTGTAAGTTTAAAAATCTTCAAAAAATTTAAAAATACAATTAAAATCATGTGAAATTCTGAGTGAAAAATGATATAAAATGACAATAACAATCTTCATAATTTCTTTCTATATGTGAGATGTATATATATATATAAGCAGCCAGAAAAATTATCACTCAGTGGTTAAGAGCACAGAGCACAGACTCTGAAATAAGAGTCTTAGTTCAAAGACCAGTTCTCCTACCTGCTAACTTTGCTACTTTAGAAAAATTTCTCTTCTCTCTTTTGCATATGTAACTTATTTTTAAAATAAGAAGGGTAATGATAGTAATATTCTTACAGAGTTGCTGTGAAGATTTTATGAGTTAGTATATTTGAAGTGTCTTACCATTGTGTCTGACAGCAAATTCTCAATAAATGTTAATCATGGAAAAGGTTGCTTAGTGTTTTGTAACCGTAGATTGATTAAATATTTTAAGTACGCTGGTGTTCAATGGTTGTGTGTGAGGGACTTGGGAAGTAATAGTTATTCTAAGAACAAAAGAGACAAATTCTTGAGTTCCAGAATGTGACATTAACATAATTATCATGCCTTTTGCTTAATGGGAAAGCACTGAGTTTGGACTTCTTCTGTGTTATCACTTCAGACCCTAAATGTAGCTATACAACTGCAATTGACTTGTGTTTATTTTTCTGTTTCATAACATGAGCATTTTATTTAAACAGTAAGATGATGTCAAAATAGTATCAGTTCAGTTCGGTTCAGTCACTCAGTTGTGTCCGACTCTCTGTGACCCCATGAACCTTAGCACGCCAGGCCTCCCTGTCCATCACCATCTCCCTTGGTATTCCCATCTCTTTCAGAATTTTCCACAGTTTATTGTGATCCACACAGGCAAAGGATTTGGCATAGTCAATAAAGCAGAAATAGATGTTTTTTTTCTGGAGCTCTCTTGCTTTTTCCATGATCCAGTGGATGTTGGCAATTTGATCTCTGGTTCCTCTGTCTTTTCTAAAACCAGCTTGAACATCAGGGAGTTCACGGTTCACGTATTGCTGAAGTCTGGCTTGGAGAATTTTGAGCATTACTTTACTAGCATGTGAGATGACTGCAATTGTGTGGTAGTTTGAGCATTCTTTGACATTGCCTTTCTTTGGGATTGGAATGAAAACAGACCTTTTCCAATCCTG
This sequence comes from Oreotragus oreotragus, assembly GCA_006410675.1. Taxonomy (NCBI): domain Eukaryota; kingdom Metazoa; phylum Chordata; class Mammalia; order Artiodactyla; family Bovidae; genus Oreotragus; species Oreotragus oreotragus. The sequence goes on from SJYX01011118.1 coordinate 62,626, forward strand.
TGGCCACGGCTGAGTTTTTCAAATTTGCTGGCATATTGAGTGCAGCACTTTCACAGCATCATCTTTCAGGATCTGAAATAGCTCCACTGGAATTCCATCACCTCCACTAGCTTTGTTCATAGTGATGCTTTCTAAGGCCCATTTGACTTCACATTCCAGGATGTCAGACTCTAGATGAGTGATCACACCATCGTGATTATCCAGGTTGTGAAGATCTTTTTTGTACAGTTCTTCTGTGTATTCTTGCCACATCTTCTTAATAAAACCCCAAATATCTTTGACTTCCACTGAGTTCCTTTTTGAAAGTTCAGAAACGACAAGGAATCAAAACAGAAAGAGGGAGTAACCCTTTCTTCTGCCTGCAGTTCTGGTTGCCAGAAGCTGTAATCCCACATGTCTGAAAATCTCTTGTCCAGAAGCTACATGCTGAATTAGCTGGCCTTGAAGGGAAGCATCTCTAACAAGCTGAATAGATTTTGAGAATCTGATCAGCATTCTTGAAGTCAGTGAACACAGAGCCAATTCTAGAACCCTGTCCAGTTACTTTTTCCAAATCTTCAAATGAACAGTGGTGCATAGAAAGAAGGAGAAAGCATGGTTATTTTCTCTCTGGGCAAGGATTGTTTTTCCAGTCTGTGAAATGAAATTATTTGGGACACTGAGGCCTATATATTTAATCTTTGTGAAGATAAAAACAGCAGCAGTACCATACTGCTGGCTTTTCTTGTCTTCCAACCCATCCATATTATTCAGGCTAAAGCACTGTTGGATAGATGGACTATGTCCTGAAGGTTAGAGGGAAACATAGCACCAATTCAGTTGTATGCCAGATTGGTAGAGAAACAAGTTTCAGGGGTACCTCTGTGTGTTGAAAACTTTCTACCTTGAGAAAGACATTAGCTCTAAAGCCCATTGGTGTTTTAGGAACACGGCAGCTAATTTAACCCAACGGTTTTTTGGGAAAATGTAGATGAGAGAACTCTTAGTTGATAAAATAAACACAGATTCATCCATAATGAATATACGACCACATAATTTTGTCACAATAAATTGCCTTTTTTTTTTTCCATTTAGTCTTCTGTGTACCCCTGAGTTATGCCAATATCAGAGACCTTTGTATTACCAAAAGTTACTTTTAACTGGTGTCATAGGAATCTGAAAGAATCACCCTGATCCTCTCTAAGGTAGTTCCCCGAAGTACAAGGATGTGTTGATTCACAATGTTTTTATGTAGCTGCGATTCTTCCACTGTTTGGTTCAGTTGTAGTGCCCATATCATAGCAGGGTCCGTGTCAGGAAACAAGTCAAAAGCAGACCTGAGTAACCAGATCCCTTCTGCCAGATTGTCTCCTGTCAGTTTGTTTTCTAGCACTGTTTCTTCTAACTCTTCTTCCTTGTATTTTTCTGCCACTGGTTGAGAGCACTCATCTCCAGCAAGACATCTTCTGTTAATTCTTCTGATTTGGTGTCGATTAGCTCTTGAATTTCTTGACCCATATTTTGAAACTCTTCTCACCACCCCCACCTTTGTTGTCATGTCCACAGTCTCATGATTTCTTTAATCTGCACTGTTGTCAACCCTGTGAACTTGTGCACATCCAGACACGGTTTTCTCAAGCAGGAATTTATTGTTTTAGGCTGATGGCTGTCGTGACAGTGATGGCATTTTGAATGGTGTGGTCCTTCCAGACTTTCATGATGTTCTTTCTATCAGGATTCTCTTCCATAGTCCAGACTTTCATGATGTTCTTTCTATCAGGATTCTCTTCCATAGTGTTGATGTGAGTACTAAGTCACTTCAGTCCTGTCTGACTCTTTGTGACCCTGCCAGGCTCCTCTGTCCATGGGATTCTCCAGACAAGGATACTGGAGTGCGTTGCCATTTCCTCCTCCAGGGGATCTTCCTGACCCAGAGATCAAACCTGCATCTTTTACATCTCCTACATTGGCAGGCATTAGGCATTTCCACTAGTGCCACCTAGGAAGCCTAAAGTTTTGACAGTCCTCTCCATAAAGTGCTGTGTATAATGAGCCTTAAAAGTCCCGATCTAGAGGCTAAATTTGAAATATTGGTTTTGGGGCCAAGTTGACCACTATGTGGGCTTCCCTGATAGCTGAGTTGGTAAAGAATCTGCTTGCAATGCAGGCAACCCCAGTTTGATCCCTGGGTTGGGAAGATTCACTGCAGAAGGGATAGGCTACCCACTCCAGTATTCTTGGGCTTCCCTGGTGGCTCAGCTGGTAAAGATTCCACCTGCAATGCAGGAGACCTGGGTTCGATCCCTGGATTGGGAATATCCCCTGGAGAAGGAAAAGGCTACCCACTCCAGTATTCTGGCCTGGAGAATTCCACGACTCTGTAGTGCATGGGGCCACAAATTCAGACATGACTGAGTGACTTTCACTTTCACTTTGACCATTCTGATGCCTTCAGTGATGTTGAATTTAGAGAGTTCTGGATGAGCAGGGGCATTGTCCAATATAAAAAGAACTTTAAAAGGCAGTCCCTTACTAGCAGGGTACTTCCTGACTTCAGGGAGAATGCACCGATAGAACCAATCCTGAAAAGGTTTCTCACTGTCCAAGTCTTGCTGTACAACCAAAGACAGGCAGCTGGTGTTTATCTTTTCCCTTCAAGTCTTGGGAGTTAACAGCTTATAGATGAGGGCAGTCCTGATCATAAAGCTAATGCATTTACACAAAACATTAGAGTTCACTTATCCCTTACTGCCTTAAATTCTGGTGCTTGCTTTTTTTCTTCCTTACTAATAAATGTCCTTTGTGACATTTTTTTCCCTCCAGAATACAACACTTTTGTCTGCAACAAAAACTGTTCCAGCAGATATTCTTTCTTCTCAGTGATTTTCTTAATGGCATCTAGGAACTCTTGGTCAGCAGAAACCACTTCTCCTATTATCTTAGCTTAAAAAAAAAAATCCAAAGCTCTTTCTAAAGTTATCAAACCACCCTTTACTGGCATTAAATGCTTCAGCTTTAGATCTTTCATAATCCTTTTGCTTTAAGTTGTCATACAATTACTTCATCATTTCTTGAATCATATTAAAGTCTATAGGTATGCCTTTGTTATAGCAATCCTGCATCTACATGAAAGTCGCATTTTCAATACAAGGTGGAAAGATATTTTGCAGAAAGTTGAAGGGTTCACACATGCTGGTGTACCTGCAGTGATGGCTTCACGAATTTCCTTTTCTTTTTTCTCAATGATCCATATGCTGTATTTATTTATCTTGAAATGGTGGGCATGCACACCTGCAGACCTCAAACTACGGTGTATTTCAAACAGTTCAATTTTTTTCTTGTAATATGGTAACTTTTCTTTGCTTCTCGGGAGCACTTTCAGTATCACTGGTGGCACTTTTCTTGGGTCTCATGATGTTATTCAGGGTTTACAATATAGTGTTATACACAATGAAAAATATGTGAGAATCAAGAGTGATCACTTTTTATTGCAATATGTAATTTACTGGGCTTCCCTGGTGGCTCAGAGGTTAAAGCGCCTGCCTCCAATGCAGGAGACCCGGGTTCGATCCCTGGGTCGGGAAGATCCCCTGGAGAAGGAAATGGTAACCCACTCCAGTATTCTTGCCTGGAAAATCCCATGGACAGAGAAGCCTGGTAGGCTACAGTCCAGGGGTCGCAAACAGTCAGACACGACTGAGCGACTTCACTTCACTTCACTTCACTTCATGTAATTTACTAGAGAGATGAACTATGCACACAGAGATGATTAGAATCACATTACAGCACTTTAGAGCAACACATAATAGCAACTACCACACAATTGCACTTATCTCACACACTAGCAAAGCAGTGCTCAAAATTATCCAAGCTAGGCTTCTATAGTACATGAATTGAGAACTCCCAGATGTTCAAGCTGGACTTGGCAGAGGAACCAGAGATCAAATTGCCAACATCCTCTGGATCAGAGAATAAGCAAGATAATTCCAGAAGAACATATCAGTTCAGTTCAGTTAAGTTCAGTCGCTCAGTCGTGTCCAACTCTTTGCAACCCCATGGACTACAGCATTCCAGGGTTCCCTGTCCATCACCAACTCTGGGAGCTTGCTCAAACTTGTGTCTATCGATTCAGTGAAGAACATCTACTTCTGCTTCATTGACTATGCTAAAGTCTTTGTCCGTGTGGATCACAACAAACTGGAAAATTCTTGAAGAGATAAGAGTACCAGACCACCTTACCTGTCTCCTGAGAAACTGGTATGCAGGTCAAGAAGCAACCGTTAGAACCAGACATGCAACAATGAACTGGTTCCATTTGGGAAAGGAGTACGTCAAGGCTGTATATTGTCATCCTGCTTACTTAACTTCTTCTATGCACAGGACATCATGAGAAATGCTGGACTAGATGAAACACAAACTGGAATCAAGACTGCTATGAGAAATATCAATAACCTCAGATACGCAGATGACACCACCCTTATGGCAGAAAGTGAAGAAGAACTAAATAGCCTCTTGGTGAAAGTCAAAGAGGAGAGTGAAAAAGCTGCCTTGAAACTCAACATTCAATAAATGAAGATCATAGCATCCATTCCCATCACTTCATGGGAAATAGATGGGGAAACAGTGGAAACAGTGACAGATTATTTTTTTGGGCTCCAAAATCACTGCAGATGGTGTCTGCAGCCATGAAGTTAAAAGATGTTTGCTCCTTGGAAGAAAAGCTATGACAAGCCTAGACAACATATTCAAAAGCAGAGACATTATTTTGCTGACAAAGGTCCATCTAGTCAAAGCTATGGTTTTTCTAGTAGTCATGTATGGATGTGAGAGTTGGACTATAAAGAAGGCTGAGTGCCAAATAACTGATGCTTTTGAACTGGAACCGTGGTGTTGGAGAAGACACTTGAGAGACAATCAAACCAGTCAGTCCTGAAGGAAATCAACCCTGAATATTCATTTGAAGGACTGATGCTGAAGCTGAAGCTCCAATACTTTGGCCACCTGATGTGAAGAGCCAACTCATTAGAAAAGACCCTGATGCTGGGAAAGATTGAGGGCAGGAGAAAAAGAGGACGACAGAGGATGAGATGATTGGATGGCATCACAGACTCAGGGGACATGAGTTTGAGCAAGCTCTGGAAGATGGTGAAAGATAGGGAAGTCTGATGTGCTGCAGTCCATGGGTTGCAAAGACTCACACACAACTGAGTGACTGAACAACAAAAGAGTAACAACAGGTGGTGGCTGTGGATTATTACAGAAGTACAGTCTAGGCTGCGTTAAGACATAATACCAAATCTTTACATCTGTTTACATTTCTCTCCATTGCAAACTGTGACATGTATAGTCTATGTTTGTATGCAGAAGATTTGATGAATTTTAACTTTTTATAGCAGATTCGTATATCTTTTCTAGTAGTAAATAATAAAATAGACTAATCTTTACATACATTTTACAGTTTTATGATATACTTCTTTCTTAATTTTTTTGATATTTCTAAGACATGCTGTTCATGAGTTTTTTCAAATCATCACAAGTCTCCCCCAAATATTCAATATATTTATTGAAAAAACCCATGTGTAAGGACCTATACCGTTAAAGTCATGTCATTTAAGGGTCATCTATAGTTAAGTTTGGGGGGGTGTCAAAAGTTATATGCAAATTTTCAAGTGTGCAGAGTTGTGTCCCTAACAACTGTACTGTTCAATGGTCAGCTGTATTGAATATTAAGCGACTAGTTAAGTCATAGTTGTAAATTTCCTTTAGGGATTCTCAACTATTACTTTAAGTTCCTATGAAAGCTTGTTCTATTTATAAGACTATTATAGACTGGATATTTGTACCTGTCTCAGCCCCCCTCCAGAGAAGGAAATGGCAACCCACTCCAGTACTCTTGCCTGGACAACCCCATGGGCGGAGGACCCTGGTGGGCGGCAGTCCATGGGGTTGCACAGAGTCGGACACGACTGACTTCACTTTCACTTTTCACTTTCATGCATTGGAGAAGGAAATGGCAATCCACTCCAGTGTTCTTGCCTGGAGAATCCCAGGTACTGAGGAGCCTGATGGGCTGCTGTCTATAGGGTTGCACAGAGTCGGACACGACTGAAGCGACTTAGTAGCAGCAGCAGCAGCAGCCCTCCTCATATTCATAGTCCTTGAAGCCTTAATTCTCAGTGTGGCATTTGGAGACAGAGCCTTTAAAGATGTAATTAGGGTTAAGTGAGGTCATAAAGGTGGGGCCCTGGTCTGACAAGATTAGTGTCTTTTTTTTTTTTTTTTTGGTGGCCTCACATGGCTTGAAGGATTTTAGTTCCTCTAAACACAGGCTAGAATCAAGACTGCTGGGAGAAATATCAATAACCTCAGATATGCAGATGACACCACCCTTATGGCAGAAAGTGAAGAGGAACTAAA
>SJYX01011118.1:75356-114531 GCA_006410675.1 Oreotragus oreotragus
CAAATTTGGCCTTGGAATGTGGAATGAAGCAGGGCAAAGACTAATAGAGTTTTGCCAAGATAATGCACTGATCATAGCAAACACCCTTTTCCAACAACACAAGAGAAGACACTACATATGGACATCACCAGATGGTCAACACCGAAATCAGATTGATTATATTCTTTGCAGTCAAAGATGGAGAAGCTCTATACAGTCAACAAAAACAAGACCAGGAGCTGACTGTGGCTCAGATCATGAACTCCTTATTGCCAAATTCAGAATCAAATTGAAGACAGTAGGGAAAACCATTCAGGTATGACCTAAATCAAATCCTTTATGATTATACAGTGGAAGTGAGAAATAGAGTTAAGGGCCTAGATCTGATAGATAGAGTGCCTGATGAACTATGGACTGAGGTTCGTGACATTGTACAGGAGACAGGGATCTGCCGGGAGCCAGCACGGGAGATACCACCCATGACAAGGTCATGTGGAGGAGAACTGTTAAGCAAGGCTTCAGGACTTGAGGAGCTCCCTAGACCTGCTCAAGCATCTACCCCCAAACCAGAATCTGTCTGTTTTACTATTTCATGACTTTCACCAACTCCTCTAACATTAACAGGGGGCTATCCCCAACCACCTTTCTCTGAAGAAAATAAACTTAGGGCTATAGCTAATAAGTCTCCTGGGCATGAGAGGAATATTTCAAATCAACCCCCCCTCTGTTAGCATTCTAGGCAGGTATATCCAGACTCTGGCAGTACACATATGATTATTTACAGCCTCCCAACTGTGAGAGGCATGGGAAGCCTAAAACATAGAGCCTTTCAAAGAGTTAAAAGTTATTAGAGTAGTGCTGGTGTAAGATTTCATTATTGGGCCAATGTTTGTTGCTAAGTTCCCATATCTCTTATCCACTGTGCACCTGGGAATGCATTAGTTAACTTACTTGGAATGTAAGAAAAACAAGTGTAGCCTTAAATTAACCACATCAGACTTTTGAGCAAATTGGTTCTTTCTTGTAACTCAGTGCACCTTTGCTCCGTGAGAAATGTAACTGTGTTTAACATTTTCTGAGGCTGACATAGATTAGAAATATAAAGAAAAATCATTTCAAGGGAAAATAAGTTTTCTGGTTGAGCAGCCTTTATCGAAAGAGGGCCATAAAATGTCCACAGGCCTCCAAGGCCAGAAGATAATACACACAACATTGTCTATGGGAAAGATTTGCAGAAAAAATCCTGGTTTTCATAAACAAAACAGATGTGATGTTTGGGCTGACTCTGTATGACTTTGCATCTTTCATTTCCCTCTATGTACAAGTAAAGGTATAAAAGACCCTTTGGAAAAAAAGAAAAACAAAACGGCCCTTGCGCGAAGAAGCTTGAAAAACCTGTGTTTTTCTTTTTTTCTCTTTTACTTTCTTTCTCAGGCTGANTTTAATCCATTTTGAGTTTATTTTTGTGTGTGGTGTTAGAAGGTGTTCTAGTTTCATTCTTTTACAAGTGTTCAACCAGTTTTCCCACCACCACTTGTTAAAGAGATTGTCTTTTCTACACTGTATATTTTTACCTCCTTTGTCAAAGAGAAGGTGTCCATAGGTGTGAGGATTTATCTGTGGGCTTTCTATTTTGTTGCATTGATCTATATTTCTGTCTTTGTGCCAGTACCCGGGTTCAATCCGTGGGTCGGGAAGATTGATCCCTGGGGTAGGAAATGGCAACCTACTGTAGTATTCTTGTCTGGAGAATTCCATGAACAGAGGAACCTGGCAGACTACAGTCCTTGGAGTTGCAAAGAGTCAGACACTACTGAGCGAATAACACATACACGCACAGACATTTGGTATTATAGTAATATTTTTCTGGTTCTTCTCATGCACCAGGTATTTCGGTAAGCATTTTAAGTAGAACCAAAGCAGTCCGTCTCTAGATCTCATACCCTTACCCATTACACCAAGAACAAAGAGTAGGGAAGAATGCAGATCCCCCAAAATTGATTAGTCAGCTCATTTCATTCTGCTTAATTTCATTTATTGGCTGTTAGCTACATGCATGATACTGCTAAAGGGTGGTATAAAAATGTATTAGATACCAGTCCCCATTGAGTAATATACCCCTATAACTAATTCTATAAAACACGCTGAACAGAAACTGTAATTGATTGGGAGAAAACTACATCTATCTGAAAATAGAAGGCAGAGATTTGAATGGAAAGAGGGGATTGGATGATACTAGGAAAGTTTTCTCAAATAAGGATAGATATTGAAACCTGGGCTTCCCTTGTGGCTCAGACGGTAAAGAGTCTGCCTACACTGTGGGAGACCCGGGTTCGAGCCCTGGGTCGGGAAGATCCTCTGGAGAAGGAAATGGCAACCCACTCCAATACTCTTGCCTGGCAAATCCCATGATGGAGGAGCCCGTAGGCTACAGTCCATGGCGTCACAAAGAGTCAGACACAACTGAGCAACTTCACTTCACTTCATTGAAACCTGGAATGATAGAAGATTACATATGAGTTGAAAATTGTTATTGTTTAAACATTGCAGATACTTTCAGTTTCTAACATTGTTTTACTTTAAATGTTTGGTAATATTATGAGTCAGCTTCCCCAGTGGCTTAGAGATAAAGAATATGCCTGTCAATGCAGGAGACATGGGTTTGATCCTTGGGTGGGGAAGGTTCCCTGGAAAAGGAAATGGCATCCCACTTCAGTATTCTTGCCTGGAAAACCCTGTGGACAGAGGAACCTGGCAGGCTACAGTCCATGGGAGTCACAAAAAGAGATGGACTACTTAGTGATGGAATGACAATTTTTATGAGTGCAAATCCATGTTTTTATAAAGTTTAAAAGTATATTTTTGTTAAAGTTTAATTATTTAAAAGTGTATGGGATATATTTATAGTAATGGAGTTTTATTCTAAAGTGTTGCAGTATATTGAGATAACTATAATCAAAATTGTATTTAAAAATTTCAAATTTTACCATGTGATTATACAATATGAAATATTTGTAATCCTTGCTATTACTGCTTTTGTTTCCTAAGACACTTTTTAAAAATTAAATGTTTGGATCATCATATTGTATTTATATGGCCTTGCTTGAAGTTAATTATTAATATTAAGTAGAACTTGATTTTTAGCTTTAGAAAAAGAAATAGCAGAGGTTAATAATTTTTTAAACTGTATGCATTGTTAACAAGCCATATCATAAGTAAGCCTCAGTCAGCCTGTGAAAGGGATGACTTAACACAACTGTTGATGCATTTGGAGTGAAATATCTTTATCAAGTTAATACAAGAAGCAGTCATGCCCTACTTGAATTACTCATTTATAGTAGCTGAACAGCAGCCTGCATGTGGACTTTGAAATCCTGGGAAAATAAGATGTCTGCATATATCCAAATGTTGAAAGCCTTTACTCTCAGCAGCTGGAAAATGTTGAACTCCATTGTCATCTACTAGGTTTTTGGTTTTCATGGCCATGTGATCAGTGTAATTGCTGACCAGCTTTATGCATTACTTTTAATAATGATAGCCTCTGATGTCAACCTCTGAAGTTTGTAACTTAAAAGATCCTGTTTAAATATAGTGTATTTAAAATTTACAGAAATCTAACACATAGATGATTTTACTTTGCTCAAGCTTATCACATATACTCCGATTATTGAATATCTTAAATATATTAGATGACATGATAGATATTACTTGTCTCTTTTAAATGAATCCTGCAATGTTTTTGTCTCCATGATTCACAAAATATGCTCAACGTATTGCTGTTCTGTTTAAGTTTTTATATAATTGATCCATTCATGTGCAGAATTTTTTATATATTTCCTAAAATGCAGGCTGTGGTTCTATTTTAAATCAGAACTACTTATAAACAAAGCAACTAACTTCTTATTTGTCATCGTTTTACTACCATCTGATGTCTAGTCAGGAGAAGAATTTTAGAAAACATGGAATGATAAGGGATAGTCTAAGACGAGATTGTTATATGAAGGAAGAAATGGATCTGTAACTTTGAAGCTGTTACTTGCATTTTAACTGTGGAACCTTATCTTTATAAATCACGTGATATCAATTTGAATGTGTCTTAATCCATTACGTGATTGCAACACCAGGCACTGAATAGTTTTCTGTGGATTGTCCACTGTACAGAGACATTCCTTTAAAGAGGGATGTCATAAACTGAGTGTAAACTGTTTAGCCAAAGGTGAGCAGTTTTTTGTGTGTGCGTGTGTTTGTGTAGGTTTTTTGCTTTTGGCCACATTGCACAGCATGTGGGATCTTAGTTCCCTGACTAGGGATCATACCTGCATTCCCTGCATTGGAAGTGCAGTCTTAATCATTGGACCACCAGGAAAGTCCCAAGAGGGAGCAGTTTTGCAGCACTGCCCCCAGCATGGTATCAGTTCATATACTGTTGTTTGTTTCCTATGCCCTTCTCTTATTTCCAGTTCTGAAGTAGTTTCTGGGCTTTATCTTTGGTTATACCTAAGTGAATAACACATGCAGCGTTATTTTTTTCTTTGATAAATTGTAGGTTGCTTATTCTAAATAATTTTATGTCAATATTTGAAAAATAACTTGTCAGTTTAGAAAAAAAAACTTCTAAGCAAAGTGTTGGTTGTAGAGTAAATACTGAAATAGTATGCAGCTGGAGCATGGTAAGGTTGCTGTGTGGGTTGTCTTCTGTATTCTAAATAACAAAACAAAAACACTCTGAAATCTATTTAAATCTTTCTTAACTCAATGAGTTGTAGCTTAAATTTGTTGCTATACCCTTATCGGTCTGTGACCAACTATAATATTTGTTTAGTTAAGAGTACAGTATAGGTTTCCAGATCATTTTTGGTTTGTTTCTACCAGTCTTGGTGTTAATTATGAAAGGGCTTTTACTGGGAAATATGATGGGGTCTTTTCTGTGTTCTCTTACTTATATTTCTTTTACTTTACTTAGCCTATCCAAGAGAGATTGCATGTGTTATTCTAGAGCTGGGTTCCAGTCTCAGCTGTGTCTTTATTGGGTGTTTATCGCTTTATAAGCGATATATACAGGGCCTTCTAGATTTTTTGCTACACTAAGATTGCTATCTAGTCATCATCCAGGGGTTTCAAGATAATGAATTTTCTGTCTGTTCCTAGACTCATTTGGCCATTACTTTATTCTCTACAGCCAGGTTACTAGGGCAATCTCTAGTAATCTGTAGGACTTCAGATTAGCATATCAATATTGTTATTTTAATGCTGAATACCAGTAAAATATGCTAATTAACATTATGAAAAGGTCTTTCTTTGTTATTTGAAACCAGTTGAGAAAGAGAAGACCTAATGCATCATTATTTTGTAAAATCGATACTAGAGACAGTGGGCCCATATTTCTGACAAGGTGAAGATTACCCCATAATTCATACTATGTTTTAACTTTGTAATTACATGTTTTTTTCTATAGTGATGCCACCATTGAAGGAATTGAAGTGGCATTAGGAATGAAGTCTGTTTCAAGTATTTTAAAGGCTAGTACATTCTAGGATCAGTGAATCCAAAAGCGAAATTCCAGTAGTAGAAGGATTTCGAAGCAGCTGCAGAATTCTGTGCATTGCTCCACATGCCATGGAGCTTTAGAGTGCTTGTTTCTTGTTTGCGACCATTTTAGTGCTGAGTGTGTCTCAGTGCCTGAAACAAAATTTATCCTACAGATGTCTCACTAAGGAGAGCTGCTTTTCCATTTACACTCAAATCTACTTATTTGTGGTCTATCTGTAATTCTCTACAATTTGTGAATAAATTTTGATGTTTCCATGATCCTAGTTTATTAGAGTAATTTATGACAGCATAAATGATAGATTGTATAGTAGTTAAAAGCGTGGGCTTTGAAATCAGACTGATTTCTGACCCTATTGCATACCATCTCTGTGATCGTGAGCAAGTTTTTGAATTCTTCAGTAACTTTGTTTTCTCATTGGTAATATGGAGATGATAATAATAGTGTCTGTGTTACAGGATTATCACAAGATTAAGTGATTTCATGTGGGGAAACTATTTTAGAGTAAGATTTGTCACATACAAACCTCAGTAGTTATCATTGTCATGGTAAAAGTTTGTGACTAGAATTCCCCAAATAGAAATAAACTAGTATTTATTTTCTAGTTAATCAGAAATTACTTTCCTGTGAAAAGATATTTAAGTATAAGAAGAAAATTTTTAATTAAGTTCAGTTTGTGTGTGTGTGTGTGCGTGGAATAAAACTTTGTATTCAGTGTGTAAAATGAATTGATAGTATGTATCTGCATTAGATAATTCTGATCATTACTATAAAGTTAACTCTTAAATTTATGCTGCTCCCTACTGTTTGGAGTACCAACATTTTCCCTGATCAGCAGATGAATTTTTGGTTACCTGTGAAACGTTTTCTCTTGAATAATTCACAAGCATATTATACTCAGCCCTTAAATTCACCTTTTCACTCCAGCCCTGTACCTTAACCAGTGAACGGTAGTATTACAAGTCCAGTCAGAAACCTAGTAGTTGCCCTAAACTTTTCCCTTCCTTCATTTCCCTTGTTTCCTGTTTGGGCAGTAATCAGTTTTTCAAGACTTTTCTCTAAAACTTTTCTGTAAGACAGATCTGATCCTTTCCTTTCTTTTTAAAATACTCTTCCGTGACTTTCTCATATCTTTCTGGATAAAGGACAGACTTCTTAGCCAAATATACGAATTTGCTCTTAGGTAATGTTTTCACTACACCGTGTGGAACTATTTTGAATTCCATGAACATGCCGTTCTCCCTTACCATCTTCATTTGTGTGTACAGTTTTCAGGGCATAGGAAGCACCCTGGTTTGCTCCTCTCCACTCTACAGTTAAAGCATTACTACCATTAAAAATTCATTCCCAGGTTTACCTTCCAAGACAAGTTAGGTGCCCTTTCATGTTTGCTTTCCCCTGCCCCCACATTCTGTAACCCTTTAGGAAATTTTGTTAAACCATGTATCAAAAATTATGATGATTAATTTTTGTCAGCATTTTCCATTGAATTATAATAGCTCAAATACAAGGACTGTTTCTTAATATCTGTGAATGGTTAATGCTTAGTTTTAGGCAAATGGTTAGTGGTCAATAAAAGTTTGTTGAATTAATAAATGTATTTGAATCAGAACAAAGTCCATGGTAACATTTACATGGTAAACTTGTCTTTAATGGAAGATAATGAGATTAATTCCTAGTAATTATTCTCAGGAGGCAAAAATGGACTGAACTCCACGCTTTTGCCCCTTTGCAATTAGTCATTCTGTTAGTTTGTCTTATTTATTTACCACTTTGGCTATAACTATTTGGTGTTACCATTTTTCTTGTTAATACTAGTCACTCTGTCAAAAAATACCTTTCATCTACTTATAATTCATAACTTTTAATTAATGTTTATTTTTGTTTTATTAGATGACCAGAAGTATGCATTTCTCCCATAGTTTACATATTTAATATCATAAATGTGAAGTGGGTTCATTGAGCTATGTAAGGGAGTCTGACAAATTGGCTAGGAGGACTCACGCTTGGAGGGCATGAAACATGGATCTGTTATTCACAGGATAAGAAGTCAGAGAACTGTGTGGCCAGGGTAAATTTATGTCAGTTAGGGAGTTTTCCTGAGAGTGGATAAAAGACTAAGAATCTGCACACACGGAGGTCAGCACTATGGGAATGGGAGGTAAAAGTGATATCTTGAGTGCCAGAAGGGCCAACATGTTAGGGGTTTATATGTCTTAATTATTATTTAGGGGTTTCTGGCTTTTAAGTGCAAGGAGAATGCTGTTTGAAAGAGACTGGTTGTGAGTAGCAGTGAATTCCTAGTAGAAGTTGTAAAGCATATAAACAGTGGAGCACCTGGACTCTGAAAGTGGGATAACATTTATGTTTATTGTACTGACACTACTAGGTACAAAACTATTTTATTTTTGAGTATGAATATGAATAACCTAGTTCAGCCTGCCCTTAACGAAAAGCTAGAGACTAATATTGATACCTGTTTAGTGAACAAATCTGAGTGGTTTTCTGTGCCCTTGGTGGAACAAATTAAACTTTCACTGGTTGAGTGCTTATACCCACACGATGTAGTGTGGGAGGATTATCAGCTAGTTTGTCTTATTGGCTTTTTGGCAGCAGAAAACTCTTAAACGGAGTTTTCCCATGGAAGAGGTATCTTTCTTGAAATCCCACAACTTTTACTAAAAAAATTTATGAAGTGAGATGACAGTAAATTACTGAAGAATCATCAAAGCAAGTATGTTATTAATTGACAATTTATTGACTTCATCCCCTGAGCCAGTTTAAAGAAAAGGGAGGGTGGGTTAGATTTCAAGCTACACTTTGAATGCTGTGTGAGGTCTGTCTGAGATATTTTGGTTAGGCTGTGATTAATTAACTCAATTAAACAAGTACATGAGTCAAAGTACACTCTCTTATGGATCTGTCAAGTTGGTAATAATGGGTTCAGTACTGATAAAATTGTGAATCTAAATCTGGTTAGCATTGAAAGGCACACAAAAATTCACCTGTCACTGATCTTCTGTGATAAAAAATGGCAATAATTTAGGGTTTCATGTATGTTTTCAGTATCTTTATATATGTATATACATACATATATATGTATCCTTATATATGTGTGTGTGTGTGTGTGTGTTTGTAGATGTTTATAGACAGTAAAGAATCTAACTGTAATGCAGAAAACCCAGTTTTGATCCCTGGGTTGGGAAGATCCCCCGGAGAAGGGAGTGGCTACCCACTCCAGTATCTTGCCCGGAGAATCCCATGGAAAGAGGAACCTGGCTGGCTACAGTCTATGGGGTTGCAAAGAGTTGGACATGATTGAGTGACTTTCACATATGCTTATTTAACTTCAGAGATAATGGGATTAAGCTCTAAACTTCCTTTTTAATTGTGTTTTAAAATATTAACTTTTCAGTTAGTTGTGTTCTTTTAAAAACTGTTACAGATTACTGTCCTTGGGCTTTGTAGCTTATGTAGTTAATATAATTTTACTGACAGGTGTAAAAGCAAAGAGAGGTTTGAGACCTCCCTTCGTATTGTAAATACTCCTTAAGAAAGAGGTGCTTTCAGTATGATTCTTTTAAAATATAAATGTTTTCCTTATCATTAAAAAAAAGCTGCTTTCAGTTTGTGAACAGGAAACTGTAATTCCCTACCTAGAACTTTTTTTCTTCTTTGAAAAAAATCACTGAATTTTGTGATAGTTAGTTCCTTTTGTTCTGTTCCCTAAATATAATTTCATTTTCATTAATTCTGAAAGCATCTGTGTGCTATCTCATTGATTATTAGTTTTGTGATTTTTCATATTTTAACATCTATGAAATTAGAAGTCCCTGTATAGTTAATGATATCTGACAGTTGGTCATAGCCTGAGTTGAGGTCAAAGGCTGTCAGAGAAATTATCTGCTCTTGCAGTCTGCTTGCTTCTGCTACCCATGTAGGGGCACTGCAACTTGAGAGAACTACAAGTTAAATTATCTGCTTTTGAATTTTCTGGACTTTCTTGATAGTGTGAGTCCATACTGCAAATCTACGTGAATATCAGTTCATGGTTCAAATTCCCTAAGGTTTGTATTTGTCTGTGATCTCTTTGAAAATTGTCCCAGATCTGGCAGTTTACCAGTGGTGTACCTTGCAAGATTATTTAGTGAGCAGCCCTTGATCTGAAATTTAGTAAAAGGTCTAGAGAAGCTGGGCCATTCAATTATTATTTAACCAGTGGCATCCCATTCTTATTTTTGAGGTAAGAGATATTGGAGGATTTGTTTACTATTAATAAAGATTTGCAATAGGGCAAGAATTACTCAACTTATTCTTTTAAAGTTTTGTCGTGAATTTAGGTGTATGCAACAAAGTCATCTCTCTAAAGTCCATAACTAGTAGAGGGTGTCTGTTTCCTGTAGATTAATATATATTTCCAAACAACTATTTGTACTTTGTGTTAGAAAAGTATGGGATCCTTGGAAAACCTTAATTCACAGTTAACATTTTAAACCTTTACTTATAAAAAAAATTCAAGTAGTAAGCCAGTTCCATTGTATGCTTTCTCCAATTTACTACCTCTACAAACTGAGTATTCTTTTTGTGAATTTTTATATTGGATGGGAGTAATATTTGTACCTCTGTACTCAATAAAATTTATTGTGAGTAGAAAGCATTTATACAGTGGTTGATTGATTATTCAGTTCATGATATACTGTACTGAATAGGAATACTGTGGAATTACCATTCTATGAATAGATAGTATTTGAACACATACTGGGAAGTATGGTAAATGAAAGAGAGAGACTGATAAACACATTTAACTGATAAAATATAGCTGCTATATGGTGCTTTTATTGAGCTATTCTTGTCCTACCCAGATCTTATTTTAGAACAGAGAAAATAGTAAACATATTTAAATGATAGAATAAGGTACTTCAGTTTAATACAAGAAAGCATTCTGCCATTGAGAATAACTTGTGTGAAAGTCTTAATGAGTAGAGGTGAATCGTATAAATAAGGTGGTTTCAATTGTATTATTTTTAGGCAAGGATATGGTACAGTTAGTGTCATTGTTAGGGGCACAATGATAGTAGTGGTTCTCAGCACCGAAATCTCATGCTTCTTTTGATAGCATGTATTTTCTGATGCCTCTTTACTATGTTGATATAAAATTCATAGGTACATTTTTAAGCTGATAACTTATGGAGAGATCAATATAATGCCATCGTTGTAGGAATGGGGAAATAAAAGGAAAGTAATTTATTCAGTATTTAGAGTGTAACTAGACTAGAAGGCACAAATTGCTCAGGTTAAGACACTTAGCCTGCCACATGTGTTACATCAGCACAGTTATACACTTTGCTTGCCCGTATGTTGATAAATTGCTAGTGCAAATAGTCCAGTGGGATAGCCATGGGTGAAGTAATTTTTCCAAAATGGTAAACACTTCTTGGTCAAATTCTCAATGATATAATTTTTCTTCTGTATTCTTGATAGTTAAATTACTGGACCTTTCAGATTCATTAAAGTAGGTGTGAAAGCTACTGTATGTTTAAATGTAAAAGAAATTCTAGGTTCAAATAATTATGACTAGATTTTTTCACTCACATGAATATCAGGATACTTTAAAATTGTTCCGGAATATGAGATCATGTTTTGTTGTACAAGAGACTGTTTTGAGTGTTCAACAACTTTGATGTCTTGGTTGATGCCAAATGTCAGGCAGTATCTCCTAATCATTGTGACAACCAGAAGCATTAATTTCCAAAAATGCCCCTAGAGGATGTTTATTGTTGTTCAGTCACTGAAAGTGAAAGTGAAGTCACTCAGTCGTGGCCGACTCTTTGCGACCCCACAGACGGTAGCCTACCAGGCTCCGCTGTCCATGGGATTTTCCAGGCAAGAATACTGGAGTGGGCTGCCATTTCCTTCTCCAGCGGACCTTCCCAACCCAGGGATTGAACCTGGGTCTCCTGCCTTGGAGACAGACACTTTACCATCTGAGTCACTAGGTGTGTCCAACTCCCTGTGACCCTGTGTGTTCTAGCATGCCAGGCCACCCTGTCCTTCACCATCTCTGGGCATTTCCCATCGTTCATGTCCATTGAATCCATGATGCCATCCAACCATATCATCCTCTGTTGCCCTCTTCTCCTTTTGCCTTCAATCTTTCCCAGCATCAGGGTCTTTTCCAATGATTTGGCTGTTAGCATCAGGTGGCCAAAGTATAATAGCTTCAGCTATCAGTCCTTCCAATAAATCTTCAGAGTTGATTTCTTTTAAGATTGACCAGTTTGATCTCCTTGCTGTTCAAGGGACTCTCCTCCAGCACCACAGTTCAGAAGCATCAATTCTTCGGCACTATGCCTTCTTTATGGTCCAACTCTCACATCCATACGTGACTACTAGAAAAACCATAACTTTGACTAGACAAACCTTTGTTGGTAAAGTGATGTCTTTGCTTTTTAATACACTGTCTGGGTTTGTCATAGCTTCCCTGCCAAGAAGCAAGCATCTTTTAATTTCATGACTGCAGTCACCTTCTACAGTGATTTTAGAGCCCCAGGGAAGAAATCTGTCACAACTTCCATCTTTTCCCCTTTTGTTTCCCTTGTGGTGGGACTGGATGCTTTGATGTTAGTATTTTTTTATTTTGAGTTTTTAGCCGGCTTTTCCACAACCCTCATAAAGAATCTACTGAATGTGGAACAGAGATCATGGGTTACAGATGGGAGTCACAGCCTTGGATTTCATTCTAAACCCTTCTTCTTTGGTCTTTGTTTTTTGGGCCCGTTAGTTAGCCTCTCATAGTCTCGGATCCCTTTCTAAAATACTGGGAAGATAATATCTTATGGAGTTATTAAGTAGATAAAACAATATATTTTAGACACCTGACCTGTGCTTCATGTAGGATGGGATTGTTTCTGTCTGACTTATCACGTTACTTTCCAATACTAGTCAGTCAGTTCAGTCGCTCTGTCATGTCTGACTCCTTGCGACCCCATGGACTACAGCACGCCAGGCTTCCCTGTCCATCACCAACTCTCGGAGCCTACTCAAACACATGTCCATCACATTGGTCATGCCATCCAACCATTTCATCCTCTGTTGTCCCCTTTTCCTCCCACCTTTGATCTTTTCCAGCCTCAGGGTCTTTAGCAATGAGTCGGTTTTTCGCATCAGTTGGCCAAAATATTGGAGTACTGCCAATACTAGTAGGCATTTAATAAATATTTGCTTACTATTACTTAACTCTTATATGTCACACTGTATTCCAGTATTAAAAACATGTGAGGGAGGGGTGGCTTACAATAGGCGCTGTGTGTGTGTGTTTGTCTCTACTCTTGTGTTTTGGAACTTTGTGAATTTTAGTTGAGAATGCTAGCTCTTTGGATTATAGCCTTTGGTTTCCAAGAGAGTATTAAATAAGAAATGCAGTGGTTTGCTTTCTGTTTTAAAGAGACCTATACGGGAAATCTTTTTTATTTATATTGTTTTGCTAGTGTCAAAGTGTTAGTGGGAGATGTGGTAAGAGGGTAAGGACTTTTAGCTCCTTGTAATCCTGATCTTTGCTACACAGATTCTTAAAATATAGCATCAACAATTTCCCATTTTTATCTTTTTTCTTCCTGTCACTATGACCATTTGAAGTTTACACATTGTATTTTCTCAGTAAATACTTTGCAAATTTGTCCAGTTATTTGACTTGTTTATCTTTCATCTCGGTCAGTTCAAACCATTTACTAACAGACTGCAATTGAATAGCTACTTCTGGCTATTTTAATGAAGCTAATTACATTGAAAATGTCGTAAGTGGGCGTCTGGACCACAGTTGTTCCATCCCCACCATGAACTGCGCATCCCAGCCCTTTTTCACTGGTGCCCACAACATGGTCCCCCCAGCCTGTAAGATGCTTAGACAGGAGCACGAGGTGGCCGTGCTGGAGGCTTCCCAGAGCCCAGCACCTGCGATGACCACAGTGGTCAGCATCTGCAGTGAGGCCTATGTGCCTGACCACATCGTCTGATCCCTGTTCAACAGAATCTTCATGAACTGGTGCTGCTTGGGCTTCATGACATTCATCTGTTCCATGAAGTCTAGCGACCGGAAAATGGTGGGCAACATCACTGGGGCCTAGAGCTTCGCCTTCACTGCCAAATGCCTGAACATCTGCACCCTGATCCTGGGCCTCCTCTTGATTATCGTCCACATCATCATTTTGTCCACTGGCTTCCTGATGATTATTCAAGCCGTTTACGAGCTCATAAAGGACTATAGAGGCTACAAGTCCCTGCCCGCAGCCCGGGGCAGTCATCCCTTTTCCCTGCACCCTATACACACATCTGTTCACCATGAAATAAAATGAAGCATTTGCTAAAGAAAGAAAGAAAATGTTAGAAGGCACCCTTGTCTTCCTTTTAAATTGCCATACAATTTATTTAGGAGAGGAAGCATTTAATTTGTAAATGCTGTTCCACATTTTATAAAATGGTGAACCTTATGAGTGTTGAAGTCTATGAGTATTGAAGGTCTCCTTAAATGTTTGTTAAAATGTAACTCCTCCAAATATTTGATGATCATTATGAATATGAGTTTTTAAAACAGTCACCGTGCTTTCATGTTTACAGCATGAAAAAAAAGTAAATTTTTCTGTTTTCATTTTATTCCTCCAGGTCACCTTTGGGTCAGCACTGCTGATTTTGCAAATAAGCTTACCCTTGACCTTTAGTTACTCAGAATTTAAGTTTGGTTCTGAGCCAGTGAGTGCTTAAATCTATAAAACTAAACAAATGTTTAGTATTTGTTGGTTTTAACGATTTGTCTTTAAACATTTAGTTACTTCCACACAAAGAGTAACTATTGCCAGTTCCAGATTCTATTATCAAATTCTAAGCATGGAGCATGCTGTAAATTACTGAAAACTTATCTGATTAAATTCAGATTGGTTCAGATGGTTATAGGCTATTTTAAAATCTGAAGATTCTTTTATGCACAATTTTATAACTCTGCTTAAATAATTAAGGTATATAACGATAGTGAGTAATGACCATTTCTTTTTCCTATAAAAAGCTTAAAAGTTGTTTAATTTGTTCGGTTATCACACTTATATCAGATAAGCTTTTTATTCCTTTCTGGTTCTGTGTTGGATAATCTTAAATTTGCATTTGAATAGCATTTATCGTTTCACGTTACTCCCAAATAACATTATTTTTTCTTAGTAAGCTTAATGGACCATTTATTTAAGTCCTGCCATACAGGAATGTGATATGAGATATCCAGCGGATTAAGACTTAGTCATAATAAATAATTTATTCAATCTCATTTCTGTTTCTTTGAAACACGGGAATTGTGGACTTCATAGATACCTCTTATATATGCAAGAAAGACGGTGGGACTTTCAGGTTGTTAGAGTTACTGATCAAATTGTAAATTTCTAGGAAGGCTTTTTTTTTTCCTTTTGTGATGCAATTGTTGTTGGAAGCCAATCAGGCTTTTCTCAGGTATTAGGCCCTGGTTTTATTGTGTTCTCTTTTTGCCTGTGTCCAGAGAGTGTATTCTCCTTTAGTTGTATCATTTTGATGAGATCCTCGATTTTTGGTTTGCTTGCTTTTGTTTTTGTGGCTTTGTTCTTTTCTTAGAGCTCTTTGTTATTGACTGGCTTTTACTAAGAGTGTGGAGCAAAAGAGCCATCTTTTTTGGTGAGATACTTGAGATCTCTACATCACTAAAATATATAAGGCTCTATTAAAATGTATTCAGTTATTAGTAAGATTAAATTAAATTATTAATTTAATTTATCTAACCCTATTAGATATAGGGTTTTACTAGATCGCTAATATTTTCTGGATAGCTCACTGACTCAGTGGACATGAGCTTGAGCAAACTCTGAGAGATAGTGAAGGACAGGGAAGCCTGGTGTGCTGCAATTCACGAGGTCACAAAGAGTCAAACACAACTTAGCAGCTGCAACTGAACAAAAACAATAAAGATTTGGGAGACCCAAGATTATGCTGCCTCTCTTTATGTTGTATTAGATGTACAAATATAAATTTGCATTTTAAGAAATCTGAACTGGACATGGAACAACAGACTGGTTCCAAATAGGAAAAGGAGTATGTCAAGGCTGTATATTGTCACCCTGCTTATTTAACTTATATGCAGAGTACTTCATGAGAAATGCTAGGCTGGAGAAAGTACAATCTGGAATCAAGATTGCTGGGAGAAATATCAATAACCTCATATATGCAGATGACACCACCCTAATGGCAGAAAGTGAAGAAGAACTAAAGAGCCTCTTGATGAAAGTGAAAGAGGAGTGTGAAAAAGTTGGCTTAAAGCTCAACATTCAGAAAACCAAGATCATGGCATACAGTCCCATCATTTCAGGGCAAATAGATGGGGAAAGAGTGGAAACAGTGGCTGACTTTATTTTTTTGGGCTCCAGAATCACTGCAGATGGTGATTGCAGCCATGAAATTAAAAGATGCTTACTCCTTGGAAGGAAAGTTATGACCAACCTAGACAGCATCTTAAAAAGCAGAGACATTACTTTGCCAAAAAATGTCTGTCTAGTCAAGGCTATGGTTTTTCCAGTGGTCATGTATGGATGTGAGCTGTCTCTTATACACATCTAGATGTGTATAAGAGACAGTATATATGTATCCTTATATATGTGTGTGTGTGTGTGTGTGTTTTTGTAGATGTTTATAGACAGTAAAGAATCTAACTGTAATGCAGAAAACCCAGTTTTGATCCCTGGGTTGGGAAGATCCCCCGGAGAAGGGAGTGGCTACCCACTCCAGTATCTTGCCCGGAGAATCCCATGGAAAGAGGAACCTGGCTGGCTACAGTCTATGGGGTTGCAAAGAGTTGGACATGATTGAGTGACTTTCACATATGCTTATTTAACTTCAGAGATAATGGGATTAAGCTCTAAACTTCCTTTTTAATTGTGTTTTAAAATATTAACTTTTCAGTTAGTTGTGTTCTTTTAAAAACTGTTACAGATTACTGTCCTTGGGCTTTGTAGCTTATGTAGTTAATATAATTTTACTGACAGGTGTAAAAGCAAAGAGAGGTTTGAGACCTCCCTTCGTATTGTAAATACTCCTTAAGAAAGAGGTGCTTTCAGTATGATTCTTTTAAAATATAAATGTTTTCCTTATCATTAAAAAAAAGCTGCTTTCAGTTTGTGAACAGGAAACTGTAATTCCCTACCTAGAACTTTTTTTCTTCTTTGAAAAAAATCACTGAATTTTGTGATAGTTAGTTCCTTTTGTTCTGTTCCCTAAATATAATTTCATTTTCATTAATTCTGAAAGCATCTGTGTGCTATCTCATTGATTATTAGTTTTGTGATTTTTCATATTTTAACATCTATGAAATTAGGAGTCCCTGTATAGTTAATGATATCTGACAGTTGGTCATAGCCTGAGTTGAGGTCAAAGGCTGTCAGAGAAATTATCTGCTCTTGCAGTCTGCTTGCTTCTGCTACCCATGTAGGGGCACTGCAACTTGAGAGAACTACAAGTTAAATTATCTGCTTTTGAATTTTCTGGACTTTCTTGATAGTGTGAGTCCATACTGCAAATCTACGTGAATATCAGTTCATGGTTCAAATTCCCTAAGGTTTGTATTTGTCTGTGATCTCTTTGAAAATTGTCCCAGATCTGGCAGTTTACCAGTGGTGTACCTTGCAAGATTATTTAGTGAGCAGCCCTTGATCTGAAATTTAGTAAAAGGTCTAGAGAAGCTGGGCCATTCAATTATTATTTAACCAGTGGCATCCCATTCTTATTTTTGAGGTAAGAGATATTGGAGGATTTGTTTACTATTAATAAAGATTTGCAATAGGGCAAGAATTACTCAACTTATTCTTTTAAAGTTTTGTCGTGAATTTAGGTGTATGCAACAAAGTCATCTCTCTAAAGTCCATAACTAGTAGAGGGTGTCTGTTTCCTGTAGATTAATATATATTTCCAAACAACTATTTGTACTTTGTGTTAGAAAAGTATGGGATCCTTGGAAAACCTTAATTCACAGTTAACATTTTAAACCTTTACTTATAAAAAAAATTCAAGTAGTAAGCCAGTTCCATTGTATGCTTTCTCCAATTTACTACCTCTACAAACTGAGTATTCTTTTTGTGAATTTTTATATTGGATGGGAGTAATATTTGCACCTCTATACTCAATAAAATTTATTGTGAGTAGAAAGCATTTATACAGTGGTTGATTGATTATTCAGTTCATGATATACTGTACTGAATAGGAATACTGTGGAATTACCATTCTATGAATAGATAGTATTTGAACACATACTGGGAAGTATGGTAAATGAAAGAGAGAGACTGATAAACACATTTAACTGATAAAATATAGCTGCTATATGGTGCTTTTATTGAGCTATTCTTGTCCTACCCAGATCTTATTTTAGAACAGAGAAAATAGTAAACATATTTAAATGATAGAATAAGGTACTTCAGTTTAATACAAGAAAGCATTCTGCCATTGAGAATAACTTGTGTGAAAGTCTTAATGAGTAGAGGTGAATCGTATAAATAAGGTGGTTTCAATTGTATTATTTTTAGGCAAGGATATGGTACAGTTAGTGTCATTGTTAGGGGCACAATGATAGTAGTGGTTCTCAGCACCGAAATCTCATGCTTCTTTTGATAGCATGTATTTTCTGATGCCTCTTTACTATGTTGATATAAAATTCATAGGTACATTTTTAAGCTGATAACTTATGGAGAGATCAATATAATGCCATCGTTGTAGGAATGGGGAAATAAAAGGAAAGTAATTTATTCAGTATTTAGAGTGTAACTAGACTAGAAGGCACAAATTGCTCAGGTTAAGACACTTAGCCTGCCACATGTGTTACATCAGCACAGTTATACACTTTGCTTGCCCGTATGTTGATAAATTGCTAGTGCAAATAGTCCAGTGGGATAGCCATGGGTGAAGTAATTTTTCCAAAATGGTAAACACTTCTTGGTCAAATTCTCAATGATATAATTTTTCTTCTGTATTCTTGATAGTTAAATTACTGGACCTTTCAGATTCATTAAAGTAGGTGTGAAAGCTACTGTATGTTTAAATGTAAAAGAAATTCTAGGTTCAAATAATTATGACTAGATTTTTTCACTCACATGAATATCAGGATACTTTAAAATTGTTCCGGAATATGAGATCATGTTTTGTTGTACAAGAGACTGTTTTGAGTGTTCAACAACTTTGATGTCTTGGTTGATGCCAAATGTCAGGCAGTATCTCCTAATCATTGTGACAACCAGAAGCATTAATTTCCAAAAATGCCCCTAGAGGATGTTTATTGTTGTTCAGTCACTGAAAGTGAAAGTGAAGTCACTCAGTCGTGGCCGACTCTTTGCGACCCCACAGACGGTAGCCTACCAGGCTCCGCTGTCCATGGGATTTTCCAGGCAAGAATACTGGAGTGGGCTGCCATTTCCTTCTCCAGCGGACCTTCCCAACCCAGGGATTGAACCTGGGTCTCCTGCCTTGGAGACAGACACTTTACCATCTGAGTCACTAGGTGTGTCCAACTCCCTGTGACCCTGTGTGTTCTAGCATGCCAGGCCACCCTGTCCTTCACCATCTCTGGGCATTTCCCATCGTTCATGTCCATTGAATCCATGATGCCATCCAACCATAGCATCCTCTGTTGCCCTCTTCTCCTTTTGCCTTCAATCTTTCCCAGCATCAGGGTCTTTTCCAATGATTTGGCTGTTAGCATCAGGTGGCCAAAGTATAATAGCTTCAGCTATCAGTCCTTCCAATAAATCTTCAGAGTTGATTTCTTTTAAGATTGACCAGTTTGATCTCCTTGCTGTTCAAGGGACTCTCCTCCAGCACCACAGTTCAGAAGCATCAATTCTTCGGCACTATGCCTTCTTTATGGTCCAACTCTCACATCCATACGTGACTACTAGAAAAACCATAACTTTGACTAGACAAACCTTTGTTGGTAAAGTGATGTCTTTGCTTTTTAATACACTGTCTGGGTTTGTCATAGCTTCCCTGCCAAGAAGCAAGCATCTTTTAATTTCATGACTGCAGTCACCTTCTACAGTGATTTTAGAGCCCCAGGGAAGAAATCTGTCACAACTTCCATCTTTTCCCCTTTTGTTTCCCTTGTGGTGGGACTGGATGCTTTGATGTTAGTATTTTTTTATTTTGAGTTTTTAGCCGGCTTTTCCACAACCCTCATAAAGAATCTACTGAATGTGGAACAGAGATCATGGGTTACAGATGGGAGTCACAGCCTTGGATTTCATTCTAAACCCTTCTTCTTTGGTCTTTGTTTTTTGGGCCCGTTAGTTAGCCTCTCATAGTCTCGGATCCCTTTCTAAAATACTGGGAAGATAATATCTTATGGAGTTATTAAGTAGATAAAACAATATATTTTAGACACCTGACCTGTGCTTCATGTAGGATGGGATTGTTTCTGTCTGACTTATCACGTTACTTTCCAATACTAGTCAGTCAGTTCAGTCGCTCTGTCATGTCTGACTCCTTGCGACCCCATGGACTACAGCACGCCAGGCTTCCCTGTCCATCACCAACTCTCGGAGCCTACTCAAACACATGTCCATCACATTGGTCATGCCATCCAACCATTTCATCCTCTGTTGTCCCCTTTTCCTCCCACCTTTGATCTTTTCCAGCCTCAGGGTCTTTAGCAATGAGTCGGTTTTTCGCATCAGTTGGCCAAAATATTGGAGTACTGCCAATACTAGTAGGCATTTAATAAATATTTGCTTACTATTACTTAACTCTTATATGTCACACTGTATTCCAGTATTAAAAACATGTGAGGGAGGGGTGGCTTACAATAGGCGCTGTGTGTGTGTGTTTGTCTCTACTCTTGTGTTTTGGAACTTTGTGAATTTTAGTTGAGAATGCTAGCTCTTTGGATTATAGCCTTTGGTTTCCAAGAGAGTATTAAATAAGAAATGCAGTGGTTTGCTTTCTGTTTTAAAGAGACCTATACGGGAAATCTTTTTTATTTATATTGTTTTGCTAGTGTCAAAGTGTTAGTGGGAGATGTGGTAAGAGGGTAAGGACTTTTAGCTCCTTGTAATCCTGATCTTTGCTACACAGATTCTTAAAATATAGCATCAACAATTTCCCATTTTTATCTTTTTTCTTCCTGTCACTATGACCATTTGAAGTTTACACATTGTATTTTCTCAGTAAATACTTTGCAAATTTGTCCAGTTATTTGACTTGTTTATCTTTCATCTCGGTCAGTTCAAACCATTTACTAACAGACTGCAATTGAATAGCTACTTCTGGCTATTTTAATGAAGCTAATTACATTGAAAATGTCGTAAGTGGGCGTCTGGACCACAGTTGTTCCATCCCCACCATGAACTGCGCATCCCAGCCCTTTTTCACTGGTGCCCACAACATGGTCCCCCCAGCCTGTAAGATGCTTAGACAGGAGCACGAGGTGGCCGTGCTGGAGGCTTCCCAGAGCCCAGCACCTGCGATGACCACAGTGGTCAGCATCTGCAGTGAGGCCTATGTGCCTGACCACATCGTCTGATCCCTGTTCAACAGAATCTTCATGAACTGGTGCTGCTTGGGCTTCATGACATTCATCTGTTCCATGAAGTCTAGCGACCGGAAAATGGTGGGCAACATCACTGGGGCCTAGAGCTTCGCCTTCACTGCCAAATGCCTGAACATCTGCACCCTGATCCTGGGCCTCCTCTTGATTATCGTCCACATCATCATTTTGTCCACTGGCTTCCTGATGATTATTCAAGCCGTTTACGAGCTCATAAAGGACTATAGAGGCTACAAGTCCCTGCCCGCAGCCCGGGGCAGTCATCCCTTTTCCCTGCACCCTATACACACATCTGTTCACCATGAAATAAAATGAAGCATTTGCTAAAGAAAGAAAGAAAATGTTAGAAGGCACCCTTGTCTTCCTTTTAAATTGCCATACAATTTATTTAGGAGAGGAAGCATTTAATTTGTAAATGCTGTTCCACATTTTATAAAATGGTGAACCTTATGAGTGTTGAAGTCTATGAGTATTGAAGGTCTCCTTAAATGTTTGTTAAAATGTAACTCCTCCAAATATTTGATGATCATTATGAATATGAGTTTTTAAAACAGTCACCGTGCTTTGATGTTTACAGCATGAAAAAAAAGTAAAATTTTCTGTTTTCATTTTATTCCTCCAGGTCACCTTTGGGTCAGCACTGCTGATTTTGCAAATAAGCTTACCCTTGACCTTTAGTTACTCAGAATTTAAGTTTGGTTCTGAGCCAGTGAGTGCTTAAATCTATAAAACTAAACAAATGTTTAGTATTTGTTGGTTTTAACGATTTGTCTTTAAACATTTAGTTACTTCCACACAAAGAGTAACTATTGCCAGTTCCAGATTCTATTATCAAATTCTAAGCATGGAGCATGCTGTAAATTACTGAAAACTTATCTGATTAAATTCAGATTGGTTCAGATGGTTATAGGCTATTTTAAAATCTGAAGATTCTTTTATGCACAATTTTATAACTCTGCTTAAATAATTAAGGTATATAACGATAGTGAGTAATGACCATTTCTTTTTCCTATAAAAAGCTTAAAAGTTGTTTAATTTGTTCGGTTATCACACTTATATCAGATAAGCTTTTTATTCCTTTCTGGTTCTGTGTTGGATAATCTTAAATTTGCATTTGAATAGCATTTATCGTTTCACGTTACTCCCAAATAACATTATTTTTTCTTAGTAAGCTTAATGGACCATTTATTTAAGTCCTGCCATACAGGAATGTGATATGAGATATCCAGCGGATTAAGACTTAGTCATAATAAATAATTTATTCAATCTCATTTCTGTTTCTTTGAAACACGGGAATTGTGGACTTCATAGATACCTCTTATATATGCAAGAAAGACGGTGGGACTTTCAGGTTGTTAGAGTTACTGATCAAATTGTAAATTTCTAGGAAGGCTTTTTTTTTTCCTTTTGTGATGCAATTGTTGTTGGAAGCCAATCAGGCTTTTCTCAGGTATTAGGCCCTGGTTTTATTGTGTTCTCTTTTTGCCTGTGTCCAGAGAGTG
The DNA here is from genome assembly GCA_006410675.1 of Oreotragus oreotragus. Lineage (NCBI taxonomy): Eukaryota > Metazoa > Chordata > Mammalia > Artiodactyla > Bovidae > Oreotragus > Oreotragus oreotragus. Next base: position 97,969 of record SJYX01011118.1, read on the forward strand.
TATTCTCCTTTAGTTGTATCATTTTGATGAGATCCTCGATTTTTGGTTTGCTTGCTTTTGTTTTTGTGGCTTTGTTCTTTTCTTAGAGCTCTTTGTTATTGACTGGCTTTTACTAAGAGTGTGGAGCAAAAGAGCCATCTTTTTTGGTGAGATACTTGAGATCTCTACATCACTAAAATATATAAGGCTCTATTAAAATGTATTCAGTTATTAGTAAGATTAAATTAAATTATTAATTTAATTTATCTAACCCTATTAGATATAGGGTTTTACTAGATCGCTAATATTTTCTGGATAGCTCACTGACTCAGTGGACATGAGCTTGAGCAAACTCTGAGAGATAGTGAAGGACAGGGAAGCCTGGTGTGCTGCAATTCACGAGGTCACAAAGAGTCAAACACAACTTAGCAGCTGCAACTGAACAAAAACAATAAAGATTTGGGAGACCCAAGATTATGCTGCCTCTCTTTATGTTGTATTAGATGTACAAATATAAATTTGCATTTTAAGAAATCTGAACTGNATTCATTGTATTTAATATAGCCAGCACTATTCAATGTGTGACTGCCATGTGGATCCTTTGGCTGAACAGGCAATCCTGAGATGCAGTTCGCATGGGAACCTCAGTGTGCTGATATGGGGAAAAACTGCTAGTGATCCATAAACTGTAAGATAGCAAGTCATGAGTGGCAAAATCTGGGGACAAGAAGGCTGGGGCATAAGCTGTGCTCCATAGAAGTCAGTGTGAATAAGCTGCTTGAGCTTAGTACCTATCAGGGCATCTGACCACCAGTAAAGGGAGCAACACGTTGGAGCAAGCTTAGGAGAACCAAGAGCCTTGGCTTTGTTAGTGATTTAGCTCTGTCATAGGTGATGGGTCACCATAGGTCGCCAAAACCCTGTCCGTGGTCCTGAGAATCATGGTGTAAACTCAAAGACCTCTGTAGGTAATCAGGAGGGGAAATCCATGCTGACTACAGTGACTTAGTCTGCTCAGGCCGCTATAACAAGTTGCCATAGACAGAGTGACTTCAATAGCAAACATTTATTTCTAACAGTTCTAAAGGCAGAGAAGTCCAGAGATCAAGTAGCCGGCAAACCCTGTATTTGGTGAGGACTGGGTGTTTCTTTCTGTGTTCTCCCATGGGAGATGCAGGGGGCGGGGGAGGGAAAGTTAGTTTGTTCCTCTTCATATAAGAACACTAATCTCATCATGAGGGTTCCACCTTTCTGACCTGTGGAGGGTGATTTTATGTGTCAACTTGACTGAGTTAAGGGATGTCTAGATAACTGGTAATGATCATGGCTAGACCTGTTGGTGAGGATGTTTCTGGAAGAGATTATTGTTTAAATTGGTAGAATGAGTAAAGAAGATAGCCATCACCAATGTGGGTGGGCACCATCCAGCCCATTGAGGGCTGAATAGAAAAGAAGGACAGAGAAAGGGCAGTTTCACTCTCTACCTGAGCTGCGACATCCATCTTTTATTCTCAGACACTGATACTTCTGAATCTTGGGCCTTTGAACACAGACTGAATTATACCTCTGGCTCACATGATCTTCGAAACAACTTCATGGCCTCCCCAAATTGCATGAGCCAATTCCTACAATAAGTCTCTCTCCCTCTCTGTAAATTAATAAATTTATTTTTTTATCTTCCTTTAGAGACCTCTAATACGTGACCCAGTTATCTCCCAAAGGTCACATCTCCTACTGCCATCCCATGGGGGGTTAGGACTTCTACATGTGAATTTTGAATGGATATAAACACGAAGTCCATAATAGAGCATAGACTTGCCCAGAATAGCCTTTCTGAGGAAGCAGAAAGAACTGGCAATGAAGCCACCCAGGTGCACTTTTGGAGCTCTGGTGAGCGGGTGGCTTAGAGCAGTATGGCCCCAGGTTGCTACTCAGGAGGAGGATAGAAATGAGAAATATTTAGAGGAAATATTTTGACCTCCAAATAAATAAGTGCCAGGGCTACAGATTTTGTATAAGGTACTGTAGCAGGCGAGGCACTCATCTCCTGTTGGCTGAGCTCCCGCAGTGCTGGCCTGGTTCTTCCCAGGCCACCCAGGAAAGAATGACAGCCTCTAGAAATGCATCCATTTTACTGTACCTTCCTTGTGCTTTTCCCCTGGAAGGGCCATATATGCCCTTTCTCACTGCTTGCCATGTCTCTTCATTTCATCTCTGACATGATCTGAAACAGAAAGTGGGCTTTGATATGTTGGCATCATTAGATCTTTAGCGATTCCAACCCATCTTTATAGTTCTCTTCCCATGCTTTGCTGGCAAATCACATCTCCCACCCTCAGAATCCTGTTCAATCTGCTTCATCTCCATGGAACCTTTCCAGGTGAACTCTATCCTGCTTAACACCTGTCAATCATTTCACTGTCTTCTCAGCACTTGTGTTTAAATATTGCTTGCTTATGTTCCTAACTGTACTCTTGCCTTTATTTTCCTTTTGCTGTGTTCTTATGAATTTTGTGGATGTTTGCCTTTTCCCCTTTAGCAATTGGAGCAACACTGACAATAACAGCAACACGGTTATTTGTTTATTGAGATCTAACTATGTGACTGTCCTGTGTTACACATTTAGAAACAGATATTATTTTGTGGAAATCTCATGATAATCTTCTGAATTAGATATTACATTTTTTCTTTCTTGTCTTTTTGATAATACCATTTTGACAGGTATGAGGTGATATTACAGTTTTGCTTTGCATATCCCTGATGATTAGTGATGTTGAGCATCTTTTCATGTGCCCCTTGGCCATCTGTATGCTTCTTTGGAAATACTCAGGTTCCTTTGGAACCTATTCAAGTTCCATGCCCAGTTTTCAATTTTTTAAAAAAATATTAAGTTGTATAAGGTCTTTAATATTTTTGAAATTAACCACTTATTTAATATCTGAAGGAAGGATATCTTCCTTCTTTCAGCATGTTGCCTTTTCATTTTGTGGATTTTTTTCTTTGCTATGCAAAAGCTTTTTAGTTGGATATAGTTCTGTTCATAGTCACATTTACTGGATCTTTCTGAATTTTACCAGAAAAAGTCAGTGAAACTCTACAGCTAAGTCTTATATTAATTCCTCAAAAATTCTTAAAGAGCTTTTCAACCAAATGTTTAAGGGATTGTAGTTGTCCAGTTATGCCATCAGAATATCAACCAAGATTGTACGTGAATAGGTACAATCATTGTACTTACATCATTACTGATATGCAACTAACAGCAGAAGATACTGTTGCTTCTTAAGATTCATCCCTATTTTAGAAGTGCCAAAAAATGGAAAATATGTCTTTTAGTGCAAATGAAATATAGGAGTATTAGTTCAGTTCACATATCTCAGTGAATTAAAAGGGAATATAAAAATATTTTAATGACAAAAGTTATGTGTGTGAGACAACACTATTATCTATTACAGAAAACTCACTGAATGTATTTTATAACAGTTGTACTCCAAGTTTTGCCATTAATTCACTTACGACATTTTTATTTTACCTATCTGAATTTCAGTGTCATTGTTTGAAGAGTGAGAGCATTGACTTAAATGACATCTAGAGGTTTTCCAACACAAATATCCAAGGCATCTGAAAGCAATGAGATCGAAGTTTGAAATCATTAACGCATACCTTTCCAAGAGAAAAATCCCTTGGACTACAACTCTGGTCTAGAAGTTTGAGTTTGTCTGATGAAATCTGGAATAACCATGTGTGGCAAAGGCTGGGCTCTTGGGAGATTATAGTATGCAGTCCTTAGCCATCAGAGGAGAAATTGTCCATATGCAAACTTTCTTGGTGGAGGTGAGGGGGGATGAAGAAATAATCAAGAAAATTAACTTGAGAGCTTGTTTGTATGGAGAGAGTAGACTTTTGGCGGTCTCAGTCCCCTCCCCACCCCCACCCCCTGCTTAATATTGATTAAAAAAAAAGCAAAAGCATTCTGTTGGAAGAAAATTAGATTGAAAAATGGTTAATCCTCCCCAAATGGAAATCTGGTAAAGCATTTATGTGTGGAGCCTGAAATAAACAGAGGAGAGCCAAGTGACTCTGTCAGTTCAGAAAAGATCACATTTTAACTAAACACTGAGAGAGAGCAAAGTGGCAAAATGTTATCCTTCTTCTCAAAGATATGTAGAACTACTATATCTATGATAGGTAAGTAGCATTATTTGCTTTTTTACGCTGCAGTCAAACCATACAATACAAACATAAGTGTATTTCCTTTTCATTATCATCACCTTTTTGCCCCTTTCCTTGGTAATTAGTCCCAAAATTCAAGCACCATTTCTTAAATTGAGTAAAGTACATGCAAAGAAAGGTGGCTTTAAAAAAATGAAGTGCGGGGTGCTAAGAGGATTTAATGTTTTGTTCACTTTTACTTCGGCATTAAACAAACAAATGATTGCCATGGTTGGGTGGAACTGTGTCTTGGGTAAGAACACCTTAGTGTGACTGAGAATTATATACTGGGACCATCTTGTTCAAACCCCCATATTAGGGATTTATAATTGTACATAATCTACTTCATCAAATCTAAGGGAAAACGTAGATGATCTGAAAATATATTATAATCTTTGTGAAACATTAAAGTTTAAAAAATATATATTTGATTGAGCTCCCTAAATTTCAGTCTTCTAGGTAAGAATGTTTAATTACTGTGTTTTGTTACATGCAGAATCAGAAATCTTAATGCCTAGAATGCCTTTAGGAACTTAATAAGAAAGAAGCAATGGAAAGAACATGGATTGCAAATCTAGACAAAACCAGGTTCAATTTCTGTATCAGTTGCAATCCTTTCCCTCTTCTTCCTTTGACTCATTTGTGGTTCTCACTTAAGTTTTAAATGTCTCTGTTTTCAGACTATTGAAGAGGGGCCATTTATAATATATTTACTAGAAGAGTTCTGAAAAACAAGCCATTAGTCAGCTACTTTGATATGGTTCTCTTAATCAAAGATTTATTGGGACAGTTTAGAAATAGTCAGATAAATGTTCTGTCTACCTGGGAGATGGAGGCATAGCAGCTCTCTGTGGAAGATTTATGCTGAATTGCTGTATGCCATTTTGCATTTGATTAACTTTTATCAACCAGAACAAAAAGTCCTTTCCCAATGCATCATTTACATGAATTTTATAAATGAACCGTCTTTCTGTTGCCAGCATAATTCACCATGATACAGCCATTTTAAAAAAGCCTCTAAGGAATAAGCAATTAACACAGAAGATGTTTGTGTGAAATCTTTGCAACAACTGTATTTTGAAAAACCTGAGGGTACTACTTTGTAATCTGGAGCTATAAAATATTTATATGAAGTTTTATGTGTTCCCAAGAATAGGTAGGACAAGTAAAGGGTCCCACCTCACAACCTTCTTGATGCCACAAATTGGTTTTTATTAGAATAAAGCAAGTCAAAGATTTAATAAAACACTTAGCTTATGAGATATGAAGTGAGTCCCCTGGGATCCAGAAGACAGTAAACAAGTCTGCTTTGCCATTTGTACAGATTATATTTCCTCAACCTATGATTTCAAGCCAATATGACAGTGGCATTTGTAAATCTCAATGACAAAACTTAGGTAAGTTGTTGTGAGTGCTCAATCATGACACTCAGAATCGATTTTTAGTTCCATCAAGAAAGATGCTCTTTAATAAATTAAAAGGTCATTTTTGGTGAATGTAAAAAAAATGTTAGGTCTCTTAGGAATACAAATACATATCAACGCTTGCTGTCACTTTGCTTCATTAGTTATATCTTCCTAATGAAAAATTACTGACATAGACATTTCTTTTGTAGTAAAAAAAAAAAAAAATGTAAAAGGAGAAATAAGGTGAGGAACTTTTGAAAATATTCAAAGTAGAGATAGTTTCCAAAACAGTTTTGACTGTCCCCAAATGATTGATTGGTACCTTCAGTCTCCTTGACATCTCTGTGACCACAAATTCTTTTCAAATGTATGTGTAATAGAAAATTTGGTGTAATCTTTCTTCGTCTTGCTCCTGCAGATCAACTGTCTGGGTTTTCTCTTCTCTATTCAGTGCCCCAAGAGGCTGCCTGTCTGAGCTCCTTTACCTTGGGTTTGGCCAGTAGAAACACTGACAAGACTGAAGATTGAGAGGGGAAAGAAGTTGAGTATGTGTTCTCCTGACCTCTTTGACAGGAAGTGACTGTGTTCCTCCACATCCACAGATGCTGTTGTGTGACTTTGGCTATCACTCTTGCTATAGAACTTTGGTGTTTATTTGTGTTTCTTTTTTAGTTTTTGTTTGTCTTTAACCTCATAGCTCTAGGGGTGCTGTGGACTTCCACAATTGCAGTCACCACATCTTGTTGGTTTCCTTAACCTTGTCTTGTTCAGTTGCTAAGTCGTATCTGACTCTGTGACCCCATGGACTGCAGCACATCAGGCTTCCCTGTCCTTCACCATCTCCTGGAGCTTGCTCAAACTCATGTCCATTGAGTCAGTGATGCCATCCAACCATCTCATTCTGTCACCCCCTTCTCCTCCTGCTCTCAGTCTTTCCCAGCATCAGGGTCTTTTCCAATGAGTCAACTCTTGGCATCAGATGGCCAAAGTATTGGAGCTTCAGCGTCAGTCCTTCCAATGAATATTCAGGGTTGATTTCTTTTCAGATTGACTGGTCTGATCTCTTTGCTGTTCAGAGGACTCTCGAGAGTCTTCTTCAGCATCAGTTCTTTGGTGCTCAGCCTTCTTTATTGTCCAACTCTCACATCTCTACGTGACTACTGACAAAACCGTAGCTTTGTCTATACAGACCTTTTTTGGCAGAATGATGCCTCTGCTTTTTAATACACTGTCTAGGTTTGTCATAGCTTTTCTTTCAAGAAGTAAATGTCTTTTAATTTCATGGCTGTGGTCACACCTGCAGTGATTTTGGAGTGTAAGAAAATAAAATCTATTTCTACTATTTCACTGTTTTGACTTTTTCCCCATCTCTCTGCCATGAAGTGATGGGACTGGATGCCATGATCTTAGTTTTTTGAATGTTGAGTTAAGCCAGCTTTTTCACTGTCCTCTTTCACTCTCATCAAAAGATCTTTTGTTCCTCTTCACTTTCTGCCAATAGAGTAGAATCATCTTCATATCTGAGGGTATTGATATTTCTCCCAGAAATCTTAATTCTAGCATACGATTCATCCAGCCTGGCATTTTGCATGATGTCCTCTATATGTAAGTTAAATTATATAATAAATAAATAAGATATAATCTTGTCAATATGGATGTAGGGTTGAAGTGAAGTGTTAGTTGCTCAGTCATGTCTGACTGTTTGCAACCCTATCGACTGTAGCCTGCCAGGCTCCTCTATCCATGAAATCCTCCAGGCAAGAAAACTGAAGTGGGTAGCTATTCCTTCCCCTGGGTATCTTCCCAACACAGGGATCGAGCCCAGGTGTCCCACATTGCAGGCAGATTTTTTTTTTTTTTTACTGTCTGAGCTACCGGGGAAGCCCCAAATAAGTGTTAGTCACTCAGTCCTGTCTGACTCTTTGTGACCCCATGGACTGTAGCTCGTCACTCTCCTCTGTCCATAGAATTTTCCAAACACGAACCTTGTCTACATGTCTGAAAATATCCTCTTTATTAGGCTGTCTGTAATCAAACTCTTTTAGTCTGTCTGCTTCCTGTTGGGACCCTGACTTGGCATCTTACCCAGGCAGATGTGTGGTGCTGTGGTATATAGCACAAATATAACTAGAGTGAAAGAAGTGTTTCTGTAGAGTGAGAAATCACTCACATTGGAAATTAATAACAGGATTCCTTCCCAGCTCTGGCAATAACAGCTGCGTTACTTTGGTCATTTAACTTTCATGAGTTTCACTTTCTTTCTATGTAAAATATGGTATTAGACTAGTTAGTTCAGTTTTCAGTTATCTGAATTTGAATAGAGATGTTAAAAATGGATTAAAAATTTTTTTTAACTCAATGGAAAGGTGGGATTATTACACCCTTTACAGTGTTTAGTTTGAACCTTAATTACATGGACACTAAACACTTGATAAAGAATATTATTCTGAGTGTTCACATTTGCTGACCTGTCCTAGTTCATGCTTACGTGTTGTTACTTAGAGTTTGAAGTCTGGAAAAAAGTAAGCCTTTAGTTTTTCACCTGCTTAATCCTTGTGGGTTTTGCTGGTGACCCAGACAGTAAAGAATCTGCCTGCAATGAAGGAGACCTGAGTTCAATTCCTGGGTCAGGAAGATCTCCTGAAGAGGGAAATGGCAACCTACTCCAGTTTTCTTGCCCGGAGAATTTCATGGACAGAGGCGCCATGGAGTCACAGAGTTGGAGACAACTGAGCAACTAGGCATGCATGCACAACCCTTGTGGACTTTTATATGAGAAGTTTGATTGAGAAAAGTTGAATTAAGTTGCATTTCTTCAGAACTGAAAATATGTGTACAGAAAAGATGGCAAGGATAGACTAACAGGGACTTGATCTACCCTTACTCCAGATACAACTAAGAAACTCAATAAGATGTACTAAAGAGCAATTTTATAGGCTCTGGACATCAGCAACAAAAGGAAACTGATTCCTGAGTGACAGAAGCAAGTGAAGTAAGCACTGTGATTGTTTTCACCCAACTAGCTTGAATGACTTTCTGGGTCACAGCACAGCCAGCAGACTTCAGGCAGAGCCACCCAGTCTCCCTAAGTTGGGAGATAGAACTTGACACCACAGAGACCAAAAATATCTAGAATTTGCAGGAATACCAGAAAAAAAAAAAAAAAGCCACTCAGAAAGATAACTCTGGAGATTTGTTTTAGTAGTGAGATAAAATTAACTGAAATTTTGTTAGTTTACAGCATCCCATAGATACTATTGAACTTTGTTCTGGGATGCTGTTAAGTTACTTGGAAATAGCCTACTCCTGTCAAGTTTTGCTTTTAAACTGTCTTAGGCAAAGCTTTAAAGGAAGACTCTGAAGGATGAAACTGGTTGATACATTTGTAACTTAACTGCATCCCAGAATGAAGCTCAAGGATATCTATAGAAATACAAATATATGAACCACCCCCAAAAGTAAAATTCGTAATGTGTTATCTAATAAAAATTTTCCAGATACATGAAGAAGCAGGCAAATACAACTCATAATGTAGAGAAAAGTTACCCAGTAGTAACTGACCCAGAAATGACACGGTTGATGGAATTAGTAGAAAAAAAAATTAAAACTGGTAATATGACTGTATTGTGTATGTTCAAGAAGCTAGGAGAAAGATTAAATAAAGAAATGGAAGATATAAAACATTCCCTAATCAAATATTAGAGATGAAAACTTCAGATAGATAAAACTATGGCAGAGTTGAAAAATATAGTTGATTCTTATTATTTTGGTAGTTAGAAACTATAAAAGGTGTTATGAACACTGAACTCATGAATACTGAATAATTGTTTCCAGGAGAAACATAGGATTAGGTTCCTGTGAGCCTTTGGTCATAAAATTTTCATCAGTGATTATGATATAATCTTACTCTATATGTGTTTCTGTTTAAAGACACCCTTCCTTCTTTATTCATGCTCAGTTGTGTCCTACTCTGTGTGAGCCTACAGACTGTAGCCCACCAGGCTTCTCTATCCATGGAATTTTCCAGGCAAGAATATTGGAATGGGTTGCCATTTCCTACTCCAGGGGATCTTTCTGACCCGGGGATCTCTTGTGTCTCCTGTTGGCAGGAGGATTCTTTACCAACTGCACCACCTGGGAAGCCAAAAGACACCCTATTTAATATCAATTGTTGATCCACTGGCATTGAACTGAAGGCCAACAGCACCATATTTCATGCCTGAACAAAATTAATCTAACATATATTTTCTTTGTAAGTAATGTCATGACCTTTTTGTGCTTAGACATGCCAGAGAGCAGTTCAGTACTATACTTGGGGGCCTTTTTGAGCAGTGAAATCACCAACACAAAGTGCAAAAATGCAAAAAAATACAACACTAAGTATACTGAAAAAAGGACACACATTTATTATATGAGAGCTGAAATAAGGCAGAGTGTTTCCTCATTTGACCTCAGCTGGGAATATATGTATCAGGAAACAGATTTTTTTTTTTTTTTTGCTGCTATGCACATGTCCAAGTGTGTGTTGATTTTGAGGTTACAAATAAATATTAGTAATAGGTGAGTTTTCAAATACAGAATCCACTAATAATGAGGATTGACTGTATCCTGATGGCAATAATGGTAGATTAGGCATTCAGTTCAGTTCAGTTCAGTCGCTCAGTCGTGTCCGACTCTTTGTGATCCCATGAATCACAGCACGCCAGGCCTCCCTGTCCATCATCAACTCCCAGAGTTCACTCAGTTTCACGTCCATCGAGTCAGTGATGCCATCCAGCCATCTCATCCTCTGTCGTCCCCTTCTCCTCCTGCCCCCAATCCCTCCCAGCATCAGAGTCTTTTCCAATGACTCAACTCTTCACATGAGGTGGCCAAAGTACTGGAGTTTCAGCTTTAGCATCATTCCTTCCAAAGAACACCCAGGGCTTATCTCCTTCAGAATGGACTGGTTGGATCTCCTTGCATTAGGTATTAAAAAGCAGAAACATCATTTTGTCAATAAAGGTCTGTATAGTCAAAGCTATGATTTTTCCAGTTGTCATGTACAGATGTGAAAGTTGGACCGTAAAGAAGGCTGAGCATTGAAGAACTGAGTTTTTGAGTTGTGGTCCTGGAGAAGACACTTGAGAGTTCCTTGGACAGCAAGGAAATCAAACTAGTTAATCCTAAATCATCCCTGAATATTATTGGAAGGACTGATGCTGAAGTTGAAGCTTCAGCATGTTGGCCACCTGAAGTGAAGAGCTGACTCATTGGAAAAGACACTGATGCTGGGAAAAATTGAGGGCGGGAGGAGAAGGGGGCAACAGAGTGAGATAGTTGGATGGCATCACTGAGTCAATGAACACGAGTCTGAGCCAACTCTGGGAGATCGTGAAGGATAGGCAAGCCTGGCATGCTGCAGTCCTTGGCGTTGCAAAGATTTGGACAGAACCTAGCAATTGAACAACCACAAGGCATTACCAGGAAAAGATTAGTTAAATTGAAGAAATAGAAACCATCCAAAATAAAGCACTAAAAAATAAGATGAACAACTTCAAGCAGAATAATGTGCATGTAATTGGAATTCTTAATGGTGGGGAGTAGAAAAAGTATTTGAGAAAATAATGGCCGCAAGTGTCCATATTTGATGAAAACTGTAAGCCTATTAGTACATGAAGCTAAAAAAACAAAAGCACACATACTCAACTCCCCCCAAAATATCCCCAAATAAGAAAAGAAATATGTATAAAAGTCACCAAGACACATCATAATCGAATTGCTCAAAAATAATGAGAAAGACAAAAATCTTAAAAGCAGTCGGAGGAGTAGGGGATTGGATTAAACTGTTAATATGTACTGGAAGAAAAACAAGCATTATAGCAGATTTCTCATCAGAAACAATTCAAATCAAAGATGATTGTGAAGGAAGATCTTTGAAGTAGTTAGAGAAAAGAATTGCTAACCTAGAATTCTGTACCCGGGGGGAATCTCCCTTAAAAATTAACTTTAAATAAAAACATTTTAGATGTAAAAATGCTGAGTGAATTCACAGTGTGTTAATAGTAAAGTAGACTTCAGAGAAAATGACCTAAGCAGTGATAAGGAAGCTCATTTCATAACAACAAAGGGGTCAATTTATAAAGAAGACCTAACTATTTTATGTGTTTATGTGCCTAATAAAAGTTTTTTAAATCCATTAAGTATAATTTGGTAGAATGCTAAATAAAAATAATAGACATATCCTAATGATAATTGGAGATTTCTACAGCCTGTCCCAGTAATTGATAGAGTTGCCGCCGCCGCCGCCAAGTCGCTTCAATCGTGTCCGACTCTGTGCGACCCCAGAGACGGCAGCCCACCAGGCTCCCCCATCCCTGGGATTCTCCAAGCAAGAACACTGGAGTGGGTTGCCATTTCCTTCTCCAATGCATGAAAGTGAAAAGTGAAAGGGAAGTCGCTCAGTCGTGTCTGACTCTTAGCAACTCCATGGACTGCAGCCCAGAGTAAGTAGAGGTAAAACCAGAGAGAATATAGGAGACTTGAATAACACTGTCAACCTACTTAACCTAATTGACATCTACAGAACACTCAACTCAACAGTGACAGAATATGCATTGCTTTTCATGTGTTCAGAGAATATTTACCAAGATAGATCGTATTTGGACCATAAAACAAATCTCAGAAAAGTTTCACGGCCATGTGTTTTGGTGTCCCCTTTTCCTGAACATCTCTTGCGTTCCAATAGGACTTCTGTTTTTCTTAAAACCCATCTAATAAATATGAGGGCTTCCCTACTGGCTCAGTGATAAAGAATCCGCCTGCCAGTGCATGAGACGTGGATTTGATCCCTGGGTCAGGAAGATCCCTTGGAGAAGGGAATGGCTACCCACTCCAGTATCCTTGCCGGTGAAATCCCATGGATAGGGGAGCCAGGTGGGCAACAGTCCATGAGGTCGCGAAAGAGTTGGATACGACTCAGCAACTAAACAAAGGCAAATCAGTGAAAGCACAACAAATGCACTGCCAGACTGCCATCCTTGCCCAGTGAAAATAGGCCCTACTTTCTTTTCACCAAGGAAACAGACACAAAAGTCATTGATATTTCTCAAACCAGCAAGGAAGTTTTCCTGTTGGAGGTAAGATTTCCATTCTTTATGCCTGAATGCAGCCATATTTCCAGATATTGACACCTGCTGGTCAAGAGCACGAACATCCAGAAATGGAACATGAGGCAGAGCCCTCCATGGAAAGAACAGTCAGAAGTCATCTCAGTTTTTGGACTTCAAACCTTCATCAGTAAAAATGTTTAAGCTTTTAACTTGTATTATATGTATATTTTTATATCATGTATAAGCACTAGCTTATACATTATCAAATGTATTAAAATGTATTTCAAATATAAAGATTAATTTAAAATAATTAATTTTATTAATGGTACCCAAAGCAATATTTTGAAAGCAATGTGAGTGAATATCTTTCACTATTAAAAGAATCTCAGTTTAACCCATTGTGATGGATGAAAGTGATTATTTGCTTCAGTTTATTTAAAATTTATTGACATACATTTTACTTTATTTTAATAATTATTCAAATTACTTTCATAGCTAAAAATGTTACTGGTGAAAAAATCCATAAGTGAAAATGGAAGGAATGCATATTGGCTGTGCTTACTAAATCAGTGGCTTCCACTCAAAATGTTGTATGTTTTGGCGAAACTTTGTTGTTTCAAAGAGTTCTTGCAGTAAATTTCCATCTCCCCGATGTAAATCAGTTGTTCTTTCTAGTTAATTGGAAAAGGTGTTTCATTTACTTTTTTTTTTGCCAAAAGTTTTCGAAATCTTTCAAAATTTCATTTGGAAGGTTCTGTTAACAAATGTTTAAAGAATGTAGATGGGTTTTTCATGTGACTCTGTTTTAAATAATGGGGGAAATAATTTAAAATATCCACTTCAAATTTTCTCTTTGTAGTTCAGTTTTCCTTCATAGAATAATTACTTTTACATTCATTGTGAAGATGTCACCTTTACCTATAAAGGGCAGTTTATACAGGTTTGCTTTAGATTATCTGCATTGTGTCACAAAAGGGAAGCAAACTTGGAACACTTTTTTTCCTTTTTAGACACAAAAAATCTCTAAGTTGTATTAAATATCTTTGACTCTGTGTTTTGTCACATGATATAAAGCAAACCTCTCTGTGAAACTAAGGATTTTTGTAATCATTACACATCTTATTACATCTATTGTAAAGATACTTTTTAATTTAAAGGTGTCATTGAAAAAGGAAAAACTTAACCTGATGAATGAGACTGTGGCATGTACATTTTTGGCTTCATTTCTTTGTTGCAGTAGCTTGCTCATGAATGATGTGGTGACTGAATTACACATGTTTAGCTATTTCTGTGACCTTCTTCCAGAGTTCTTTTTAGAATCCCAGAGTGGCCACTGTTTCAGGGGTTAGTTCATACAGAATTCTTTGTCTTGGAAATTATGATGAGAGAAAAACAAATTGATTACAATTGAGAAAATATCTTTTGCGGCACCTCTGTCCTTTAATAGCTTACAAATTGTAGTTTTATGTGTATTTTGTCACTGGAAGAGAATATAGCGAGTGCCATAAGCCTAGAATAGTAGAAATATCAGTAGTTGGACCCAACTGTCTAACAACTGTTTAACTGGTTCTAATACTTTTAAGGTCTTTACGTTTCTCTGTATCTTTGAACAGCATTTGCTAACAGTGGAATGAATGTTGATATATCATTATGTTGATTTATTTACATCTTTTTGGTCATTTCTGCCACAGCAGAATATGGAGATTTTCATGCTTTGATAATCAGCATGAGACCCCAAAAAGATGTGCTTAAGATTTATCATATGGCTAATGGACATTTAAAATTATTAGCTTGAGTACTGTATTGCATTGCTAAAAAATTGTAGAGATGTGCTTCACATCAAGGAAGTTTGTAATATTAGCATCCTCTTCAATCTACTGTTTCTTTGCAAGAATCTTTTTAAAACGTTCCTCTACTGTGTGACGATCTTGTTGTTGTTTAGTTTCTCAGTCGTATCTGACTCTTTGTGACCCCATGGACTCCTGTCTCCTCTGTCCATGGGATTTCCCAAGCAAGAATACTGGATTGGGTTCCCATTTCTGTCTCCAGAGAGTCTTCCAGGATCAGGGACAGAACCTGTAAATATGTTTGTCTGAGCACTCATTACCTTGCAGCAGAGAGCATCATAGTCATGCTCATCCCCTAACAGGCTTCTTCTCCAGATGTCCTCTGGGCAGAGCGAGGCAGCTGTGCCATCAGTAACATATGCACAACACCTTATTTTAGAAATAAAACTAAGTACAAATAACTCCCTTTTTTTTTTTGAAATTTTGCTTTACTCCACTTAGGTTTCATGAAACACCCACATTAGTACCTGTGTTAGTAACTGAAAGAAATCCAAGAGAATTTCAGTTTTAAGATAAGAGGCAAAAAGTGAAAAGAGCACTCAGCTTTGGTTTTGAGGGAGATTTTATAGAGGTACTGTACACCCTAAACAGTGTTAGTACCACCAAGCTCCTTCCCCAGGAAGTACACTCAGCATCTCAGCGTCAAACTGCCATAATTTAGAACAATGTCTTTGAGCCATCTGTGTTTACCTTGATTAATTTTGTGCATCCTATAGCAAGATGTGTTCTAAGGCATTTGCTTATTTGCTTTGTGACAGTTTGACTCACACAAGTTTCATAGGAATGCTCTACTTTCAGATATTGGGGAAAACATGTTTGAATAAAAGTCCTAATATTTTCTTTCTGTACTTCAAGCATCATGTTGTGTACCACATCGGTTTTGCATTCATCACTTTTGAGACCATTTTTACAGGAATCTGTGTGTAAGACCAGAGTAAAGAGCCAGGATTTCTGGCTTTTCAAATGAATGATTACAGCTTAAATGTTAAAACACAGAGAAATGTTGCACTCTTGACAAGTAAGAAAAATGTTGAGATAATGAAGAACGATTTGTGTAACTGTAGTAAACAATGGATTATAAAAATTTCTAGAAGCTGCCTGATTTTTACTTACCTTCATTGATTTATTTCTGAGATAACTGAGTTAAAACTTTAGGGAAGGAGGATTTAAGAAAAGGTGGGATAATTGATGAGCTGTTTATATATTACCTGTACTGGGAAAAATTATTTATTTAAAGAATATTTACACCCAATAATTAAAAAGTAATACTGCTTTAAAATGTCAAGCTACCCTCCTTAAAAGAATATTAACATTGTTTTGATGAGAGTCTAATAAAGGATACAATAATAATGGAATGGGTTGTGGGGAGAACCAATCTCCCATTTTACTTCTACTGAAAAATTGAGGTCTTTGAATAATTTTATCAAATACTATATTCAGCTTCTTCTCACTGACTACTGTTTGTATGCCAGAAGGTCAATATAATTTTAAAATGTTGGACATATATAAAATATATCATGAAATGGCAGAATCTGCATATAAAGATAGACCTCGTGTTTCAATTGCTTATCACTGAATCAGTTTGATTTGGTTAGTATTAGGTGGTATTTGTTTAAAATAGAACCTTAAAGCAAAAATGTAGAAAGCCAGTATGGTGGCCCTCCTTCAGTTCAGTTTAGTTCAGTCACTCAGTCGTCGTGTCCGACTCTTTGTGACCCCACGAATAGCAGCACACCAGGCCTCCCTGTCCATCACCATCTCCCGGAGTTCACTCAAACTCACGTCCGTCAAGTCGGTGATGCCACCCAGCCATCTCATCCTCGGTCGTCCCCTTCTCTTCCTGCCCCCAATCCCTCCCAGCATCAGTCTTTTCCAATGCGTCAACTCTTCGCATGAGGTGGCCAAAGTACTGGAGTTTCAACTTTAGCATCATTCCTTCCAAAGAACATCCAGGACTGATCTCCTTTATGATGGACTGGTTGGATCTCCTTGCAGTCCAAAGGACTCTCAAGAGTCTTCTCCAACACCACA